>JABJVR010000007.1:11569423-11590018 GCA_025773905.1 Chitala chitala | reverse complement strand
CCTCCCCATCCCCCCTCCCCCATCACCGTCCAATCCAAGGATGCGTGGCCCGATGCCGGCACCACTCAAGTAGAAAACAGACCCCACTGATCAATCCGCTGGGGCAAGACGGTGCAAGGGGCAGGACAATCAGCGCGACCGCCGCTAACATTCCCGTGGCAAACAGGCTCAGAAACCCGTTCACGGGTGTGACAAACTCCAAACGGGCGCACTGCACCGAGTCCACGGATGCTTGCGGAGGGATGCGTAAAACAGTAATTAGCGGGGCAGCCTGCATGTGCCGCATCGCCGGCGGTCAGTCTGTGTCAGCTGCGGCCCAGAGGGAGGCCATGTTAGCAAACCTGGTGTATCACAGCGCAATGTGGCCTCTGGTTCGTGACAACCTGCTAATTACGATGGTCTCCAAGCCCTAGGAGAGCACTAGGGTACCACCAGAGCGCCGCCAGAGTCCCGCTGGCACCGGCTACGTAATTCACTTCATTCTGAGCAAACATGGGGCGGCACACACAATCAAACTGTAGCATAGATTATGAACAAAAAGAGAATGTGGCAACTTCTGTAAAAAAAAAAATAAAATAAGATTGTTAATACATAAATGTCATAAGACTAAAAAATAAATTAAATAAATTAAATAAAATAAATCGCAAAAGCAAAAATCAAGGGATTACAAGAAACGGCACTAAAAGTTCAAGGTAAAAAAGGTAACACTAACACTTCTCGAAAGAGTCCCATGAAGAGGAGAAAACTGTCTTATATATTTCAACATTGATCCTAACAGGCAAATTTAAGATATTTTAATTTTTTTAAGATATTTTAATTTTGTGAGGTGACTAATACCCCCTTTCTTTATGCCCAGGATATTATTAAACATACAAACACAATCTAAAACAATTGTTAAATAACAATATAAAATCATTGATTATGAAATATTAAATACCTTATTCACATTAGATACTTTCACAAATACATGTACATGTTGCCCTTCAACACCACTATTAAGTTAAATTCAATCTAAACAGATGGTGTTTCAGTTTCCCATCATAAGGTAAGATCTTCACACCCTGAAACTTTCTAAAAACCCAAAATGAAACACTTTAACTGCTATACACAACAGAAGTATCTACGTTTTATGCAATGAAAAACTGCTGCCTGAAATGAATGATGGTCTAATTCAGTATGAATTCATTTTTCTGAACTTCTTCAATTACATACAGTGCAACAGCTGGGTAGCTCACCCCTTTATTAAGTTAATCCAAAATATATGTACGCTATTTCGTAATGTACCATTATCTTTACCGCAACAAAATGTTTGCATTCAAGTCATTAGCCATCTGGCCACTTTCTACCCATTGAATGGCTAAACGTCCGCGCAATTTTCAGACTGGAACATTCAACTTAGTGCCAAGAACCTTTTCTATTTGCTTTGTAATTTCCGCATGGCTGCAGATTACAAAAATGCCTGCATACTAAAACCATTATCATTGTCCTTAAACATTAAACCGTTTCGATGAGAACGGCAGAGGAAGTGCGGCGTCGCGCTTGTCGAAGCTGGGGTCGGTGTGGGACGCGTGGCTTTCGTTTGCGCGTCCCTGGAAGTTGGGCCCTAACGGCGGCGGAGTGTGACGAAGTAGGAGGTGCAGAAGAAGCAGATGATGCTTAATTGCGTGTCACTAAATTCTGCATCTGTAACACTGATTACCCCCCCCCCTCCCCCAGGGCCCGTGCTCCATAACGCATTCGCCGCCCTCCAGCGGTCCTGCTCTGAGGATGCTGGACCAGCCACTGCTCTCTCTGGGCCGTCCGTACAGCTCCCAGCAGCAGAACAACTGAAGCATAGCAGAACACCTGGAGTGGTGCTAAGGGCTTCTGGAGGCGTGAAGCCTCCCCAGTAGCACCATAACCAGGTGTACCATGTCCAGGTCTGGGCGAAGGCCACTTGGCTCCTGGTCTCCGAGAGATCACCAGCAGGGGAAGCTGCTGAGCCTTCTGATAAGCATGGTCTTTGTGTGATTTTGGCTTTTCACGATCATAGTACAAATGTTTTCATGACACCGCTCCTGAGTCTATAGAGGCGCAGTAGCTGTTAATGTAGGTTACGCAGCCTGGTGGCTCACAGTTCTGCACTTGGTCTGAACTTTTGAACCGACTGCGTGACCCTCAGGCAACGTGAGCTCACCAGCCTGTTTGCTGCAGAGGTCTGTACCTGGCTTTATATCTAGCGACATCTGTGCACATGTCCATATTAGGATGCAGACTGCATATACAGGTACCAAATCCTCTGGGTGGCCACACACACACTACCCCTGGTATATGTACAATGTGTACATGCATGCACGTGCATGCACGCGCACAGACAAACACACACACACACACACACACACACACACACACACACACTCACACACTGATCCTGCTGACTGAGGATGCCCGCTGTTGCCTGTGCCATTCCAGCTGCCTGTTGGGTGAGTGAGCTGGCATGGCTCCACCAGCACTGAGGAACAGAGGGCGTACATGCTGTATGGAGTAACAGGGCATGGCCCAGGCCCGGTGCCGCTCGGGTGGAACCCAGAGCGCATGGGAACAGGAGGCATCGCCACCATGTACCAAAACAGCCGGCCCTGCATTACGCAGTCTGTGCAACACACGTCTGCAGGGCCCTGCAGCCCAGTGAACATGCATGCAGTTACAGAGACTCCTGGGAAAAGAACGCCTTTAAAGAGCTTACTGCAAAACATTACTTACATAGCACGAATAAAACTGGCCATTGACATGCGTCCTGATGGCTCAATGGGTAGAACCTTAGGCTGGGATACAGAAGCTTCCTGGTTTGAATCCCAGCCCAGCCACCAGGTGTGTCTTTGTGCAAGACACCCAGCGCTAGCTCATTGCAACATGTAAGTCGCTTTGGATAAAAGCGTCTGCCAAATGAATAAAATTAATTAATTGAAATTAATGCAACCCCAGTGACAACGGTCATAAAACAGAGCCTTTCAGTAAGTATTTGAAATTGTTATGTTGCTAAATCGGTTGCGACTCTTAAAGCACTTTGAGGCAACTTGTGAAAGGTACTATATAAAAATTAATTGAATTGGAATTACATGCCAACCAGCCACACTATCCAGTTAAATGGCACTCAGCAACATACAGCCGCACACACTGGTATCACGAGGCACAGAAAAACAGCAACATAAACTCACTCAAAACATGAAAGTGAACTGCACTTCGTTAGAACTCTTTTTTATTGCACTCTAAACTCAAACATAAAAGGTGAGCTGCAGTCCTTTGATTTTGTCTAAAAAGAGAAAATCCTTCAGCATGAATTAATATGTAATGATGCAGATATTGTTTCATGGGAAATAAGGGGGGGTCCAAAACAGCTTTCAGTTTCTTAAATTGGGTCCAACAACAGTCCAAAGTCCTTCAGGAAAACTGAAACAAGCACAACTGGAACCCACTTCAATAATCGATGTGTCAGCGCACGAACATTTTAACTGCTCCCGAATAACTGAACGCACACTTCTATGTACAAAAATGGATTAAGAAGTAAAGCTGAGGTCCAGTTCACTCTGGGCTGCTCAAACTCAGCTCCTTCTTTCTTAAAGCCATAATCGGTGATGTATAACTCCTCTACAGGTACAATGCATTTTTAGAAATCATCTATGAAGAAACTATGAACCTCATAGCTCAGTCTCACTATTTCTCTATTAGTTGTTTCTGCTTTGAAACATTTGTCTAGTTCTACTACACACAAAACCCAAAGGAAAGGGTGGAAGGGTCTGGTCACAGGCAGCTCTCTGAGGGTGTCAAGGTTTAATCAGGTTTTAAAGCTTATCAAGTTTATCTGTTCCCCACTTGCCAAAAAGCTCTAACCCTTCCTCAAGGCAGGTTAGGTGGGGTCAACATGGCAACACTCTGACTTTTTACTGTGACCTCGTGACCCCGTATAGGAAGTGCACTTTTCTGGTTGGCGTTGGAGATAAGAATAAATCCGAAAATCCTGTGAAACATCCTACCACCCACCCCCCGCCGACACTATTCCAGCAATAGACTTTCCCTTGCTCCACTTTGCACATAACAGGGGCATAGCATATTCCAAGCTGCATTGTTTAATTTTTTCATTATAGGTAAAGAGGCTGGAAAACAAGAGGCAAGGGAAAAAAAATTTAATAAATAAACACAATCAACAAAACGTCGAAATGCCAAGAACATCATTAGAACAAATGCCAGCTTGGTGGGCGACAGCTGCTCGTCCTGAAAGCAGGGAAACGTGGCAGGAGCGCGGGCAGCCAGCGAAGCCCTGAGCGTCGCGCGGAGTCACCGGCGGGAGAACAACAAAGGCCCCGGCGTGCGGCTCACACAGATGTGCCCTGAGCCAGCCTGTCAGAAGCGGTTAAGGTGACAGACACTCAGCCGCTCGTTATTACTCTGTCACCGGCCAGTGGGCGGGAGGCTGGGTCAGCTTGCTCTGTTTAATTGTTACAGCCCCCCCCTCCCTCAAATCCACAGAGTGGTAGGGGTTAAGACGGGCCACTTCATTTGATCAACTTATTTTTAAATCTAGAGCTGTCATTTCCAACGGCACAGAATATTTTTTTTACTGCCTTTTCGTGGTTTGTTAGTGTTTGCTATACATTTTATTAGTCAATTCAAAAATTAAAAAAAGGTCTTGTTAATGATGGCTATGCTGAAAAAGCAGTTGTTCTAAACCTGCCATTATTAATAATAAGGTCTTAATGAGATGTTTGGACATAAAAGACCCATAATTTTATTTAGGAACGATACAAAACGATAAATGGCATACAGAAAGAGCTTACGATCATAGTAATTAAACAAGAATGAAACCGAAATTATAAAAATAAAACAGTGTCGTCATATCACGAAAACACGAAGTACTTTGAACACTATGCAAATGATATACAATAACTTAACCCAAAAACTGTATTAGTTTTTTATAATTGCTCTTTTTAAAACTTCTTACTTAAATTTGTTATATTGTTCTAGCATATAATTGCTCTGAAAGCAAAATGACTGTCTTTACTGCACCGATGTCATTATAATCAGTTAAGGACTGATTGCTTTTACACAGACCCCAAGAAAACACAAACATGTCACCTTAAACACGACGAGCCGCATGCCCTGCACCTGATTAGCGCAAAACTGCCTCATCTTTCACAACACGGGTTGACAAGTAGAGCATGTCAACTTCGGCTGCATAAGCTGATCGAATACAATGCAATTAGCTACAGCTGCACTTTACTGCCACGCTGCAAACTAGTGCAGCGTGAGGACACCCCGTTTAAGGTGCACACCCATTACACATTGTGAAGCAATTAATCCTGGGCGTGTTACACATCTGGAGCCGACACGACGCCCAGCAAACACGCTACCTGTTGAGCTGCGAGATTTTATACGGGCCCTTAATGAATCGTGAAGTGAAAATACGACACTGTTAAATTGCATTAGAAGGCGAGAAAAAGGCCCGGCAACGTGTTGTAGAAATGGAGAAAAGGGCCACATATTCAGACTCCGTGAAACAGAGTCATGTAATAGGCACTATGTGATGCATGAAGTTTCCACTCTGTAAAGGCATAGATAAAGAATAGAGTACAGTCCAATTACAAAGATTTTCCTCGGTGTGCTTGCTGTGTGTTAAAGGCCCACTTCCAACTCAACACACAGTGCACACAATTGCCCTTCATTGAATTTATAAGTTCTGATGTGGTTTAATGTACTTCAGCTTGAAATCTGTGACACAGCTATGAAAGCTGAGTAAAAATTAAACTCCACAAAACAGAAACAGGACCACTCTGGAATTATAGCTACCAATTTAAAAATGTACTTCTCACGGCATTCAAATTCTTTTAATACTGTTTGACGTTTTATTGACATTCTGTGAATTCTGCATATGTAAATTGCTACTGATAACTTTTAAGTTATTAATGTATTAACGTCCATGCTGCAGTGTATCAGTACTCAGTATTATCTCTCTGCTTTCTCTCTCTCTCTCTTTCTCTCCCACTCACTCACTCACTTGTCCACCTTAAACTGGTGCCAATCGGTAAGCTCAAGGGTTTTTGAGATATTTCAAATACATCTGGTAAATCAAACTTACGTGAAACCGAAGGAGAACATCTAATGTCATTGAGCAATAACTGTGAGGCCTGTCAGAGGCCTACCTCTGAGCTGAAGCCTGGGGGTGTTTGTCTTTGTGCATCCTCAGTAGTGCCACTGTCAGCTGGGTCTTCTCCCCCTGGGGACCTGGCTGCCTCGACGCGGTGTCACACGGTGAATCAACATTCGTCTGATCGCTGCCATTGACACTGCATCCTGAGACCTGAGAAAGAAAGCAATCCCGTAACATTAATTCATACTGTTAGACGTACAGCTGTAATTTACCGTAAATCGCCTAGTAAATGGAATGCACCTGAGGTAAAGACACTTCATACACAGGTGTTACACGTACTGTAATAAAACTACTGGCAATACTAACATTGTGTTTTATATAAGTGTTAACGTATAACAAACAACATGAACGCATCTATAGTAAAGAAAAAGGTTTATTACGCTATTTAGATGTATTAAAGACTGTCCTAAGATTACATGCAAATAATTCAAGATGAACAACAAAACAACAAAATCAACAACAAACAAATAGAATAAAACTTCTACAATTTAGATATTTTAAACTCTTTTCTATTCTGCTCCCCTCAGGGTTGAACGCAGAGAACGAATTTCCTTGTTGTGACGCTAATAAGGGATTAATAAATTAAAAAGAAAAAGGTCTGTATATATACGTATTTAACCGGTGGTCAAAACAGCTTGTACAGAGGTATGAATAAAAGAGATATCCAAGCTTGTCAAGAGACTACTGGACCCCTAACACACCCAGCAGTAAAAGAACTAACTTTTAATACTGAAAAGGGCCAGAGCAGCCCCCCTGGCCAAGTGAACACCCTTCACAGCGGCCATTCCTGTGACCTCCTCATGACATCCCTTCCCTGCCCCAGCACCCACCGCTGGGCCGTGTGCCTGCTGCCTCACTGCCTGCAGGCCCGGAGCCGCCCCCTCGCTCCAGCACGGATCCTCTAGGTAGGTCAGGACAAACTGGGAGTGGGCCTGTGGTAAAGGTCAAAGGGCAAAGGGTTGCTGCAGGCACACAGATGCGGGCCTTTCCAGAATCAAGCCTGGGAACTGCACTGTCACTACACAGGACATTCTACAAAACGAATGCAAAGGACCATCTTTATGATCAGCACAAAAACACCGTGGCATTATGGGAGGTGAATGGGTCTTCCCTTCCACATCTTCGACTTTCAGGGAGTATTACTGTGGCAGCACTGATTATATAACTCTGTACTACTCTGAGCCGTGTTTCAAAACAAGGTAAAACCTATAGGGTCTTTATGTGCCTTTTTCTCTTACATATGAGAAAAATTCCTTCACCAGGTCTTCTTCCCATATGTGTATTAACATTTTGACATCAAAATAAGCCATTGTACACACCCTTGAAGAGATGCTGCCCTCTATTCCAAAGTTCCACTCTTGCAATGGATTACCTTTGACCCTGAGTATGACAAATAAGATTTATATAGTATTATACATATTACTTTACTAACTCAAGTTGGACAGACTAAAAGAATACACTTCCAGTGTGGTGGTTTACACATACTCCAAACAGTTAAATCGAGAATAACACTTAAGTACTGTATCGTAGCAATGGAATTATCAAAGGTGACACAGTTAAATAAATGTGTATCTATATTTTTCATAAAGTTAATAAACACAAAATCAGCTGTGTTTGGTGGACAATGGATGAGTGTTATGAGTCAGGGGCCAGTGATCTTAAAACACACATCAGTGTTGTGTCAGTGACGTAACAGGTGTTGGTGGTGGAGGTGGTGTAGGGGGACCCGCCTTTTCTGTACGTTCAGGGTGTAGGCCTCCGTTAGCGTCCCATCCGCAGACCTCAGGTTGATCAGCTGAGGCGAGGCAGCCAGGCAAAGCTGTGGCAGGGCCCGACTCAGAATGGACCCTGACTGCACCATCGCAGAGGATGGGTGAGAGAGACAGAGAGTGGGTGGGGGTAGGTGGGGGAGAGAAGCTAAAGGAAGCAGAAGATAACACAAGATGTCACAAATGGAGGGGTCATTATGCCTGGGTAAACCGGGGACAGAAGCGAGCCATGGATAGCGAAAACGCTCTCCTTAACGCTCGCTCATTGGGCTGCCCTGAGTCACCGAGCCTCTCTGCACCACGAATGGGATTTCACAGTTCAGCGCGGAGCAGGGGAACACCGCGGTGCCTTCATTTGTCTTTTCATATCGTCACATTTTACAGAGCATTGGTTTCAGACCTGATTCCTTCTCACTGCCATGTCCCGAGCTGGGCCTTCTTACTGAGGACGCACTGATGAAGAAAGGGGTGGAGCGGGGGGCCACTGAACAGTTACGGGATCTACTACAGGCTCATATCTCAGTTGCTGACTGTACACTCAGGGCTCGTGTGAAAGCGTATGTGCACACAGGACTCACACGGCAGCAGAGAGCTTTAATGACACTGGTCAACTTCTGGTACCTGATCACATGTTATCAGAACTTACACCCTGTCAGTGTCCCCCATATCACTGGAGGTTCATAACTGGCTTCATCTTGGGGCATGTTTATGCAAAGGCACAGTCTTTATGGGAACAGATAGAACTGGTCAAAAGCCATCACATCACGAAGACACGTGTAAACCGTGTCGCCCATTCTAATGAAAACACAGAGGCAGCCAGCAGGAGCAGGACAGATTACCTCCAGGGGGTGCAGTCAAAGGAAAGGATCTCCACACAGACTCAGTGTAAACATTTTGTGCACAAGGACAAAATGCTCATAATCGCCGGCTCTGAAATGTGACACGGTGTATCTGTCGCAGGCCATCTAAGCTTCACACTTTAAACGCATAGTTATTATTTTCACCATTAACATCCGTGCCTAAAGTGCACTTGCATGCATGGCTTTTACCGCCCTAAGGACCAATTATAAGCTATAAGATGTGATTCACATCAGAAAGGAAAAAGGCACACAGAACAACGCTACAAGACAACAATGCAAGACAGTAACCTTATTTGATAACACCTACAAGAGCACCAAAATCGTGCTAAACTGCAGAAATACTTCAGCCGGAATGTAACTCAAATGCACGCTCAGGCAGTCCAGTGCATCCACAGATTCTAAAACAATCAGGCTTTTGCTAATATGAACCCAATTTAATCTTTCCATAAAAGAAGCAGAAAATACTCAATCAGGATTCAGAAAGTGTGAAATGATCACAGATTAGTTTCAAAGAGTAAAATGCACATAAGCGTGATCATAACAAACAGCCCCCAGGTACACAAATACTCACGCACATCTCACACACACACACACACACACACACACACACACACACACACACACACACACACACACACACAGTGGAACTCATGCAAAGAAAAGAAACCCAGCTGACCCCCCCAGAGCAGCCGTAATGGGTGTTTTGAGGGTTCCTGACAGATGTTTTGAGGTGTTAAGAACAAATATGTTGAGTAACTGTATTTTCTGCTTTCTTCTCTCAATACAACACTTAATAAAAATTGTGTGAGTTAATTTCAATGAATAAAGTGTTTTTTTATGTATTCAATTTGATTAGTGAATTGAATATTGATCATGTGACTTGCAGCAGCTGACCTAAGCTATCTACTGGGCAGACTGACCTTTGTTATGATCCAAACATGGGACAGAGGCCAGCCAAGTTCTGAGCCTTCAGTCAGCCATTCCTTCTGGTCGGGTCTGGCAGATGTGTTCTGGTTCACCACGGAAGCTGAAGGGAAAAGAACCGTCTGGGGATCCGTCTGAAACAAAGGCCCACATATATGAGGTTGCTTTTAAGGGAAGAGTATTGGTAATCCTGAAGTTAACCCCTAACAGTAGTCTTGGAATCACTAAGATTCCAAAGATACTTTTATATCAAAAGTCATGGAGGGAAATCGTAACTACAGCTACTTTTGTTCAAACGTCAGGATTCAAATAATTTCTCAGACTTTTTTTTGACCCATTTAAAGCCCGAAAGCAAACAAAACAACATTTCCAATATTACTTAAATGCATATTTAAACACAAAAATCCAATCGATAAAGTTCTTTCAAATTACTTTCCTAGTGGATGGAAGACCTTTTTATGTCACTATACAACTTACGCAGTCTATATATAAACGGAACTGCAGTGTGTTCATCTTCCAACTGAAGACAGATTTAATTATATGGCGTCCAGACACTGTATTTACGCTGCCTATCTCTGTAATGCTTTGCATTTATCGTGAAGTCTGAATGCGCTCCTATTGCTCTTGAACTTTATGAAGATGACACTTGGGCCAGGAGGACACATCTCTAACTCGCTGGAGTCGTGTAGGCAGATGCGCGTGTCCTCTCTCCAGAGGAGAGGCGAGTCATGTTGTTCTCATGTCGGCACACTGTAATTACTATCAGGGCTTTTCATATACGTTTCTCCGTCCATTCGTTTACAGAGATAATTACTTACTTAAAAAAAAAAAAAACACTATTTCCCATAATCCAACTTTTCTAACTAATTTTTTTGTGTAATGTTAACTATCGGATCCACTTCACACTAATTCTCACGTCATTCTAGCATCTGGCTGTTCTTGTGTGTATACTTATCAGTCTCCTTGCAGTCATCAAGACCCAGAGGCCCACGGGTCCTGCTTCATCCGCACAGTTCTAGTACAAGAGCCCAGACTCATCCCAGACTCATCACCCTGGGATAAACCAATTACCTTGAGCTGTAGGAAGTGGGCACCTTGGCCAATGGCATCCTGGGGAGAAAAACCCCCTGGCAGGTTGGAAAGGCCTCCAGATGGGAATCCATCACAGACATCCCATCTGGACCATAAAAAAAAGAAGTCATACTTTATCCCAGAGAAATGCAGGGATTTAGCATCAGTAGGCAACAATCCTGCCCTCACTGCTATCCTGCATATAGGTACAAGCCAGACAAAAACATAGAAAAAGAGCGTATGATATGATCTTGTTCAATAACGTTGATTTTGTTCAGACCTTTACTAATCACTTGACTAAGCTTGGTCATTACCTTCTGCTTTCTAGGGTAAAATCAGGGACAGGAATTGTTCTGCACACCTATATGACTTATTTGCTGCTATTAAAAATTAAAAACATTAAAACAACATTAGCTAACATCTGAAAACAATTTGCCAGGTATATCCTTTAATAAGCATTAACTGCGGCCAGAGGCATTAATGGGCTCTAAAAAAGATTCAAAAGTAAATTGTCAATGTAAATTTTTTAGCACGTGTTACACTACATAAGAGAAATGTAATTAATTAATAAACTTTAATTGATTACTTCAAAGATATAAGATACTTTATGCCTGGATGACAATACTGTTTCATGCTCCATTTGACCGTTCATGTCGAGTCACTGTTATAGCTTTGGCTTATAAGTGGGAAGCGAGGAGATTAAGGCACACGTGTCCCCAGAATGTCCCTGTCAAAATGCTGATGTGTGAAGTCCTGCAGTCCACCTGAAGCAAGCAATGGCGCTATACAGGCTGGATCTGAGAGGTGGGGAAGTGGCGTGTTGCTGCTGACATGTACTCACTTCCTGGACCCGGCCGGCAGGACCGTTTCTGGATCCATGGCAACTCTGAAGACGTTCGTGCCGTCTACATCCTCCGCCGCCACGACCCTCGTTAAGGCCAGGCGAAGCACGGGGGTCACGGGCGGCCTAAGGGGCAGAGCAGTGGTGTTTGTATCGTTGTGATGCTGATGACATCATTTGATTGCCTCTGTAATCTGACTGCAGTAACAATCTTCAGACAGTATATGGTTGCCTGAGAGAGGAACCCTGGTTACAATCCAGTTTCCTCAAGTTGAATGACGAGAAGATTCCATAACAGAAGGCAGCCGTTCTGGTTCACTTTCTTGGTACTGTAAACCCATTATAACTCAGTAAAGTTTTAAATGTCTTTTATAATTTGTATTATAATTGCAGTTTTTTAAGCCTATGCGATTTAATTTTCTGAACTGTTTCTGTGATTTTGTTTATGCTTTTATGGCATGCAATTTTATTGTAAAGGACACTGGTGAGTTTTTACTGTTTTCAAAATGCGCTATATAAATAAAAAGGACTCAAAGTCCAAAGTGTCCAAAGTGACTAATGAAGAATGCTATTTTCACTGATTTTCAGTCATAACCTTAAATCACAGCAGAAGACCTCCTCAGATCTTTTCTGTGCACATCCTAAAGACTGTACTATTTCAGTATACTGTTTCATGTAAATTACTCTGCATGCACTGTGTACACTCAAGTGTTCGAAACTCTCTGCAAGACTTGATGTAACTTGTACAGTAAATTTAATAAAAGCATGTAAAAAAAACACGCTGAACTTACCATGGAGGGGTAAAGAAAAGAAAATTAAGTTATAATGGATCGCAACACTCATTTCAACTGCAAAAGGCTGGAGTTGCCATAGCTGTTGTCACTTGCTTCTTGCTAATTAATAGCTTTCAGGAACACAGGATTTCTTTGCCTTAAGTTAGCTTTCATTTTCAGCGCTCTCTCACTTCAAGATTTGGCCTCTACACTCATAAGCACTTGAAGCAGATCGGCAAAGCGTCGCGGAGTAACGTGAATTTTTATTTTTTTTTTATGTATGACTACACATGCCTGACCCCTCGCTGTCTGGGAATGCAACACGGTTAACTGGACCTCTCCGACACAGACTACATGACAACTCTCTCAACTGGATCACACGAAACGACTCCCCTACCGAACATTGTAATTAGGCTACAGGCAGAGATGAATAAACGCATGTAATTTAAAATGTTTCCAGGCTGGAAAAAAGGATAACAATACTTTTTTTTTTACCTCTAATAAACTCCAGAAAAATCTGCTTGCGCTTTGAAAGTCACCTGTGATTCACGGCGCACGTGGCAGTGTTGATATGTTGTTTTTCATCTTCTGAACAGAATCTATTTAAGCTGATCACCTTAAAGAGCTACATGAGACACTCTCCCTGCCACTCGCCAACGGATTTTTCCTAGAGCAGCAGCTGGTACGTTTCATCCAGTTTAGTCAGATGTTTGTCTTACAGTGACAGGATAAGAGGCAAATTCAGCCCCTGCACCATTTTGCCTTTAGTTGTTCCTCTCTGGGCTTCCATTCGCCGTTCAGCCTGAAGCTCTGAATCTCATTGTATTCCTCTGAAGACTATCACTCTCCACTTAGAAACAGGCTTAACCTCCTCGACCCACTGCCGGCGAGGACTTACTTAGTCCCTGCTTCTGACAATGGTGTTTAGAGAGATTAGGCCGATGACAGGGTGTAAAGCCAGACCTTCTTGTCCTTTGCTAACCCTCACCAGCTTAAGGCTGATTTGAACCTTGAGTGACAATAAAATGGGAAGATTGGGGGGGGGGGGCACACCAGGCAGATCATCCCCAGTTCTCACTAAAGCCAATGGCATCCATCTGCTGTGGTCAACACCAGACTGAGCATCGATGTGTTTGTGTGTGCCGCGAGGTTTCTGTGAAAACTCTTTTGTTTAATGATAGAACTCGACAACCCATATACAGGACACACATAGAGGGCCAGAGCACAAAAACTCATGGATCGTTTTCCTTTTGTACGATCCAGTAAAAACTGACAACAATAGTACTAACAATAGATAATAGAGATTTGTTGATAAGGCTTCAACCCTGCCCTTTCTTTACCATTTCTTATTGTCCTCATTAAGAAACAAGACCGAAATGTGGAAACAACACAAGGACAACTGACAAGCATCAGGTTCTGATCAGGTTGCACTTTGTCAATGCAGGCCAGGCAATCAGGGCACAGCTGGGCTGTATGTCAGCTGCTTCTCAGACGTGGAGTCTCTGGATCAACCGGCCTATCACCAGTCAGCTTGGAGAGGGCCATGAGGTCACAGGTGCTTCAAACGATTTTTATAGAAACATTCCTACCGATGATCACTGCCACACAGCTGTCAGAGCTCACGCGAAAACAAAACAGGCCTTAGTTACATTGCGAAAAGAAAAAGGTTTGAATGAATGCCACCTAATTTCCTGATGTCATGTTTCAGTCTAAAAAAAGATTATGACCATACCTGTAGCCTATTTAGTAACACTTCTATAAAAAATCCTTTGAACGAAAAACTTGATCTGACATAATGGGTTGCTTTTATTCGGTATAACCAGAAAGTAATTAGTAGTAGTGCAGATACTACAGTGCTACAAGAACAACTATCTGGGCATCCGATACACTTTTCTGTCAAGCACGTTAAAAAATGCACGTTGTGATTGAATGAGCTGGACTTTGAGGAGCCAAACTGATACAAGAAGATAATGAAATTTAATAGATTAAAAAATCATGCTATTCGTGGGAAGATAGGCTCCTGAAGGGAAAACAATTTGGCTGGTATTTTAATATTTCTAATATGATTAGAAAGGTTTCCATGTATTTACGTCTATGCTATCGTAGCGCCAGGACCATTTACTGGTCAGTCTTACTTTAGATGAATGATTAAGTAGATGAGGTGAGCAATGAATTTTAACACAAGTTTTTTTTTTTATTTTTAATGGTATAACTTTTTCATTTAAGGTTATAGTAACGCAACTAAACTGAAAGTAAAAACACAGCTCCTCATTGCATACTTTTTAAAATCAATTGTCAAATGTTTTCAAAAATTTTAACTGATAAACTGCTATTTTACATAGATTAGTAAATGTTACTTGTTCATTATATCCATACAATGAACATCTCAGAAGCGCATTAATTCCAGCCAATAAACAATACCATCATTAGTCTCTGCCGAATTTTAAACATCCCTGGAGGAACAAATGTTTTCTCCTCATGGCCAAATTACACACAATCAGAAAGGTGAGCACACACGCACATAAATGCACACACAGCATAAGCAAACAGCTGCCCGTGCGCAAATACACGCATGTTCACACACACACACACACACACACACACACACACACACACACACACACACACACACACACACACTCACACAGTGTGCTCTTACACACTCCCATCCCCACACACGTACACACCCGGCACCCTTAGACACACACATGTGGCTTAGCTGTATGTGCAGGCCTGGTGTTTCCACAGACTCCCGCAATTTGTCCAAAGATACTTTTCAATTACGCTTCCCTTCGCCTTAAGTGCGGAGGGCAGGAGGGGATGAAATGGGGGCCGTGACGACGGGTCAGCCCAGCCTGCAACAATGACAGGGCCGTGGGCTCACCCCCCCCCCTGCGGTGCTCCCATCTGCAGTCATTAAGGTGACTAGTCAGACATGAAAAAAGGCCCTGACAGGCAGGCATCAGACTGCATGACGGGGAGAGAAGGAGAGGCAGGGGGTGTCAGAAAGTGCCCGACGAGCATGCCCGCATCCCAGACCCTTGCAGGATTCCCAGGGTGGCAGGGAAAAAGCCACGCGAATGGCCCGGTCACTTACTGGGAAGTTACATTAGTGGGAAGACACGTTTGGGATTAGCTCTACAGGAAAACTCTACAGACACCAGACACAAGCCTTACCTGTAGTCTTCCCCGTATGACACCCACACCTTTTGGTCATTCTGGAGGAGAGCTGGGTGGTGTATCGCCGTGCCCCGCTCATCAAACAAACAGGTGGGGGCAAGCTGGGGGCCCAGAGGCCGGTGACCCGTGCGGGACTGCATCTTTTGATGAACAATCTGCAGAAGCTGAGTGGTGGAGGTGATTTATTTGACAGGGGACACAAACAATAAAACAGAGCAAAAAGACAAAAGGAAAGATGCAGCTCAACGTTGACTTTTTTTGTAGAATGTAACACTGACAATGAACAACTGAATTACAGATAGGTGGTAAGGAAGTGTGAAACGACTGGGCTGTTTATTTTTTGCTTGGCAGGGCCAGAGTGAGCACAGGCTTTTAACCAGCAGGGGGCGCCAGAGTATTACCATTGGGGCTGTGACCTCCCCATCTCGTAGTCCAAAAAAAAAAAAAATTCTCATAGCCCAGTATCAACAGGGTTCTGCAAAGGAGGCATGTGCCAGACAGAGCCCAGCCCAGCATCAGTCTGACTAACGAGGAAAAAGCCAATTTCATTCTCCACAGCCGGCTGTAATGCAGTCCTGGCTCTGGCCAAAGGTGCACACGCACCACACGAGGAACCCCGTTAGCCCGGCGCTGAACGCACCGCTTCATTGCAGTGCAGCGACTGCATTTGGTGTGTGACAGCACACGAGAGACACAGGCCGGGGGACTCACCCTCGCCATCATTCGTTGGGAATCTGTCTCACACCCCTTCTCCAGCTCCTGCATGCTCACAAGAACCGGAATCTCCCCCGAGCTCCGCCCATTGGTGTACACCTGAGGGTTTCGGAAGAGCAGGACACAACGGAAGGGTGGCGGGTGCTCAGACACATCCCCATCGTGATTATGGAATTTTTAAATTCAGTTTTAGATAGATATTTCAAAATGACAACATTTGTAGGGACATGTGCTATCCAGCTATAAGCAGTAGCTGTTTCCTCTCTGTACAGATCCACTCTTGTAATTCTGACAAGCCCTACATGCCTTTGAAGCAAGTTATAATTTGTAAACCCTGATCCGCTGTAGTTAAACTATATGAACTTTACAGGTCTTTAAAGTTAGTGAAGTTAGTGACAATTTTGGCTAATTTACATACAATGTCACTGATGATTCATATACATGAAGCAAAACACCACACTGGACAGATTATATCAGAAGTGAGCTTTTTATTCCTAATAAAAAGGTGTATTGGCTAAAGAAATTTAAAGAACAGGAACAAACCCAGCGTGTTTCAATACCCTGGTGTTAAACTCCTGAGACCGTGTCTGTCTGAGTACTTTGATCCACAACACAATTAAAAACCAAGCAGAAAGTGTAGAATTAATATGCGTTTAAATCAACAGTAGCCCTTCTGCAAAGCCTTCGGTGAGCACTAATGACACACATTTTCATAAATGCCTTTATATGCTACTACAAAACATGACGGTTTTTTAGCATTGAAACGTAAAGCCCTTGCCATGTTAAAACACTACGGTCATTTCAATTAAAACATACTAGTCACAGTAATAAAAAGGCCAAAATTACCAATTAATCTATTAATGATCAACACAAATGATGTGCCCGTATGTAATTATAAAAATAAAGATTTTTTAAGGAAAGTATACCTTGATGGGGGCATTTTTAACCTTATGAGAACATGGATACAGATTGTCGCTTATGTCAGGTTTTCAAATTAGCATTGAAATGTTTTGACATAACTATGAATCAGTCAGTGCTGACATGAGCTGTTCTATACACAGCTTTCCAGAATAAACCAGACTGTTTGGAATTGGTTCCAATTAAAATGGCACATTATTTTTGCTTTTTCTTTTATGAAGTAAGCATAAAAGAAGCAAAGGGTCATACAATCTGTGTTATCATTAACACGCACGCATATACACACGCCTATATTCACACACAATCGACACACATCATCTGACTGTATCGACGTTTTTTAATTAAGCACAGGCAGTCCAGTGTACGTTTCGACATAAAGTGAGCTATTTAGAAAAGCAGATTTATTTACTGTAAGATCTGGGAGGAAAACTGCTCTTCACAGCCAAGGAAAACTGGGATACTGACCAGGACTGTTACTGATTAAAGACACCGATCACTAAGGAGTAAGAAACAGTAGATACAGCAAAACGGGACTTAATGTTAGAAAATAAAATGTGTTGACAAACACATTTCAAACAAAATGAAAACAGTTTCATGTTTTGAGTCAGAAGTAATTCTATACATAATTAAAAATTAATGAAATGAAATTTTAATGAAATTCTGTGCTTTAACTGTTTTCAGCTACGATAAAAAACACTAGAGAAATGTTACAACTGACATTGAAATACCTGGTGCAATTTTTTTAAATTTATGACTATTTATTGGTAAATATGCACAGAAGAACAGCATGCATGCCATTTCAGTGACTGCCTTCAAATTAATTATTGTCCCATGATAAGAGTAAATATGACATCCAACAACCAAGGGCTTTAATATGAGCAAATAAAACGGGCAGTTGAAAAGAAACCTCTTGGAAGGTTCTAGTCCCTGTGTGCCTATGAACACCTGCATTGCTCTTTAGCCTGTTAACACAGAGCATGGGTTATGGCCGGATCATTTGCGCCATAATATATTCCCATAAACTCAAATCAGAGCAGTGTCCTGGGGGTTCTTCTATTCAGACAGCCATGTGGAATGCATTTAGCTACAGGCTAAGGATTAAAGAGAATTAAAACATGAAAAGGAGGCATTATGTAAATGAACTGTGACAATGACTTACTGTAGAACCGGCATGCCCGCGCACATGCACGCACGCACACACAGAAACGTGTGGACATGCGCGCGCACACGCGCGCACACACACACACACACACACACACACACACACGCACACACACACTCATACAGCTGCCTCCTCAGATCCACACTCCCAGCACTTCTTAATAGTAATAAAATAAGTGCTCTAGCATCTGCTGCCCATTCAGGCTGGGGGTGAACATCACATTAAACATTAAGTCCTGCTGCAGATGTGACAGGGACCAGAGCAGAAATGTGGGCGGTGCCGGGTGGAGAGCCTCTGAGAGCGAGGTAGGATTCGACAATGGGGGAGCGAGTTCTCAGCAGCCCGCTGCCTGAGTTCTGCTGTAGGAGCCCAGGATACAGTTCCCCAGCTGGTCCTTCACAAAGCCTCACTCGGGCGGTCCAGTAGGTTGTGGGTTTGTTGGGGGATAGGGGATGTCTATTTATGGACGAGGACGTAGGATTCATAGTTGTGTGTGTGTGTGTGTGTGTGTGTGTGTGTGTGTGGGGGGGGGGGGTCTTGACACTGCCCAACTGTTTCTTTGACAGCAGTGACACAACGGAAAACTTTGCTGATCCCTTGTGTGAAGTCAGAGGTGATTACTGATGTTTGGGTACTCAAGGCTGACATCGTCGGGGGGAGACTCTGGCTGCTTCTGTGGGAGGTGGAAGGAGGTGTGCCTGGGCTCTTGTCTGTCAGTCCTTCAGTGTCGCGACCTCTCTGCTTGTTCTACACTACTTTGGACAAAACAGGCTTCTCTGCAGCCTCCCTGCTGACTGCTGTTAAAATCCCTCAGTGAGGCAAGTGAACATACAGTCTTTTAGAACTGCTGGTATTCAACCATCCATTTTTATTTTTAGGAAATACAAAAATCAGTTTGCATTTGAAATGCACCCCAGAATGGATAGAAAAAAACTCATTAAGAAAAACAGCATGTTTTGAAACAACACAGCTAAATATCACAAGCAGATCACTACTGTGGACTTGGCTTAAAGAGCCACATGTAAGTCATCTGAAAATGACCGAAGTGTTCAGCTTAACACCACCTTTGCTTACCTCTGAGCATCAGTGCAATGTGGCTGCCTGAACACAGTCCGCACATCTCCCATCAGCCACCGTGCGCTAACGGCATCGGCACAGAGGTGACAAGATTTGCCTTACTAATGTCCCCCTATGAGCGGAGCTGGCGGGACAGCGGGGTCCAGCTGCTCCTGACTGCAGGACTGTTTGCACGGAGTGTTTTAAGAGAGCGGGAGAGTGTGGCCCCCTGGGAAATGGCACGGCGCAGCAGGCCGCTCGCACTGTTGTCCAATATGTTCACAGCTGATTTATATTCAGGCTGGAGCACCAGCGGTTGTGTGAAAGGCTACATCACTTTGAGTCACCACTGCCTCTGTCTGGCCCTGGCACCGGTTGCCAGGATACCAAAGAAGCAGACGCAAACCCCGTCAGATCGCTGAAATAAACAAAATTTCCACTGCAATTATGTATTTTTGCTACCAAGTCCAGGAGGACGTACAGTCAAGTACCTGACAGAAACGAATGCATGTAAGGTTACAGTATATGGATAGGCTGAAGTGTAACTTCTCTGACCTTAACACTGACCTGCTGCACACCTGTGCACAGGTGCTCAAGTCCATGTTTTGTACAGAACAAGAGCTGCTACTCCCCTGTAATTTCTTAGCCATGACTGGAAAACAGAAACAACCTCGTCGTGACATAGTGAGACACCTACTAGAAGGAAAGGAGTCTGTCTGTCCATAGAAGGAAAACAGCTGGAGGGAAAACCCATGCGGAGGGGCGGGTGAGAAGGTAAGGAGGGAGCGTCAATGCTGTGTTTTAAACCTGCTGACAGTCCCCCCCCCACTCACCTTTAGGTGCAGGCACTGAGGGAGGGCGGGGCTCTGGGCCAGGGGTCGCACGTGTTGGGAAACGTAGCCGCCAGGCTGCTCCTCCTCAGCTCGAAGAAGGGGGGCCAGGGCAGAGAGCCTGGCCTGGTGCTGTCTGACAGCAGAACGGAGCTGCGTGACACGCTCCTGCGCCTGCCATAAGGTAAGGGGAAGGGAATTCTGGGTAATTGCCTCTCTCACACCTATTAGTGTTTCGATGTCCATAACAACCTGAGAGCAGTTCATTAGGACACTTGCACTTTGTCACTGGTGGTAGGGGGTGGGGGGAGAG
>JABJVR010000007.1:11551824-11562687 GCA_025773905.1 Chitala chitala | reverse complement strand
CCCCCCCCCCCCCCCCCCCCCCCCCCCCCCCCCCCCCCCCCCCCCCCCCCCCGGGGCCAGGGAAGGGCGCGTGCAGGAGCAATTTGAGTCGCGGCGGCACACGTTTGATGCGGGCAAGCTGGCGGGCGGCAGGCTCTAATGGTACGGGCGCTGTGTAAATAGGTGGCAGAGCGAGGAGGGCGCGGCACCCCTTCATTGAGCTCTGCACGCCCGCCGTGATTGGGCCGTGCAGCCGCTCCATTGACACCATGGCAGGTGTTGACGCCACGGCCTCGCTCAACTCCCCGGGAGCTGCTAATTCCCTTCACACCGGCCTCCGCCTCCCTCGCCCCCTCTCAGCACCCGCCTCTGGCCGGCAGAGCTCACACTGTCACATTTGCATGTCTTTGTGAGGAATGCAGCGTTCTTTAACATAATTTAATATTTTCTTCTTTTATGTGTGAGGAAACCCATTGTAAACATCACAGCTAAAAACATGAGTGAGTTGCATTATTAGGGCAGAATTGACTCCATGTATTCTTCCGATGTGTGCAAAAAGATCTTTTGCCACAACTGATATCAGGGATGTCCGACCAAAGGATAACTTTGAGCTGGGAAAGTTATTGTACAAAACTGACAGAATTATATACTGACTATATACTATACTGTAGTAAAATTTCCCTTGAATTCAGTTCTGTATTTAGTAGCATTGGCAAATTTTACCAGCATAAAGCCTACACAATTGTAAGGTCAAAGGCGTTAGCAGTCACACTTAAATGGAGAGAGTCAATTAACTTAGCTATTTCTGCTATTGGCATTACCTCTGAACCCCATTTATACTGCCCTGTTTAACTCAACCATTTCTTGACATGGAGTCAATGTTCATATGCTCTATACAAGAAACCTCTGAAGCTGAGCAATACTGCAAAACACAATCAGGGACTAATTATGAACCTCATGTATGTGAAAGAACCATTTTCATACACTGTCCATCATCCAACATCTAGTCTCTAATTACAAACACAGCAGTCTACCCAGCGTTGCAATCACTTTGTGTAAGTAGTCAAGGCACAAGCTTGCCCACAAGAACTTAAAACGGTCTTTTTGTCTCCCCCATTGTTTAAAAAACAGCAAGCAGGTCTCAGGTAAAAAAAAAAAAAGTCCTAATTACAAACGTGTCTCTGATTGTGCGTTATGATATGAAAATAAAGCAAACAGCCTCAAATTGCAGGGAGAAAAATGGCACAACTAACGTGTGGGACTGTAATTTGTCCCCCCTGCTGAGAAACATCAATGTTTCTTCTTCACACTTCATGGGCTCCCATTGTGAGCACAAAGCACCGACGCCAGGCGCACACCCAGCAGGTCAAGCACAAATGTGCAAGGTTGGCCAACCTTCTGCTAAAGGATATCTCCACGCCTTCTCTTACATATCATTAATGTGTCCTCACCTAACCCCCTGACATGCTCCAGGCCACGGTGCTGTTTATACCCTCCCGCTGTTTATCGTCTCTGACTTCCGACCACTTTTCCAAATCATTTAACCAGCAATGAATATTATTTGCAACTGCCAAATAATTACATTGTCAACTTGTGTCTATAAAGGGGGGGGGGGGGAAACATATGAATAAATGTTTGAGGAAGATGGAACTGGCAAAACAAAAAAAGTGTCGTTAAACGACGGGTAACATTCAGCATTTGTTTAGGAAAACGATGAAGGAAAATGTTTTTGGAATTTGTGACACTGTATTATTCAATTTTTTGGAAAAAGTAAAACAGAAAAATGACTGACTGTTATGGCAAATCGCCATTGTTATTCAATTCTCCTCATCCGATGTTTTCAGACGGTTTCAAATCTGCAAAACAGATCTGCAAATAGTTGTTCTTTAGAATAATCTGTTCTTGTCTGCATTAGCGTTTGGTTTTTTTCATCGGGCACAATACATGGTGCTTAACATGTTTTGGAGTTTCCTTGGCTCAGTTCTTGGGGCTGCGCAGAAATGTGTGCTCAAACAAGCATTCACATTCATACCTGCGCGTTAATTTCATTGCCGATTTTACCCCATAATAAGTTCATCATAAGCGTGTATCAGGAACACATCACCAAAAATGGAGACAAAAAGCCAGTCAGAAAGTACAAAAAATGTTAGGATAAAAATTATCTATTTCCCCCAGCCCCCCCAACTCATGTTACATTAGCCTGGATATGTCTGAAGGACTGGCCCGTTGGTTTGTCGTCAGTCTCAGTCAGACCCCACTGTGTGTGATTGAGTGTGTCGTCTTGTCACCATGGAGAAAGGCAGACTCCCGTCTCAAACCTGCCCGTCTGTGCTGCTTTTTATAGAGCAGGGGGCCGAGCACATCTCGACCCACTCCTGCTTGTACGTCACACCTTCCGCTCTCGATGTCCAAGCGAGACTCGGACAGCGACCGGGGCCGCGGTGGTGCGACATGCGAGACGGGCAGGACGGTGGCTTCGGCCCCGGAGAACAGCGAAGCCTACTTTGCATTTATATGGATGACCCAGCTGATCTGTTGCCAGCCTCAGCAGGCCCAAGGGCTTGACCAGCCATCTGGTCAAGTGCACTTAAGCAAATGATGCAAGACGTTTCTTTTCATACGTGACCAAAGCGAACGATGCTATAATCATCCTTGCAAAGCCGTAATTGAATTAAATTTCTTTGCCAGGGAAAACTGTGGATGGACAGTGAGCTATCATTGTGTGGGTTTAAAAAGACGACATTGATTCAATTTCGTTTTATTTTTATAAGGCACGTTTCATAAGTGTTGTTGCAAGGCACATAACAGAGCACAGAGGTAAAGTCAGGTGACAACAGAGGAGTGCAGTCAAAAACTCCACAGCGCAGAGAATTAAAAATCTGGGGTCCAGTCGACTGGCTTCCCACCCTCCAAGCTAACATTACACATCAAAATAAGACAAATATTTCTCTCTAAACATCAATATGGAGTCCACTGTGTTCCAGTTCTAGGTATAGATCTTTGTATTTTCTTTATACATTTCCTCAGAGTATATAAAATTCCATCGTATAAGAATAAGTGCTTTGGTGGCCTTAGTGTGACAGTCCGTTTTCCATCCTGTCGAGTCAGCTGTTCACATGCTGTACTGTTAGAAGCTCATGTCGTGATTCTTATACCACTGAATATCTGCCACACCGCAGTGTAATGTCTGCCACACCACAGTGTAATGTCTGCCACACCGCAGTGTAATGTCTGCCACACCGTAGTGTAAACGTGGGGGCAGCTCATGGAACTGTGTGGCTATGTCATATGATGATGAAATAAAAGTTACTTTTCACATTCACGCAGACCCCCTTCTACACATGGTCCCACTACTCCAAAAATATTTTTATCCTTAAGCTGTGAAATTTACAATTTAACTTTATTGTCATTTTGTCAAATTATGTCTATAAAGGGGGGAAAAAAGGAGGTGGCATTTCATCTAAAAAAGCAGGAAAGACGTTGGGATTTTCAAAGATAAAATAATAATAATAAAACTTTGTGTATTCTATTTTATTATTATTGTTATTATTATTAATTGTCACTAAGCAATTAAGATTAAAGCAAAGCATACTTCAGTCTACCTAATGTTAATTCCTAATATCTGGTTTAAGCAAACTTTGACACACCATCAAAGTACGCCGGTGACCCTTTCAAAATTCAGGTGTGAACAGATGCTAATTAAAGATGTTTGTGTAATTCTTCTCAGCAACTTCACTGAAATCCAAGAAAAAGCATCAGAAAGTATTATTCCAGAAATACTGAAGGATTATTTAATCACCCATGAAAGAATCAAGATGTAATCCATTCAGTTTTGCACTGTATATTAAGTTGGAAAAAGTGGGGGAATATGTACAGCTGTTTGTAACAATTTCATCTTAAAAACCCCTTAAGTCACCCCGACATCAAACTGAATGAGGAGATTGTAACTGACGCATGTTGCATACAATATTGACAGCAAAAAGAAAATTCTCCCAGCAGCATATGAAACAATTTTGGCAAAACGATACTGACAATGAACTTTAAATTACATGCACTCAAAACAAAGACAGTATTGATAATTAAAATAAATGAATGAACGCTGTTTTTTGTGATTTCATAACAGTTAAATAACAAAAATGTTACAATTAAATCAGGAAATTATCGTCATTAAAATTAACAATGTACTTCAAAGTACTCCACTAATCCACGCAACACCTCATCACTAACAATGACGCTGGGCTATGTTTGCTTTCATTTTCCAAAGACATTCAACATAATTGCAACATTTTGAATTGGAAATTAATGAAGAGCAAAAAAGACAGTAATAAACAACCTATAAGGAATATGTCTTCGTCTCATTTTCATCCAAAACCATGGTTCATTAAACACGCATTACAGAACAACAAATTTTTTACTTATTTAGCTAGGATGATTGTAATATTTTGTGATGTAAATCATGAAATCATTATTGATATTGTTTGTGATGTTTAAAACTGAAAAAGGTTTGTTCACAAAATTAACGTACAAAGCCGCACTAAATACAATATTTAATATAAAAAAACAAAATGAAGGATGAATAAATACTGGAATTATTAAAATAAAACTGGGCACATTATATACAATTACAAACATTAATTAACCATTGCATAATATTCAACATTATTTTCAATTTCGTATGAAAAAACTAGCTGCCGTTTTTTTATAATTATCTGCCGTTATACTAAATAAAAAGCTTTTATCTGAATAACGGACAGCGAAGTTTTCCCTGTTTCTTCTGAGGAATATACACGACTCTACATGATGGTCTGAAGCAAACGTGCTAGCAGCAGCTACACCCTACACACCCAGATGCACGCCATCACGTCTGCAGCAGTCTTCCGTGCTCTTGCGGCTGTAGTGGTGAAAACGATTTGCACGTCTCTGAGACGTTCTGAAAAATGCAAAACGAAAAGCGCGGGCAAAAGTGGCCAGAGGACCCTGGCTGTATTACTGCGTGCCCTTTCACCGTGAACGATACCGTCATCTCTCCCACCACAGTGGGCACCTCCCGCACCATCATCAGTGGAAAACACAGGGGAGAAGAGCGGGATAGGAAAGAAAGGGAGGAAGATTAGGAGGAGGAGGAGGAGTGACAACACACACAAAACAGCGCTCGTCCGAAGAGCGAGACGGGCCCTCGTCTGAGCCATCAGGCCACATTATGCGGAGAGTGACGGCAGCTGAACAGACTCCGATTCCCCCAGGTGCCGTTGGACAGATCCTTAATAACGGGAAGTGACAGGGAGCAGAAGGCACTGATCTCTCCGCATGTCATCGTCCAGGACAACAGCACTTTAACTGGTGTTTTTCAAATCGGATGTCAGGAAAATCAAAGCCAGCCTCTCGTCATATTCTCGCATTGTTTTAAACCAGAAAACCCACGGCAGCAAGTTTCACCTTCGCTGAATATTGTGAATAGCAAGCAAAGTCACACAAAAATGTGATGGAAATGCAAATTTAGCACAGAAAATTGTACATGTTACAATTTAAGCCGGCAGTTTCTCACAAGTCAAGCAACCGAATGAGGACGGATGGCGTACAGTAGGTTTACTGACACGGGACCTCACGGCGTGTCTGTTCCCTTTCCTGGCCTTCAACAGGGTCTGTGCTACTCCCTACTCTTTTCTGTTAAGGAGGACAGGAGTGCGTTCTGCTTACTCCAATGCGTTTGTGAACGACATGGTTTAGGTGGAACACCGATGGCAGCTGATGGTGCAATGAGCCTGGAGGCCTCAGGGTTACCCACAGACACGCACCACAGACTCGTGGGTGGCTTCCTGTGCCGCCATGTACAACATCGCCCCGCAAAACACAGCAGAGATCTCTTACCCCGTCAGTAATGACAACAGTAAAAAAGTGCCACTAAAAATCACAATACATTCCAAGCTGCTATCTTGCTGTAGTCGTAAGACCCATGTTTAATTATTTTTGTTTTTAAGAAACAGGCTTGTAATCATAGCAGTAAAGATTAATTAGAGCTAGATTTATGCACTGGCATGGGGACTTCCACACGAAAACAAAACTTATTTGTTTACGCATAATTTTAATATATATATGTGTTTATTTGCTGTTATATTTTACATGAACATGACTTGTTTTTTCATTTAAATTTACTTAAACAAGAGTGGGAACAGAACGTTTTTGTTCAAACGTTCTGTTCCCACAATGCAATTTTCTTTTTATTGAAGTCGTGTGCAAGAGAAGAGCAAACTGAATAAACGCGCTTCACAGGCTGCTTTAGTGACATTACGCGTAACAAATGGCCCGACTGTGGAAACCTGATTCGGAAGACGGGTGGGGGGGGGGGAAACATCCGCAAATGACGGCTTTAAAGACGTGCACACGGTTCCGCTCATTGTTTCCTGAGCAGGTCTCAGCTGGATAAACTGCACTTACTGCCTCAGCGAGGTCCCCTCTCCAAGCACAATGGGCCTTCGCCCCTGTCGTTTAAGACAATATAATTTTGTTTTCGGCCCGCAGCTGAGGATGAAATGGCCAGTAAAATCCAGGGGCTAGCCTGTTATTTCACGCCGTGGGATTCGGCTCCACGTGTTCATTTCACACAATGGGGACAGAGCAGCGGCGGCGTGGCCTGGTTTCCTCCTCGCCTTCCACGTGTGTTAAATCTCCGCTGAGCTCAATTAGAAGCCGTCGCTTCACGTCCCGCCCGGGCGAGGGAACACCGCAGAGGCGGGTCCTCCGCGGAGCCTGACATTGATTCTCATGGAAACTGCGCCCGGGCACGGCTCCAATTAAAAGGACGCGGGTTAAATCAGCTGCACTCGCCGCGCGGCCTTGCTGGCTCTGGCTTGCCTGGCGCCCACCAGATCCGGCCCTCAGAAAGACGTTTATCCGCACTGCTATCCCCTTGGCTTTAGTGGTGCCCGGATCAAGACAGGGGAGCTGGCGTGGTCTGGCCGAAGTCTGTGCTTGTACCATCTCCATCAAATCAAACCTGTGGCTCTCGCACTGCAGCACTGTTGTTTAGATGCCCAGGGTAGGAAGTGCCACCCCTGGGGCACATTCACACGAAGGAGGGGGCCAGCGGAAGCTGTGAGACACAGCACATGTAATTGTGTGTAAATTATACATGGGTTTAGATGGCTGACCTGGGCCATGCTAGGAGAAGTACTCTGTTAATTGCCTGGTGAGAGGAGGCGTTTTGAAGCTAGCCTGGCCTCACCACGTGCCAGTGTATCTACAGAGCTCACGGGCAGCTGGGGTACAGCGGTTTAATCATCGCCTCGTTGTCTCTGTCAAACTGGACAAAGGCGCATTGTGCACCTCCAGCGAAAACACTGCGATGTGACCATAACACCATTTCTTTTAAGGGTGATAGAACCAGGAAACAGATTGATTAGATATTAGTTGCAACTACACAGTACTGGTGTTAAAGTAGTTTCAGGACTGTCTACATCGAAAGCCAAGCTTTGAGGTGGGAACTGTTATTGTTTTAGCATTCTTATTGGCAAACATACTTTCTGGTCCACAACCCAGCCATTCACAGAGAAACAGGGAGACAAACACATCTGTCCCATCCCAGATTTGTGTCCAATTGTCACCCTGGGTAACGGTTCACATCTTCTTTTCCAACGGTGATGTGTATGCACATCCGTGGCTGAAGCCGTAAGGCTTCTCAGCTAAACACCAAAAAACTAAAATGCCTACATCAGCATGATGTCCTGTCTCTGCTGAGTGAACCAAAAACACCACAGTGTCAATAGCAGTTTCCCATTCGTGACAATCTCTGAAGTTACTGCACAGAACAGTCTTGCCAAACGTAAGACCAACAAGTGGTTCTAAAAGACAAAAACCAAAATGCCTAATTAATTTGCATCATGTTTATTATCTACAGAACCCAGAATACTAACACACTGTAATTAAATATATATTAGGTTGCAAATACAGGATTTTCCATGGAGGAGCGCAGTGTTGCCTTTCGCTAATACAGACAAATTTATCTCTACAAAAGAAAGTTGAAAGACAGCAAAACAGATATTCTGGGAGGACAAGAGATCTGCTCTGGCCCATGACTGCCCAATCCTGTGGCAGTGTCATGAGAG
Source organism: Chitala chitala (assembly GCA_025773905.1). Classification (NCBI taxonomy): domain Eukaryota; kingdom Metazoa; phylum Chordata; class Actinopteri; order Osteoglossiformes; family Notopteridae; genus Chitala; species Chitala chitala. Next base: position 11,554,606 of record JABJVR010000007.1, on the reverse strand, counting down.
GGGAGCTGTTGTGGAAATTGGAAATCAAAAGATTTGTCCAAGCACAAACGTCAGCTGGTACAAGAAAGGCCTAGTCTGTCAACTGGGCCATGAAGCGCTCCGAAAAGAAGAAGGGTCGCTTTCATCATTGACAGCTTGCCTTCTTTTGAAAGACTTTTCCTCCCAAATATGTTCTGTTTCAAGATAATTTTTTTAGTTGAAGCTGTCCACCAGAAAACACACACAAAATGTTTTTCAAAGGCAATGTTATTGTCTCAAAACTAAAACATGAGTGGAAAGTGCACTCTGGGGGTAGTTAGAACAGCAGTCGAAAGCTGCATCAACTGCTAGCAGCCCTGGCGGTTGATTTCAGTGTGTCCTTGCTGCCTTTGCTCACCGTCTGCAGGGACGAGAGTGGCCAATGTCCCACTCCCGTCCACACCTCATTACTTTGGCCGGCTCTGAGACCTACGGATGGCAGATGGTCCACGTCACCTTTAGCACCAGAGCTCCGATGGCACCAAGTCGCGCGGCTTACCCGGGAGCGCCACGACGCGAAGCGCCCTGCTCGCACCTGCGGCAGCTCCTCGTGAAAGGGCTGTCCGTGTCCCACCTGCGTCAGAATGGAGCAGCACAGACGGAGACTGACAAGCACTCCTGAGCGACCACAGTGGGTGTCTCTCTCGGATGCTCCCGGCCCAACGCTCGGCCCAGACGGCTGCTGTCAGCCGGGCCTTGTCTCATGTTCAAAGCCTGAAACCGTCATGACTAGTTGGGACAGCTGAGGTCTGGGGCTCCACAACAGACATCGACTGTCCTGTAGCTGCACCCTGGCATCCTAACCTCTCACCCTGTCCCAAGCCTGTTGTGGCACCAGATGGGGTAAAGTATGTGGCTGAGTGCTGGCTTTCAGGACACCACATGTGGTGACTGCAGCACCTGACTGCCCCCACCACCACCACCACCACTACACCCCCCTCCCCCACCTTCATTTCTGGTGAACTGAGCTGGTCTGGCAGGCCTGTCACAGAGAGTCACGAATGGACCATCTCTTCTCGAAATGTCCTGAAACAATCTGTAGAGCGACGGCCCACCGTTCATGATTTGAAATACTACGCTCAACTATCAGAATGAAAACCCAAAACACAAAATCGCCAAGAAACAGCTGTTAATTCCACTTCAAAACTACCTCGCTGCACGGACGTCAGCACAACAAGCTACGTTTAGCAACCATACACGTGTCCGTTCAATAACGTAAAAGACTTTTAACAGATCTTTCCTCCCAAAAGAGACTTAACTGAATACAGGCTTTCATCTTCTCAAAACAAACTTCTGCTCTATTTAGTCAGAGAGAGAAATGTAACCACCACTTTGGACAGACACAGACAGAGAACTGCATGTCTGGCAACAATCCCTGTGTCACTTTAAAGAGGCATCCGCAACTCCACAATTCAAACAAAACGAGCCATAAAGGTTTCAGGACAAAAGGCGGCACAGATAGATTCTAATTCTGAGTTGAAAGGTAGGTGAGAGAGGGGGCAGCTGGCTCCAAATCTTGGATTCTGCTATAGCAAAATTGGCCTCTAGGTGGCAGTGTTGCCATGCTGGGTGGAGCTCCTGCGCCATTCTGGCCCCTTCCACCATCATTCCACACAGCCCAGATCTATAGCCTCTTATTATAAGTGTAATGAAGCACAAGTTATTGAAGTCTTTTATTGATTGCGCAAATCACACATTTTTTTTCCTTCCTTCTCTCCTGTCATAGTGAATATTCACCTAACGCGCTGAAGCAAATTGCTGACACCTTTTTAAGAAGTGACAACTGTGTATATTTCATGATCGCAAATTCCATTTTCATATCTACTCAGACAAGAATGCAATTTTCACTTCATTTAACTGGCATGGGGACGGCTGTGGGTTACGCTCCCTAAAGCTGTCGGAAGTTTTAAGGTGCATCTCTCGCTTTGTTAGCAGAATGGTGCATCGATGGCAGCTTCACCTGAGGTCTGAAGGCTGAACTGTAACTGTAAGAGCCGAAAGCTGCCAACACGGAAAGTACACACCACATCACCGCGGATGGTCAAGTGTTCAGATGGATTTCAGCTATGTTATGGACTCAGTTTTGGTGGAAGTAGAGCTGACACTCCAGTAAGGGACAGCATAGGCAAGGACCCATTTCAGTACTCATTCACTAATCCAAATATATAAAAGCAACTTTTCTCACTATACAAACTTTAAATATAACATACACTTTTATGTTATTTTTTAAAATATATTAATGTAATGATCATACTAAAAATATGTACAGGAGCATTTTCAGGATCAAAATGGGAACTTATTTAATGATCACAATGCAATGCTGCCCACTGCTTACAGGACATATGAAAATATAAAAGCTTCCATTCTAAACACAAGAGTGAAGAACAAAAACATTGAAGTAGATTAAGTGCAGGTGCCTTCGTTCAAACGAGAGGCAAGTCAGTAACACAGTAAGCTCCCACATCTATCCAAACAACAGCGCTCATGCGTCACTGGGCAACACCGTGCCCGGTCCTAAAGCAGCCCCCGTCCACCGCGTGTGTGTTTAAAAGCACCTCCCGAAAGAGGAGCCAGGCCAGGCAGAGCCGCGAGGAAGCGAGAGGCCGGCTCCTGGGCGCACAGGCCCTGAGTGACAGCTCCCCGGCTGGGGGCAGCCAGTAAACACAGCCTCCCTCATTCAGCGTCCGCTGAGAGGGGGGGGGGGGGGGGGGGGGGGGGGGGGGGGGGGGGGGGGGGGGGGGGGGGGGGGGGGGGGGGGGGGGGG
>JABJVR010000007.1:11517296-11551272 GCA_025773905.1 Chitala chitala | reverse complement strand
GCCCCCCCATCTCCGCTGAGCTGTTTGTCCCCAAACACGGACAGCGCGCCTCCCAGTGTCATTCGGGCCTGGGCGCCGAATGGGAACACTGATGTGGAGAGACAGGCCCCCATCACTGAAAGTGTTAACTGTTTTTAATTCTCTTCTGACACAATAAAATCTGGACAAGTCCCCCCCCACCCCCAAGCCTGCTTTCCCTCGTTCTTCCCTGGTGCAGGGAGAAATGACGAGAGGGAAGAGAAAGGCCACATGGTGTGACTCCTTCTGTCCGCCTCGTCCTGTCTACTACGAGGCAGAGCACTGGAGAGACACTTGAAATACTGTGAGGATTACCACTTAACGGCTGTTTTTTTTTTTCTGGTCACACAGCACATTTCAGAAGCTCTAAACTGAGGTCATAGCAAGCTCAGAACCTGAAAACAAGAATGTGGAAACCTGGAAAACAAGCAGAAATAAGCCTTTTGTTTTGTTGGGTGAAAAATTACAGGAAAATTACTTAAACAAAAAAAATTTTTTTACTTCAAATTTTGGGAATAAACCAACACATAGCTGGTATTAATCTATGATAAAATACTTGTATGTTGTGTTTCTGAAAAGGAAAACATGCAATGAATTAACATACACTTCAATATTTCATGTTACACTGACCCTTTCAGTCTCTTCTCCCATTCGAACTCAAAACCCAGACAATATTAAATCAAATCACACATGCATGGCAGCATGATGTTTTTGCAAAGGACACACAGCCATTCTGCTTCTAAAGGAAAAGCCCTGTAATGATGATTATACGCAAAGCCAAATGGACTTGGACGGGAGGTGAAAAAAAGACAACACACATGACACAGACTTTTGAAAGACAGACACAATTAGCATCATTACTGTTGGCTCAAAGATCACAGAGGAGCTACCCAGACCCCTGCTGGGTTCCGGAACCCTAGCCGACCGCGTCACGTTTCCTCAGTGACATGCCCGCCAATCAATCCCCCCACAAGCTCAGAGACGGCATATTTGGCCACCATTGCTCCTCGACACACCTCGAGCTACCTTACCCTTTGAGGACGGCTACGCGGCTGACTCACCTGCTTGAGGTAATCTCCAGCCAGTCGAAGGTTCCCCCGTAAAGCCCCCAGGGCACCCTGGATGTAGACCTTGGCTCCTGCTGGGCTGAACCATTCACCCCGTGACACCCAGATAGGCCCCCACAATGGAGAGACAGAGCTCTGCAGACAGGCGTCCAATAACGGAACTGCACAGGAGGAAGGAAGTGTAAGTCCTCAGGGCCCTGCTCAACTTCTACCTGGCTGGGCTCTCCGCAGGTACGTCTGACCTGCTCACAAAGCTTGGCGAGATGCAAACTCCTGGATGACTAGTGACCACCATCAGGGCTGTATATATAGCCAACCCCCCTCCCCCCCACAGCTGCAGGACTCACAAGCACACCTGAATAGTCTCGAAGAGTGCCTAACTAACTGCACACAGTGTCATGGTGTGCACTGATTGCCTTATCTTCCCATTTATCACAGCTGAATTGGAACCAGCCTTGCTGAAACCTCCTTTCATTGTTTGGATAAAAACAGCGTAAAGCTCGGTGCCTCCAAACAGGAGCCTCCCGGCAAGGAGGTCTTGGTGGGAAAGGTGGATTTAGAAAAGGGGGGGAATATGGAGGATATATGAGGTAGAGGAGTAGAAAGATTCTGTGGGCCCTCAGAAAGAATCGAGCTCCAGAGAGATAACACACGGTGATGGCGTTTAACAACCGCGTTCGATCGAGCGACGACGAAGGTGTCTGCGAGATCGTTTCCACAAAGCCGGCCCCCATCTTGGCTCCCTAACGACTGTCTCTGCGGGCAAAGACGTGATGCGGGTCTTAAGACGATGGCTGTTCAAGCGAACATGTTTCGCGAGAAACGCTGTGGAGAGCCACCAAGTAGGAAGCGTAGGCCCCAACTTGAAATATCGTTACATCTCTTTTACTTAATAAGTACAGTCGAGGGACACGGAAGACCTCCGTAACCCGTGGAATTCGTATGACCAAGCGTAGTACATATGCAAGCAAATATTAGGTAATATTTGGCTACTTGGCTGTTAACGTTAAAATCACAAGAATCGATAAACTCTACAAGTCAACGCAAACACACACGTACAATGTCTGTGCCAAATGAGGCTCAGACATCTTGACTGCAAAGGCATTTAAATCGTTAATTTTCGTCCTCAGAAAGCAACACGAAGAGCTGAATCATCTGTCCGCCTCTGCCGTCCTCCTCGGAAGCACTAACCCAACAGATGTTCCACACTTTTATTTACGCAGTGGCCGCTGGGGACCCTCTGTCCCCCAGGTGCTTGTTTTAGCAGTCGCTTTCTTAAACATCGGCGCCTAACCGAACCCGGGCAGCCGCGGCGGTCTGAGCAGAGTGACAGGCGCACGATTGACATGCTTAAAGCAATCTCTCACAGCTGCTTTGCTTTGCGGTGACTCCATTAAATTGACAGCGCGCGCCCCGGGGGGGGGGTCTGCGGCGTCGCTGCTGAGCAGCGGCAAGATGCTGATTTGCACATTGCTGCCTAATGGAACATAGCTTTATCCAAAAGAAATAAAAACACTCAATTCGGCGGAGTAATGCGTGCTTTCACAAGCGCCAGGCGGCGGCTTCCTGAATACCCAGGCAATCTTAATTGTTACAATGAAGGTACGCTCTGCCATTAAACAGCAAGCACCGCCGCCCCCCACCTCAAACTCCTGCCTCACAGAATGTCGTGTGACTCATGCTTCCCTTAAATTGAGTGAAATAGTTGTGCATTAAATATGCCGGCATATCTTCTGCTCGAGCAAGTGGACTGAAACGGTGTGAATTGTTAATGCTCTGCTGCTTCGACTGCAGCCTGCCGATTGATCACTTGTAACTATATCTACTCTTTGTCCCATGAAATCTGGTGTGGAGTAATGGGTTCATCAGATTTCGGGTTAAATTGAGAGTGAAGAGGTTTCTGTGTGGGGAAACAAGGGCGGCCATGTTCGGGGGTTTGCCTTGAGCCAGCATGGGAGCTAAAAGAGATATTCAAAGGCACTCCGCTCATCTCACGCTTCCTGAACCTGAATGGGAACCCAGGCGCAAGGGGATGTTTGGGCCTTTTCCAATGCAGTTTATATCTTTTACTCCTTACAAACCCACTCAGACGGCTGGGCTGTTTGTGCACTGGGTGGTTTCACAGGGAAACAATCTCATGGAGGCGGGCCCACTATGATAGATGTGGCACAGCCACAAAAGGGCATCCTTCTACAAGGATTCAAACTGGGATTGATTTATAGGATTTTTGTGTTGTTCAGTCCTGGATGGACGGACACACGCACGCACGCACGCACACAGACACACACACACACACACACAAAGTGTTTCTTCAATTTATGCGGACATTTTTTCATTGTTGTTTTTTTTTTTCCATGGAACTCTTAAAGAAAATCCTAGCCCTGGAGTAAAATGTACAGCCTGAAAATAAATAGGTCCGACTTTCCTTGTGCTGAACGTTTGTGTTCTCGTGCGTGAACCGCGGGGCTATGCCTGTGGCTTAACATAGCCAGGTGACAACAGAACGATGCTCAAAAAGGGTTTCTTTTGGAGTAACGAGCCACCTTGGAGCTACTGGACTCAATAATCACGGTCACACCTCCCTCCGCGGCGTGAAAGAGAGCTGTATCCTGCAAACCACGCAGAATGAACCGCGTTAAACATCTGGTAAGGGGTTTGGTCCATACTGCAGATCTCTGCTATACTGAACGCCTCATTTTATGCGAAGAATGTTTGACTCAGTGTCGGCCTGCAGCCTATGTGTTTGCGTACAATGAGATACGTTGATTACAAGACATTTTAATGAGAAACAGAGATATATAAAAACAGTTCTACAATGTGTTTGGAATTACTGCTTCAGCGGTGGATATGCTGATAGCATGGTATTCAGACTTTTTCTCCATTTTGAACGTGACGGAGCCTGTCCATCAGGCCGTGTCACACGCCACGTCACACTGTAAGGGAGTGACACCGGCCCCTGTGACTTCCCATGAGCCCCTCATACACGCCCCTCTCTACAAAGCTCAGGGCACCCACGCACAACCTTCTGACTCAGGTGAACGGGGACTGACATGTGTAAGCTGTCGACGCCCCCTCCTCCATCTACCCAACCCCACGCACCTCCTGTCCCCCTCCATAAGTAAATGTTCAGCAAGGCCCTTTCCCATTTGTCCCTGGCACCAGACACACTCAGTGCCCTCCAACAGACGTGGTAAAGCGTGCTCCATTCCATATGCCCTGCTGGTCAGGCTCATCGTTACCACGGTGACAGGTGTGACACCAGGACAGGAAAAACCTGAGAAGAACGTGGCGCACATTACGAAATTGAACATACCCTGGCTGAGGGCTTCCATGCGCTGTCCCTGCAAATCGTACACCAGCTTTGCTGGGGAGGTAAGGTGCAATTTCTCAGTGCACAGGTCCAGAAACTGGAAAAAAAAAAAGCATGATGTCATTCATTAAAACACACACATATTCTCAAGAAACCGGCTGCACAGCTGGGATGGAGAAACAACAACAATGAAATGGACATGCATGGTAAGGATAAGGGAGCACAGCAAGTAAGCCGAGAAGATCCGCTACGCTTTATGTTACACGGCTCATTTCTCCAGCACTATGACTATGATATAAGAGCAAAAACTGACTGGAACTGAACTTCACTTCTGGGGCTTTTAACTTGTGAAAAAATAAATGAAATCAAAGTGAATGGTGTACTGGTAATAATCAGAGCACAGTACAAACAGAATAACCAAAGTCCACATCTGCTTAGCGTGGGATTCCAATGACCACATCTGTACAACTTCTGGCTACTAAGTGGATGCAGCGCTAGAAAAAAAATGGTTTACTTTGGCAAAAAAGCTGCAGTGTACTCGGACTTTCTGGAAGAGCCATTCTCTACATTTTCTGTTCAGTTTTAATGCGTGCGGGGCATGAGCGTAACAATAGATGTGTAGAAATCTCTCCAAGGAGCGAGTGAGAGCAGATTTGAAAATTGACTGGCAAAGGTTGAGGAGGTGCTGTAAAGCAGCAAACACGTAGCTCTCCGATGATCACACATTCGTGCTTCACACCCGGGACGAGGTGGCGAGTTAAAGCCGCCACGCCGTCTGCACGAATACCTCTGCACACAGCACCGCGTGGAGACCTCCGCCAAAACAGCCAGCGTTCTAGCATAGCGATTGTGAATTAGCCTAATCCGTTAACATCTCTTATCGTTAATATATGAGCAACGTGACTCATTACAAAGCCGGTCACACAACGCTTTGTGTCTGTGGTTATAATGGGTTTGTATTGTTCGAACTTTGACCTGTGTTTTGATTCGGCCATGCTAACAAAAACAATCTTCATTGGAGTGGAGGCCAGCTCTATTTCGAGCCCCAGGTGTGCGAGCGTCTGCAAGAACTACAAACATTTTACTCAACGGCTCTTCATCTCTCAGAGACCCACATTCAGCCACAAATAATCAGAGCATAAGGATCCCCCCAAAACTATATCTTATACTGAAATATTCAGGGAAAAAAAACCTACCCAAACTGTATCCAGGTACGCATTCCCACGTACAGTACTCACTCCATCCATGTGCACACAATGACAAAATTCATGAACACACATGCAAGTATATAACATTAAAGGCAGGGACACACACACACATACACACACACACACACACACACAAATTCACGCACACACACACAAACTCTATTCCAGTTGATTTCCTCCTGCCGCTTCATGGGTCAGGATTAGGCTCAGATTAAGTTAGCTCACACATCGCCCCCTCAGGAGGAAGAAAAGGACAAGAATTCTATTGCCTTCTAAATTTAACACAGGCAAACTAAACTGTAAGAGCAGATGAACACTCACATGCGGTTACACTTTACAGATCAACGTTTTCAGTTCACTTGGCTTATTCCAGCAGACAGCTGAGACAAGGCCACTGGTCATGATGGGGGAGGGGGGCATATTTGTGCTCCCCATCATTTATGTACTTTACATACAGCTTTTACACAAATTTACTTAATGTTCACAATGAAATGAAATCTAGGAAAAAAAAACCCATTTGTTTTTCCTACTTTACGTAAATGAGATGCTCAATAGACAATACCAATCATACACCTAAAGTAGAACAGCCAATATAAATCGGTCAGATATATAAAATATATTCAATAAAGGGTAATTAATCTATTGTTACTGAAGCCCTGTTAAAGGAAAAGGCCCCTGTGCATGCTTCTGGCCCGACACAAACTTCTGAGCATGCTCTGTAGGCACTTTACCTGCTCCATAGGTTCTGCCGCTGTGGAGATTTCGCAGCCCTTGCTCCCATCCCCGTTCCTGAATGCCAGGACCCGTAGTGTGGGCGTGGCCTGGCTCAAACCCCGGAGGCGTTTCGGGAGCCTGACCCGGGTGCGGGAGCGCTCGTGGTTGGCGGGAAGCTCCAAGCCGCCCACCGTCCACCTCGCCTCCTTGCTCCGCGACAGATGGGCTGGACGAGAAGGTGAAAGCGGTGTTTGGCTTGGACGCCTGACATATTCGTCCCTTCCCCCTACCCTAAAAATGCTGCCGTGCCTTTCCCCATCCCTGCCTTCACGTACGCCGGCTACCCTCCGTACTGATATGCATGTCCTGGAGATATTACTGTCAGCTCCCACTAAGAACAACATAAGCTGCAGCAATCTGGGCATGCTGATAGCAGCTATACATCACCCACTCTGAAGGGAGCAGATGTTGAGGGTAGGAAAGAGTAATACCACAATTTAGCTTTAATTAAAATTCACCTTAGCATGCCTCTCCAACTAATCAGCTGATTATTGTGTTAGCGTCCACCATGTCATCCAGTCTGAGGACTCCTCCCCAGTCTTTAGACGGGTGAAGTTGCCTGTCACAGACAGTGCCAGCATTGACACAAAGAAGCATGCATTTCAGTTCCCAGGTCTTCAAAAGTGGCCTTACAAGCAGATTACGACTGTGCACGTTAATATGCAAGGAAGGGGAACTCCCACAACACAAAGCCACGCTGTCACAAAGCACCAACTTTTAGGAATTATCATCCCAACTCTGCAACAAACAAACAAAAACACACATACAGACGCACGCACACACGCGGCTAGGCTACACACACACATATCACTGGACAACTGCTCACTGAACCACACAAATAAAAAATATTTTTATAGAGCATACGGATCATAGATTAAGATCATAAACTACACCATAATATTCAGTGATCTGCAAAATACTGTACAGGGCAAAATATAGTATTTCCAAAATACAGGTAAGCATTGTTGCAGGGAAATAAACTGGAACATCATGTTAGATTTATACTGTAAATTCTGTACGAAAAACTAAAGCGTATCAAACAAATGAATAAAGACTTGAAATAAAGACACCAAAGGGAAAAACAAGGTACCCTTTGTAGGTACTTCTCCCTGTCATGCTGTTTGTAAATGGAATCATTTATTTGATTTTTTTTCCACTGGCATGTCCATGTCTTTTCTTGCCAGATCATGGCATGCTACTGCAAATTAACTGGATTTAATTTACTGCTTTAGCTATGAACAAAAAGGGCTCTGATCCTAAACTCAGAGGATCAGGAGGCATAGATAACAACTCGGCACATTAATTGTTGGTTTTTTTTGGGGGGGGGAATACCCTGCTGGTGGAAGCAATCACCTGTGGCTTCTCCAAAGTGCACTCAGGAGGAGATAAAAGGTGGAAATGCATTGGTAGGTGTTATCGAAGGCCCAGGGCTTGTTATGAAAATGCCGCATTTAATAACCTCACTCTGACATCCTGTCATGCCAGAGCCCTGCAACAGCCTAGCCTTCCATTACGAACAGCCCATTTGCTGTGCCAATCACCGAGGCGAAAAGTGATGGCTGCGTTCCTTGCAGGGTATCGGCATATTCCAGCAAAGCAGTCCAGGTGAGCAGCAAGGCCGCACCCAGTTACACAGTAAACCTGTACAGCACAAAGACTTATGCACACCCCTGCTATGTCACGTGTCCCACTAAGGAACGGATTCACCTTAAGCTGCATTCAGAGGCCTTGTTAGGCAAATATGTTTAAGTTGTAATGAATAATGATCGTCAGCACTCACAGGTCTGATACGTCTGTTAAACGCTTGAAGACGACGCCGTTGTAAAATCCTCCATACAAAAATGAATGGAACTGAATGAAATTGATCTGAACTGAAATGACCTGAACTGATTCAAACTGAGTTGAGTTTAAGTGAACTGAAATTAATTGAATCTCTGTTATAAGTTTAGAATTTTTTTTATAAGTATAGGGTATATGAGGCTTAAGATGGGACCTTCACAGAATAAAATCTGAGATGAGCAAGGTTGGGTTACTGAACGGGCCTACCTTGGGTCCCTGAGCCTACGTGTTTGAAGTCATTTGTTAACATTTCTTAATCCAGAGACTTCAACATTAATAAAAGAACCTCTGAATGCCTTCATGTTCTTTGTTTTCATATTCAACATTAAAGGCATCGTATCGAAAAAACATTACAACACCTTCACATGGGATGCTTTCTCTTAAGGGACATTTCAGCACAGAGCGCCTGTGTTGCTGATGCTGTATGGGCCCTCCCACTCTGCTGGACCTTATCGAAAACGTTTACAACTCTGCGCTGATGTGACAAAACGTTTCTCATGTAATAGTTTGGGCTTTTTCAGTAAAGCTGTGAGAGCAGTGCTGTCTCTTGCGTTTGCACGTTGAGATGTTATCCTTGAAATATTATAGTGTGATGCTGCAGTGTCTCAGCTGCTCATAGATATGTTTAGATGCCTGAATCAGAAGAAAATATTCTTTACATGGTACTCGAACCATCCTGATGTGGGTCCAATCCCAATCATGCCTTTTGTGTTCACAGATAATAAACAAGGCTGTTTCTTAAAGACTGAGATACTTGTGTCAGTTTATTTTCTGTTAGCTGTCATAACAAATGGCGCACACCTTAAAATAGAACAAAATCGGTGAATGTGGGTGGTAGAAAAAAAAATGTGTGTTTCTTTTTTTGGAAGGGGCTGAGGGGGAGGGCCTTCAGGCTTCGGTGCCCAGCGGTCCACAATTTAATTATCTAAGAAGTTGAGGCTCTGAACTTTTGGAGACCTGACTGCCACTGAGGTGGGTATAGAAAAATCGATAACCAAGCAATTCAACAAATTCACAAAAACTCCACACAACTTCACCATTCCTCCATGAGTTTTTCTGAGGAGGCTTCTGTTCTCACACATGAAACTTGGTCGACTTTACAATTGTCAGAAAACTTCAACATTCCACCATCACCACGCTGGCGGTCTGCGTTAAGCAAACGGGTCATCACCCACACAGTGCACGAAGAGGAGCCTCCGGCAACGTGTCGCAATTAAGTTCCATTGGAGTGTCTCACCTGCTCCTCCTGAAGGAGGGAGAAAACGGTGGTGAGAACGTTTGCTGCGTGAGGCGGGCGAGACACGCTTCGCTTCATTTCGTTTCACTTCATCTGAAGTACAGAAAATGACAGAGCAATTAAGCGTGGCCGTGCGTGACGCGGGGAGTGTTACCTCGCTACCTGGCTCCCCGGACCGGCGCCTCTAACGTCTAAATAAGTCGGCAATTAGGCAGATGTAAATACAGCACTTCCACTGACACGCAAGCTCGGCCCCAAACAAAATAAATAAATAAACACACGCATGCACGCACGCTTACACACACACACAAACACACATACACACACAAAAAACAGACGGCCGTCGACATCCGCCACTCGCGCCGCCCCGTATCAATCACAGCCTGTCAAAACACATTGACTCAATGGGCAAACAGTGGAAAACTCTCTCTGACAGGTGGACCTTTTCTCACACGCCACACCTGGTGACTTTCTTTACCTCTCATACGCCCGTCCCAACATTTCGATCTCAGGCAAAGTCAAAAGCATTTCCAACCAAGACAACGTGTCGTTACGTAAAGCTTAACGTTAAACTGGCTGTGTTTATTTCCTGGCCAGCGTCGAGCCGTATTTGATTTTAATAATGTATAGTGTTCGTTTATACTATTAATGTTCTGATTTTACAACATGCTGAAAAACCACACCAAGGCACCATGACACCAGGACACCACAACTAGCCGTAGAACAAAAAGCACAGGGATAGTGCAGATTATTTAACAAGCAAGTTAAAGCTGGCAGGTTGAAATCCAGCCCCCTGTTCCCGGCTTTGTGTTGCAAGGCTGTTGTTTGCGTGTCCCCGTCTGCACACAGCCCTGACTGAGCTCACCTAGTGGCTCTGGTCTCGTCAGAGCCGGCCCATCTGCCACCTGCTCCTCTTTGCGTCCCTGCGACAACTGTCGAGCAGCACAAAGATTGATTATCAGTCAGAACCCATCGCGCGGCACCAGATTTCGCTGGGTTAAGCTTGCTGATCCAGCAAGAGGCCGCGTGGCGCTCCGGCGCAGTGTGCCAGCGCCGCCCGCCCGCCCGCCTGGGCATCACGGTGCGGGAGAAACGGCGGTGCGTGTCGCCATGAACGCCAGCCAAGGCTGCGCAGCTGAGGCACAGAAGTTCTGAGCCCCCAACTTGGCAGCCAGCACAAGGTCCATAAATAAACTTAACCATTAAAAAGACACAGCTAGCAGTGGCCTCTGGGATGAACGGCACAGAAACTTGGAAAAGGGCTTGCTCTTGAAGAGTGAGGACACGGCAGAATTAAGTGGTGCAAGGATTTTGTTGAATTAACTACTCTTACTAAATATTCTTTTAAAATATGCATGCAACGGCTGCTTGGTATGTAGTCAAAAAGGATAGTCTGGTAGTTTGAGAAAAAAGTAATAGTAATAATAATAATGTTTATTATTATTATTCAGAAAATTACTTAAAATGTTCCTGGACAGGAAAATGACAGCAGAAATATTTATGTTAGCGTTTGATTTAAAATGCCATTTGCAGGGAAAAAAAGAGTTATCTTCGGTTGCCAAGCAAAATACTGTGATCATAATGAATTGTTCCTGCTTACTGTCAGCAAAACTAATGAAAAGATAAATCAATAAATCTGTGCCTTAATTTATTATCCTTTCTGTGTTTAACCTCCCACAGCCTCTCTAATGTCCATTTAGAGATAAATTAAATTAGGCACTGACACTAATATGGGGCATTAAATAAAGCTGCAGTCATTAAGCACATCATCTTCAAACTGAGCCGCAGAAGGCCGAACGCAGCAAACTCCCCCAAGCAAGCCTGGGCGTTGTGATTTAGAACACACCTCTCACTTCCCCCCTCGGGTCCACGAAGCCCTCGCCCATGGAGACGTACACGTCAGCGCCCTCTGGGATCTCTGCGGCCCGGGACACCTCCGTGCCATCTGCCAGGAAGACGCGCCGTGCCGCCGCCCTCAGCTGCAGTTTGGAGGTGCAGTCGTCCAGGAACTGAGAGCCCACGCAGAGGTAAAAACACAGAGATGATATCCTGTCACCTCATCTACCAATTACAGTTCACACATCACACTACGCCTTAGTATCTATGTGGGCCACACTGTAAACATGCAAGGGCTGCAGTGCAAGACGCAGTCTGCCGTTGTATAAGAAACAGCAATCGTGAATCATAAATTGAATGAATTCATCATACATCAGTAACTTGTGTAGCTGCAATGTACACTAATAAATATTGTATATACAGCGCAAAGCAATATTTGTTTTTGAAATGCCAAAACAATTTCTTGGCAATAAACCTACTTTACTTAGTGTCACTTTTCATTATGAGATGCATTAAGAAACAACTGTGCGTGAACAATTTGTATTTCTAATTAATACTTGAGTTTGCACTTCCTTTTGACAATGCAATAGGAAACACAGTTGTAATAAAATGAACGACAAAAACATAAGGATCATCACCGCCGTCATGATGGGAGCAGTGACTTTCACACCGATTTGTCGCGAGCCGTTCTTATACGCCACCGCTCTGATTGGCTGTGAGCGACTCATGAAGGACGGGACCTCGTTGGGAGAGCGGTGCGTGCATCTTAAGAGGAAAAGACGAAAAACAGAAATACGGCACACGGTGAGACACGTACTACAACAGGTCAGAGTCTGAGCCTTTAGCAATGACTGCTGTAATATCAAAACAAAGCAACATCAATTCAAATGCAACAGCATGTAATACAGAATAGAACATAACAGAATGCCTTTACTGTCACTGAATGTTAAACTACAATGAAAATTCGTATAAGATCTGAGGGAGGATGAAACATCAGTAATTCCAGGTCATCCTATCACTTAGATCTCAGAACCAGTTGTGTGCATTCAAAACTTTATTTCACCTGTACAAGTGATTCCTGATGCCGTTAGCAGGTTGGGTGAACTGTATATGTTTTTTCACAATGTCCTGGTGTATGCCGGTTGGGTGTGTCTGTCAGGAAACCAGCCGGTTGGGGGGGGGGGCAGGTACCTGATGTTAGGGGCGCTGTGGGCTCTCCTGCCCTGCCTGTCCTGTCGCAGGAGCTCAGCGTCTGGTTGGCTCACACAGAGCCTTTCGCTACTGCCTTCTTCCTTCTGTCCAATCAGAGCTCGCATGGAAGGGTCGGGGGTCGAACACACCCAGGCTGTTTTCCTACCATTTCTCTTGATGCTCTTGTTAGCATAAGGGCTAATGTATGTTCTTTCATAACACAGAAAAGGTTAAATGTTTATATATCATCTCACAAAATTCAAATATTTTTACTGTAAAATATTCCAGTTTAAAAGAAAGGAAATAAAGCTGCATAGAATATAACATCTTCAGATTTCAATTGCTACAGGAGTACATTAAATAAGTTACCAACATGCAAAAAACATTAAACGTGAGGACTCTCCTGATTGGATAACTCTCCTAACTTTATGTTGTGAAAAAATTCTGTTGTTGAGCCAGTAAAAACATTGAAACAATTGGACTGAGCAAACAGGTTATTTACAGCGCCACCAGCCAATTGCAGTTTGAAACTCGTGTAGGCACTTTTCGACTTGACGAAGTGTCAAAACAGGCGAAATGAAGAAAGTCCTGCCCAGTTTGGAGGGGGGGTTCTCGGCTCTCAGGCCAACGTTCCCACGAGGCCCACACCTCCATTGAGGCCCTGTGAAGCCCCGCTCTGGGGCTGCGGACGCTTTCTCCTCAGGAAGCGGGTGGTTTGGGCCTGGCGAGCCGCACACTGGCAGAAAATTCAGCTCATGGATAATAAAAGCTGGCAGGGGTGCGAGGCACTGCCCCCAACCCCCGCCCCTGCCTGCATGGCTCCCTGCCAAACGGCTGTCGGTCAAAGCGGCCCGCTCTCCTCCCCCCGGCCCGACGGAGGGCACCATTGTGTGGAATTTGCATCATGCTGCGACTCTGGTCTTTAATCCATCATTATTCACGTGTATCCTTTCTCTCCCCCCTCTGCCGGGAGCGCCCCGACACCGACACCGCCTCGGCATCGTCGCAGGTGCTACAAGGCCTCTCACGGCAAGCACATTCTCTCTCCTCTGCTCCTGCACCCCACTTTGTGTGTACATGTGTGCGTGCGTGCACGAGACATAGGGAAAGTGCGTGGCTTGGCGGGGGTGGGGTTACATCTTGTGTTAAATTTAACTGTAAAGAGGAATCAAAAGGGCCTCCATTCCAGCCCAGAAACCAAGCAGCGAAGTCTGGCTGCCATCCAAGTTATTTGAGGTGCCTGGATGGTGGGACAGAGACAGAGGGGAATGTTTTCTCCTCTTTCGGGATCTTCCCTCTCTTTCTCCTTCTTTATTTCTTTTCCTTTCTGTGCCTCTCTTTCTCTCTGTTACGCCAGTGCCAGTGGGGCACTCCTCTCGGACTGGGTGAGAGGGCACAAACGGCAAGCAGGAACAAAGGGGCAGTTGGGGGATGTGGGGAGGTTGACACTGCAGTGTGTATGTGAGCTGGGGGGAGAGGGTGGTGGCGTGGGCAAAACTGCCTGCTCTACTTGAATTACAAGTGGTTGGTACTCATCTGAAAGAATGGGACCTTCAATGGCCCATTCATTTTCACTGGGGATCCTCACCTATAGGTACACAGCTTTGGGAGCCAGTGCCAGCTTCCTTTTATTTGCAACACAAGCGGACTGCTTTGCCACAACATTGCGTTGCGGTAGCACGCCAATTAATGGACAAACAACTTCTGGCTGTGTAAAGCTACTGACCTGGTTTTGTTTTGCTAACGCTAAAAGGAACTCAATCATATCATTCGGTTTTCTACGCAGGAC
Organism: Chitala chitala; assembly: GCA_025773905.1. NCBI lineage: Eukaryota > Metazoa > Chordata > Actinopteri > Osteoglossiformes > Notopteridae > Chitala > Chitala chitala. The sequence continues at coordinate 11,537,003 of JABJVR010000007.1, read as the reverse complement.
TGCACAAAGTTATAAGCGACCACTGAATAACCAATGAAAACCGTATAAGACGATTATTCAGTATTACCACGTTGAAATGCACTATACAGACAACATAGGAAAGAAGTGTGGGCACAAGTGCATTAAAATATTACCATTGCATAGACTAATTAATTGTTTGCACGTTGAGATGTTATCCTTGAAATATTATAGTGTGATGCTGCAAAAGTGAAAAGCAAACGCTGCATCTTTTAGATGACAGTGCCTGACCTGGTGACCTTACCTGGGTAGATGTGCTTCGGGTACCGCGGGCGAGCGCGCGTTGATGTTTTTTCTGTACTCCTCCAGCAGGGCTTTCTCCAGCGAGGACCTCAGGCAAGAGCGGGAGCGCCTCCTCGAGCGCAGGCCCGAGTGCCAGCTGCCCACGGCGCTGCTGCTGCTGCCGGGCCTCCTCTCTCCTGCCATCTGTGACAAACGGAGAGGCACACCTGTGTGGCGCTCACCTAACCCAGCGGCGCGGCGCGCAGCACAGCGCACCAGATCTGTCACGCGCACGGCGCCGCGGCGCGCCGGCACTGAGCGCGCACGGAGCAGCCGAACACGGGAGCGGCAGCCGTCTTTTTGCAAGAAGTGCTGGAACGTCAAATTCATCGTTGGATTTAATATGGCCATTTTAAATTTACGTTTAATCTTGAACGCTACACCGATACTAATATCGATAATTGACTCGTTTTTTTTAATGATTACAGTTTTTGAAAGTGAAGTGCATTTCAATTTCTCAAGTTTACTGCCTGAAATATAATTAACTTCAGACATCTCTACTGACGCACCGTTGTATTTAATTAGTTTAGATGAAGACTGGCTTTTTTTTTTTGTCAGATGACTGGTTTAATTCTGTAATAAATCGCCATCGTGTCTGATCTCTGTCACGCGAAATCTCTTACGTAGCGAAGGTATTTTGATTGTGACCCTGTCAGACAGTAAATTGGAATATGCAGTAACACAACAGATACTACAGTTCCGCAGGTCAAGCAGTAACAGAAACACCTGTAACAGCTGGCATGTCATAATATGAAGAATTAATTACTACGTTCATCAAAAACGTAGCGTACATGACTAATAATGCGTCGTGTTGACTCATTAACTGATGACGGACACCCAAGCCCACATTCAGTAAAAGTAAACTATTTTCTTGTTACTTATGTAGACAACAGACTGGCTCCAGTCTTATTTAATTAGTCGCTTGGCAACGGGAGGCATGCGCTTCCCACGCATCTGCTCCCGAAGATGGATGGATAAGTTTGGAGAGAGCCCGAGAGGCTCACTCGGGGGACAGGGTCACATTGAGAACCACCTGACACTCCTGCGGCTCGCCTCTGCACACCTTTCCAGACACCTCCGCTGCATGCTCGCCGCTCGAACAGTTTCGCAAATTAAGACGGGCGGGATATGTGATATACTGTAAAATAACACCTTTTTACACTCCTTTAATTTCCCAGACAAAACATCTGCAGGCGGAACCTTCCCTGGACCCCTTTGATTCTGCTGTTGCTCTCCCGCCTCCTCGTTCTTTATCCCACGTGGCCGACTTTCAGGAAAACTCCGAAATGAACTATTCGAGGCTGGTCAATGGTAGTGTACCACGCTCCACTGGAAGTCGGCTGAACTGCTGAAATAATAAGCTGTTTAATGAACAATGCATAGGTCTCTTGTAATAACGCACATTAATATGCTGTATCTCCGTCATCACTCTATTGACTCAAAGGAAGCACAGAAATATAGTAAAACACGAATGTGTAATGCATTAACTGCAAGAAAGATGCTGCAAAAAGGACCGTACGCAACATTTTTCTATCAATATGATCGAGAAATTAATCAGGACATTCTGTCAAATGTCAGAGCGGCTGGCTAACCTTGGGTGTGGACGGCCATCAGACCCACTAACCATACAATACAATGGCAGGCCTGGATTAGTAACCTGTCATACCAGGCATTTTTCCTGTGTGCTGACGTACTTTGGGGCTGATACAATGTATTATTATTATATGGACCGATTGTGGATTGTAGTGGTGGGCCACCTGGGCTAAAAATGTCCCAGATCAGCCCTGTTTATGTCTCATATACAGTAGGTGACAGATTCAGTACTCTAGAAACATGTGAAGACTAAACTTCTGGCTTGAGAAAATTGGTAGGCAACAGGGCCAAGAATAATTTTAAAGCAATGTAAGTGGATTAAAAGAACCTATTAAAAGTCAGCTCTGGATTTCTAATCGTCTTGTCTAACTGTTTGTTGTAAAATGATAAATGTAAATAAATTACATTTTAAATTGAATATCAGCTTAATACTGTGCTTTCATTTATATTTTTTTGATTTTCATTCGAGTGAATTGAAATGGTGTGTGTCTATATATATATATATATATATATATATATATATATACATATGTTTGCTCATTAAGTGTGTCTTAATGTTTAGGGGTCAGTAATTCCATAATCAATAACTGTAAGACTGCACTATGAGAGAAACAAAGCACATCAAGAGCAACAAGATAGTCTTTAATGCCTGCATTGTGCTTTAATTACTTCTTTTAACTTTTACCCTCTCCTAATTAGAGTATTCAAAATCCTATTTCATTCCTTTGCGAATTGGTAATTAACACAGAGATAATTATACATTTACAGAGTGATACAACTATGAGGAAGAGCAAGTGCCCTGTTGTGTTCATTTCAACAGATCACACTGTAGCTCAGAGACGCCTCCCCAGGGATCCTCTCCCCGTCGCTTTGGAGCTGGAGAAATCCAAACCTCAGGAAGAACTGGGCCAATTCCCACTAGGGATCTCTACGACAACATTACTACCTCGCATCAGAAAAATCCACAGAACCAGCACTGTTATCAGTCCAACATTTGGCAAGATCCATCCTGTGTGGAATTACAAATCAAATACGGCTGTAGGGACTCTTACAGAGGGGTGTTGTTAAATAATAGACCCACGTGTTTAGGAGACTACTTTTCTCAATATTAAGCATAAACCTCCTTTGCTGTCAAGAGAGATGGGGTTTCATATGATTGTAGTATATGAGTACGCCTATGAATGCACACTATGGCATTTCACAGTTCAAACCCAATCAGTAACTGGAACATACTTTTCAGGTTTACAATTACACAGACACACTTTACATTAAATTCAACTAATTAAGATATTCAAACCACAGCTATGACAGAGTATTTGAAAACAAAGTAAAAAAGTAGATGCTAAAGCATTAAAAAATCTAACAAAAATAAAATCACACCATATTGCTGTAACCTTACTGTCAAGCTACCCTGTATAATAATGCATGAATAACATTCCTCAAAAAACTCTTAAAAAGCCAAATGAAAGAACTGACTATAAGCAGTCTATTAAACTATTATTAAACTATTAAATCTGGCAGATACTCACAGGCAGATTTTTTTAATTTTAAGAGAATCAGTTGTTATGCTAATAGACAGTGTAACAGTAACGTTCACCATTAGCATCTTATTAAATAACACAACATCCCTCACAGATCCAGAAACGGACAAAAAAGAAGCTGACCATGTTTCTTTAGTGCACAAAAAAATATTAATCAAGAAATGATTTAATAAAAAACAATCACTCAAAAAAAAAAAAAAAAAACACTGAGGCTCAATATTATTCTCACTTTGAGACCTTGGGTGGCTGACAATTCAGGAAAGAAAAAAAAATCTTGCACGTTTCTAATTGCTGTATAATACACTAGAAAAGAGGAAATAATTAAAGGCAAACAATCTGTCACTTGTCTGTTACACGAGCTATCTATCAAAAAGCTCATTAAAGAATTTGCTAATGAGATACAAAAGATTGCACTTAAGGTGCTTCAAGCAGCCTTTTTTCTGTGACACCTAAAATCTTTACAGTAATTCCCAACACAATTAACATATATGACTCCTCTGGCACATATTTTGGAGTTGGTTTCTTCTTGTTCCTTCCTACAAGAAAAACATGAAAATGTTTGAACTGTTGGCAGGTGGCTTATTAGTGACATGACGTATGCAAAACCTATTTATTAGAACAGTAAGTAAATAATTGCTGTAGAGGTTATTTTGGTCTGGTTTTATAATGGAAGTTGAAGGAGAATAAACTTAATGTATAGAGTGCATTGGTATCAGCCTAGCTTATTGTATGAAAGAGTTTTCGGTGAAACGATTGCATTATTAACCTCCTAAATTGCTCTATTAGGTCTGTCAATTTACTTAAATAAAGCACACTGTCACTATATTTAACACGCTGAAACCTACAAATTGGTGAAAATCTGAGCCCTCCAAGCTTAATTGCTGTAAATTCACAACGATCTCACACCATCGGTACTTGATCTTGTTATAAGTGTCAGCAAGGCATAAAGTACATGCATTTTAAAACCGAGGGTTTCTCTGCACATATATTCACATTAGGTTGTACAAGTACACGTCTTTTGTTTTACACTTCATCAAGTGTAATTTGTCCATAATGCTTGACAAAAATGTTTCAGTGCTCATAAATTCATTCATTCATAGTTATTAAACAATTTCAAATGACCATCCCCATAAGGCAGTAGAGAGGTCAAAATATTGGCCACAAGTTAGTAGGCTTTAAATGTTAACTGAAGCTAGAACTGAGGAGTTTGCTTTTTTTACCCCAGGTGCCATTTAGGCAGAGGTGGCAAGCACAGCAGTAACTCTGTTAAGCTGCAAAAGAGTGAGGAGTAAAAGAGTTGGTTGCTGTGAGTTAGCGTGGCATTAAGCTGAAAAATGACCAGGTGCCTTGTTCACTCAAGCACGTAGAATTAAAATGCCTCACATCAACTATGACAAAATAATAACTACATAATGAAAGAGAGGTTGTTCCAGATGGGACACTTACAATAATATGTTCTAATATAGGCTAGTTCTTGGATCTGGTACAGGCAAGGGATGACATTCTTATATTTCTAACAAACATCATTTCTGTGCAGTGGCAAACGTTGTTAAGAAAAGCACATTCTCCACAAAGGTTAAAAATAAAGAGAACAAATTTTATTGACATAAGTTTGTTTTTTTTTTCTTTTTTTTTTTTAAAGAAAGAATAAGAACACTGTTATACCAAAAACTAAACATAGGAAGTAATTTGGAAGGAATATGCATATTAATCTATTGTTATTAGCCCTATACATTATGTTCAACCTAAGTACTGAGTAGCTCAGACAACACAGCCATCACTAAGCAACTACACAGGCACCACCATGGCTATCGCTAGCAATTAGATAAAATGCTAACATGACAAAGCACATCATTATACTATGCTGGCCATTGCATGGCTAAACCAAGTCCATGTTCTGACAGGAAATCATGTTAAAAATTAAATGCATTACTGACACAAACTGTACTTGACAAGATTTAGAGGACAACTACTCTGAGGATCTACCTTACAGAGGTTCTCTGCACACAAGGTTAGGTATCCCTAGAAAAGTAGCAAAAGAAATGGTCTAAGGATGAGATTGAACAAGTCATGGAAGTGTTCAACAACATTTCACTCAGCCCAAGAGGAACATAAACACATACACCATCTGATCAGAGAAAGAAGCATCAAAATGACTGGGACAATTTAAGAAAGTGACAAAAGGATGGTAATAAAGTGGCAAACACCAGATACAACAATGAGGAAAACAAAATGCTCATTAACCTAGAAACCTTTAGGACAGTAAAAGGAGGAAAGCAACCCAGACCATGAACACCACGCCGCCGCACAAGATGATCGAGAAAGCTGGATAAAGAAAAGCCCAACAGAATGCATTAGGCCTATCTACAGTAGCCTACAATTTGCTACAAGCATGGAAAGTCTGCTTGAGGAATAGTCCACAAAACCTCAAGATCAAAAAAAAAATCATGCCAAAGTAACCATCCAACATGCAAATGAAGCAATCATGCAAACCAAGAGAGCCATCAAAAGACCACCATCCCAGTCAATCAAATAATCCATGCATCGACCTCAGTGACAGTAGAAACGCTGAGCAGAAGGGCGAGACAAAAATGCACAGTTAACACGGTGACTGTCAAGGGAAGATTAAAGCAAAATTCATCTTAAACATTTGACATGCAGAACACCTGCTTCAAAAACAACAAGATCTTCAACGAAGATACCAAGACATAGGGAGAAAGGGGAAAATGAAGGTTGGTGTTACTGAACCTCCCACCTTTCAAAAAATCAAGGATGTTTAGAAGAATGACTGGAAGAACAACAAAAAAAAAAAACTGTATCCACTAACAAAAGCAAAAACTCAATGATGGAATCACTGCCAACTTCTGGAACAGAAGCTTGTCAACCATTTACAAAGATATTACATAGGCATACAGTTAGCTGTTGTCACAAAGAATCCAGAGATGTGTCAAACATTGCACAAAGAAGGAATAACCTAATTATATAGACAAAAAAATCCCAACACTCACAAATGCAAAACTACATTCTATGAAAAGTAACAGGCCTAGATTAAGGAAAGGAAGTCTTAACTAGACTTGAACGTTGATGTTGTTCACATTGTGGAGCACCATGGGGGTTCAGTGGAAACTGCTGTTATTTTACACTTCTGGTTTTGTGTAGCTTTAATCCAGCCCTTGACATTGTGCTTATGTGGGGTTTGCATGTTCACCATTGTCAGGTGGGTTTACAAATTCATGTGTTTTGGCAATGTTATTAAAGATTGCCGTGAACATATGACGTTTCAGGTGCGGGTGCCTAATTTTGCCAGGAAAAGGCTTCACGCCCCAACAACCCCTGACCAGGATATGATTTTAAAAAACAAACAAATTATTGTTGTTATTTTCACACAAATCCATTTCTCCTTGCAGAGCTCATTGCCCAAAGATAAGAAATGTCAATTGATTAACCATTCTGAAACAACAGCTGTGACACTGAGTAATCCTCTCCTGTCAGGATTCTGTAGAATTTTCAGGGAAATGCTTCTATAGTGAAATTCTCTTATTAATAATTGGAAATACAAAATCTGATTACTGCAATTTTCATGTGTTTACAATGAACACAGAACACGTGAATGCTTGAAAAACATTATATATTTAATATATATATTTAATGTAAAAATTAAAATATTTATAACTAAAATCTATACTCGCATAACTGGTTTACTGATGCATTTTTACAAATCTAACAGTATTTTAAAAATAAACAAAAACTAAACGCAGCCTTACCTCATAGCCGCTTCCTATTTTGTTTAACGTTTCCATGGAGATGGAGTTGTTTCCGCGTGTCGCTTTCTTTGTGTCATACTTTATATCATCCGGACAGAAACAAATATCTCGCTTTAAATTCTAATCTTATTTCCAAGATAAATGTTATTTTAAATCTTAGTATGAACGTTGGTATCATCATAATGATTTAAATACATTGTTGTGAGTTTAGATATTTGGTTATGTACTAATATTTTAATTGTTTAAAAATAATTCGGTGTTTGATTTGCAATAAACTGCAAAGAAATTTTGACGAGTGAGAATATGTAGTACGCATTCTTTGGATGTCAACTATATGTTTTGTTAGGGAACAATAAAATATTTAACCAATTTGTACGCCATTGCCTTTAGTTACAACATTGTACTGACAATTTAGCACGATATCATTTAACTCGGTTCACCGTTTCCGGGGATGGTAAAAAATGAAACAAACTTTTAAATGTGGAGTTGCTAGTATTAAGCATGCAGTATCCGTGGGGATAAAATGTTAGAATTAGAAAGAATATCCCACGGTTTCTATTATGACGAAGGTTATTAAATGAATAGTACGCATATCTAGGTAAATTTGCGTTCGTTATTACATTTGACTTGATGGTTTGCTGACGTAGCTGTCTTAAATTTATCAGACGTTACAAACTGTGTTGTAAATAAATTGATCGTTTTTTTCTGAAACATACTTTAACCAAGCTGCTACAGCGTTTTGTATCGAGCAGATGACACTAACCATTGTGATGGTAACCATGATTGTTAATGACAAGCCAGCACAATTAATACAAGATTGCTGTGGAATAGCTTCACCCTATGATTGATTCTCAAATCGCCAGCAAGCTTCTGGGGTAATTTTTTTAAAGCTGGCTTTAGTAAAACATAGTGAAATTTGTAATGTCTTTGAATGTTTTCGAACAGGTTTGCTGTAGCGGCTTGCCGGTTCACAGAATGACACAAGAAAAGCGTGTGCAGAAAGACTGGTATGCTGTTCTTGATGCCAGCCCGTGTGAAAGCTCGTCCGTTCTGAAGCAGAAGTATCAAAGGCTGGCACTGCTGGTACGTCATAATTAGACTTTCGAACTTGGTTGCAATTGCAAGAATCTTCAAGAGCTCTTTAGAGTTTTAGAGATGTACATTCCATATGTGTGGAGAGTGACGGTTAATTAGTACTTATGGATTCTTTGATGAGGTTCTCCTCCCCTCCTGGCTGGTAAATGTCCTCCGCATAATAGATGAGATAGGAGAGATAATTCTCTCTCTCTCTCTCTCTCTCTCTCTATATATATATATATATATATATATATATATATAGCTGTGCAGATGTGGGCTTACAGACGGTGTGCAGGTGTCTTGCAGAGGCGCCTTGTTCGTAACGATGTTTTTTCGGACCTTGATTTTTTTAAAAAAATACAGTACAGTAGTTGTTTTTTAATACCCATGATATCACTATCATTTCCTTTATGTTGTGATGTAATATATAGCATGTCACGGAAACTAGCTGTTTCGCAAAAATGTCTGAAATGCATTTACAATATTGTGCAAAACGAAGGCGCTTTTACAAGCGTAATAAAATTAACGTGTGTAAATTTTTGTTACTTGAAATGGATATGTATACGTTCTGTTTTAATTATTATTAGTCTTTCAAACGTAAGTGCGTGGTAAAATGATTTGCTTAAGCCCCCATTTTAATAAAATTAATCACCTTTCAAAATTAAAAATAAGCACTTGCAGTCAGCATGCAACACTTTTCATAATTAGTTTTATTTATGAATTTACACACCGTGTGTTAATATAAAGTAGTTAATTGCTTTTGTCATATTTTGTGTTCTAATAAATTTGATCAGCTTTTAATAAGATGTATTGCCACAGAATTTATAAAAGACAGTTTTTATGCCAAAACATTAATCTTAAGAGCCCTCCCACCACAGGAAACCTTCATAGGACTAGAAGTCTCCTACCTCACAAAAATGTAACTGTACATTTAAAAGACCATTACTTATTAATGGACCAGAAGCTCCTCAAATACCAAGAGTCTGCTGCACCAGAAGTGTCATGGAGCGCCTTTTTTTCCCTAGAAATAATAATCCAGCTGCTTGCTTTAATAAGCATACTTGGCTCAAGTCAGAGCTTTGAACAGGAAGAGCAGCATCCCGATGGCTCCCCCTGTTACCGCTCCAAATGAGTCAGTCCACAGACATTAGGTGGCAGTAGCGTGATGCTGTTGGCCTTTGATTTGCCCCCTGTTGCTCAGCTTCCCACTGAATGCTTGCACATGCCCAGAGCGTGGCAGCACACAGGAGGGGGAGAGGACGGGCAGGGACGGCCCTCTGAGTGCTCCAAATTGCCAGTGCCCCACGTTCTGTCCCTGCCTTTTCCAGCTCCATTAGCTCAAGTAAATGAATATTTTACAGCGCACCTAAAGAGACAGCAATTAAAGAGCATAACTCAGTTGGATTGAATCGGGACTGTTAAAAAAAAATCTGGCTTTCTTTTCGTCTGTCTGTTTATGAGAACTACCTGAATTATCTGGGAAGAAGACACTATGGGAATATTTCCTTTTGAAAGGTGCTTCTACTCATGTGATAGAGGTTCTTGTATTAACTTTAAAAATCCTGCTAACTTTAAACTGTTGTGTGTGTGTAGGGAGTATAATGTGTACTGTAAAATTAAATTGAAATTCAAAGATGTATGGGTAGTAGTTTAGCTGTGTATTTTTTCCTTGGATAATAGGAATAAATTATACACGGTAATACAATTTCACCAATGTCCGTCCAAGTCTGTAGCTGCTAGGCTACTGCTTTAGGTAAATGCAATTTAAAACTAGTTGATACATTTTACTTCAGCCTGTTACACCGAGTTTGCATGAAACGGGACTGTATGAAATTGTGGTGGCACAGAGGGGGACAGTTAGTTTTTACAGTGTGATGTTATATGGAGATTTCACATGCTGAGTCTCTGTACAGTTTTGGATTAATATGGTGATTCTGGGACCTGCTGGAAGACACTGAGCTTCACTTTTAAACAATTAGAGAAAATTATTAGAACTGTTAGAGGAAAGTGTCAGCCATGTTTGTGACTAAGGGCTTCCTTTAAGTAAATACATGTAACCCGGAAGTAGTCCATGCACGTGGTATGTGGTCAGCCCCAGAGTGACTGCCACTACAGCTGTCCTGTTGGATGCTGAACCGCTCTCACAAACGCATGTAAATCACTGTTTTCCTGTTTGGCATGATGCAAGCTTGTCACCGAACCCTGGAAACATATCCCCGAGCAACAGTGCTGGATTTGACCAAACCCGAAGTCCTCAGTGGTGTTACCAGGGCATGACCGAACCATTCATACTGTGTAAATGATGTGCTTTAGTTTCATTAGCCATATTAGTACAACCAGAACAGAAGAGCTTGAAGGTTTGACCAAGGGTCTGCATTTATAAAGTGGAAAGTTCAGGCTGCTCTGTGCGGCTGGGTAAGAAGATCTATACCGTGCGACGTGCCTGCCTCCTGGGCTCCAGGGCAATGGGAGGGTGGGGTGGCCCCAGAGAGGGCAGCAAGGGCTGAGGTTGTGGTGTCATTCATTTGGCAGAGTGATCAATTAATGAAGAGTGCAGAGGAGCGATAACACAACACACTCCCTAATTAGAACCTGATGAACCGAAAGGAGCCTCAGAGCAAGGTGCATGTAGGTAACAAGTTTCTCTGAAATGAAAGCAAGGCCCTTGACAGTCTCCCAGGAGCATGGGAAAAGGCAAAGGAAAAGTATGGGTGTGCCAAACAGGCCAAGACAAAGAAGCTGAACTGCTTTTCAGTGCCACGGGTATTAATGTGTCGTGGATCAGACCCTAAATGGACTGACTGCAGTTTAAATGGAACTGCAACTGACACAAAGCTCAGTTTTTATTTCCTTTTCTTCTTTTATACCTCTTTCAGTTGTGACTTTAAATTCGAAGGTAATGTCAAGCTATGCCATTTGAGGCCGTATTGAACATGCAGCATGCAATTGCACGGCCATCACAAAGCGTGTTGTGGTGTGTTACGGTCACTGCCGCAACTTTGGTCACAAAGCTATATAGAAATCAGATTAATTGGTTATAATAGTTTCTACAAATCGGCTTTTTCGGGATAATCCGTATTCGTTCCAGAAAACCAATCGCCGTGGCAATGTGTGGTGAAGTCCTGATGACCGACAGTGGCACGTAAACGAACATGCATCACGGAAAAGCGGTGTATTAAAACAAACGTTGTATTAAAGCCAGGAACCCTTAGCATCTGTAATTGGTGCTAACGTTCGTGATAATGCGGCCGCTGTCTTTTTACAAAAACAGCTGAGATTAAGAATGGGGGGGGGCGTTGTTCTCTCAGCCTGGCAAACAAACAAGGCACGAGTGCAAAACGTTGAGTGCAAACCGTACTGTAGCAAAATGGGAGTCTCGTACAATCTGCTGTTACAATGAAGGTGCTGTTGATTTCTGTCAGCCCACTAATGGGCCCAGGTTTTAATTGGATTCCTGTGGCTTTTTTGGCATGTAAGATGAGCTGCTCAGAAAGCCCCCCTGTGTCTGCTGAGCGTTCTCCACCCAAGTGGCTTCACAGCGAAGGAGACCTTTCCCCAGAGTTGCACCGGGCACCTCGTCCTCCAGGAGGTGAAGTCATCACATCCCTGTGGCAATCAGAGAGATAGGTGTTGTTAGCAACAAACAATATACGCACCCCCCCCCATTTTTGGCAGACTCATATTATTAGACGAAGCTGGCTGTGGAACTAATTTTAATTTTAATAACGATAAGTATAACTGATCTGTTAGTTTACATAGTCACAAAGTGTTTTATGGGTTTGTGAACACTGCTCAGCACTTGAAAAGGCTGAAACAGAGGGTGAGCATCAGGCTGTTCACTTATTATTATTTTGTGTATGAAATGAGCTTAATTGTTTTGTTATTTAAGTAAATTTGCAGTCAACGTTATTTCAGATGATTTTTATTACGCGTTGTGAATATTTGTTTTCTATCAGCCTGACTTTTCACAAGCTGATGTACCATAGAGCTTTACTTAAATTCTAAAAGACTGTTCTTTAAAACCATTACCATTTATTTATAGTCCTAAACAGATTACCTTTATGATTTAAACCATTTTGAACTGTATTTTAAAAGATGCTTTACTTGCAACATGTGAAGACATTAACACGCGACTACAGTACAGTGTTATTCAGCTGACTTGCTGTATGCTGTACACATTTATTGTTGTTCTAGTTAAATCTGCAAGCAGGAACATTGAATTAAAATAAGTCTGGATTAGATACTGTAGCCAGTGGTCATCCTTTTTTATTTTCATAAGAAGCTGAACAAGTGATTTTTACAGGAAACCAGAGCGTCTACTGTAATGTGGAACCAGGTTGATAATGAGGGAGCTATGAGAATCCAAGTCTGGTTATGGAATACTCACGCTGTAGTACGTCAGACAGAAAGAAAGAAAACACATCAGTTCGCCCAGGCTGTTATTAGCCGTCTCGTTAGACCTTGAGCATCCTCAAGCAGACCGGATTTCAATAGGCACGGAGGGGTGTAGACTGCAGGTTTAGGCAGCGATGGGGCAGATTACTCTCAGATTTCACACTGACTAATAACCTGTCAGTTAGCAAGAGCAGCTATAGGCTGGTGACCTTTTAACCTGTGCTTTGCTGGTACGCTGTTGTTTGCTGTTTAACACCCCCTCAAAGTATTTTTTTCAAGCATGCCGGTGCACGCAGGTGAAGGAGTTGAACCTGAGTTGTTCTGTGTAAACGTCAGAGAAAAGAGGCACTGGCTCAGTTCTTGTACTGGTCCCACTGTGGACACGCAGTGTCCCAGTAATGGACATCTACAGGATCTACACTCATCTGTGCATAAAAAAAAACATTCAGGACTTACTTCTGAGGAAGTAGATGGATTTTCTCAGCTCTCCTAACTACAGTTATTTAAAAAGAAAAAAAAACCCGGTGGATTTGGGTGTGTCATAAAAAAATAGGAAAGACTGCCTGAGTACCACAACAGATGTGCTTTTATTCTACAAAAACAAGGGTTTTGTCTCAGGGAAAGACAATTCCGGTTTTTAATTTGTACACTTTGAAATGGTCAGTTTGTTTGAAACAGTCTTAATGTAGGTTACTTTATATTCAGAACCTTTTTACTGGACTTCACAAATTTTCAGCATAATTAAACATTAACTCTTTGTATGTGTATGAACTTTAACGGTCACTAGTTATTTTACCTGATGGTGGCATACAATTTTTCTCAATTACAGCGCAGGATGAAATTCCTTGCTTGTTAACCTCCATGCTTCTGGCCTCATTTTCTAACACTTTTAACGCCGCTCTGCCAAGTGTAAGAATACTGTGTTAAAAAGGAATTCTCCACTTGATCGATATAATCCTTTTTGTCTCTGAATTTCACTTGATCTTTACATTTTAAGTAAATTGAATCAATGTCCACATATCAAGGGTACGCTTAATATAGCAGCTAGTAATTACCAATAACAATTAAAGGGTGAATTGGATATGTTACAAAAGATCTTAATTCGTAATATTATTTCTCTATTATGTTAGTTTAAAGTGGAGCTGTAACTACATTTCATACCCTTTTCCTCAGATTTTTACCCCTCTGGTGAGGGACAGCATTGTTTCACATTGTGACTTGTGTGTTTGCCAGTCGCCCTTATCCAGGATGACACTAAGTGATACCAATTTAACATCACCGATATTCTTTTAGACACTTTTGCCAAATTAATTTCCATGGATATTTTGACCTTGATATTTACATTTACTCCTTTAACAGTAACTTTTGTCCAAAGCAAGTAGCAGGAAAGGAGAATTTAGCATAAAGCAAGAGGAAAAAAATGAATAAATGTTGAGGGCAGTCAGAGTCAGTGCATTTCATTTTGTATTCATAACTAACGCACAGTGACATCTTAAGAAAATCTTAATAAGGGCACAAATATTTTTCTGTTTCTGCCAGGACCACCAAGGGAATTGGTAGAACTTAAACCCCTTCGCCGCTTCTCCAGACTGTTTCTTATTATCAGACAGCAGCAGCTGTGTGGGCCGTGACATGTCCATGGTGTGAAGTGTGTCGGGTTTAAGAAAGAACCGGGAGAGACAAGCAGTGCGTGAACTGCCCTCTGTGCATCGCCTGTGCTCTGTCAGAACCCAGGGCGCACACGCGTGTGCCACACAGACCGTCCCGCGCTGTTTCCCAGCCCTGTGTGTTGCCCTTGCCCTCTTGAAGCACACTGCTGCCACCAATGGGTGACCATTTTTAGCAGAGCGGGAAATTTTTGACTCTTGCAGAAAAACACAGGATCCCCTCCACAAAGTGCAAAAAAAAAAAAAAAAAAAAACACTGCCTTAAATTTGGCGGCAGAGGGCAGGGCCTGCAAATGATTCTCTCAATCAAATAGTCCAGTTGAATATATTTCCCCCTTTTGGCTTTGTAACAAAGTTGATTTTTTTTTTTTTTTTTTGCCCGTTCTCCCACTCCCCTTGCCGGTTTTCCCCATTTACAAAGCAAAAATAAGAACAATACAAACATTACAACCCATCTGAGCACAACCGCCCTTACTGTTTAATTAGTTTTAAAAGTAATTGCTTGAAACGATTAGATGAATTTGCTTGGTGTTCCTGTTACTTAAAATTAAAGATATAATTGCAGTGGACAGTAATTAGCCTGCCTGAGACTGTTGGCCGTTGTAGTTCAGTGTCACCCCATGCGTCATTACCTGCCTTTGGATGCGGTTCAGCGCTTCTCGAGCTACAGTGATGGAACACACACACACACACACACACACACACACACACACACACACACACTCGGAGCCCTGCTTGCCAGTGCCAGATTGCAATCACTGTCCAGCTCCCATGTTTGCTAGAAAGGAGCTAAGTTGTTTTTCGAGTCCTGCCTCTGTCCGTGTCACTGTTAGCCCCTCCCACCTCAGACCACCTAGTTCGTGAACTACACCCAGAGCACAGCACTGTCAGGCACCTCCACCCAGAGCACAGCACCGTCAGGCACCTCCACCCAGAGCACAGCACCGTCAGGCACCTCCACCCAGAGCACAGCACTGTCAGGCACCTTCACCAGAACCTGTTGCTGGTCACCAATACAAAGGCTTTTGGAGTGGTAGGGGAGAAGAGTAAACGGTTTTGTCTGTGAGGACGCTAAACGAATCACTACCCACAAATCTGCAGGGCAGCATTTTCCTGGATCTTCTTAGCGCTACAGAGGAACTATAGACTGTTGCTATATAAATAATAAACCGGTGCAGTTTTGTGCTTTTTGTAGGTTGTATTTTTTTTTTTTTTACAAAAACAGTAATATGACCCTAGCAGGGGCTCATCTGGGGCTGATCCGAGTACTTCAGGCCATTTGAAATATTTTGCTTCTGTGGCTTTTACGGCAAGAGGAGGCTTGGTTAGACGCCTCGTGCTCAGCCGTTACTGTTTATCGCTTGCCGTTGGTTTCCACCGCCTTGGCATGTTTGTGTTGTCTTTATTCGAGCTCTTTGGCTAAATTGTGCAGAAGAAGAGCAGGTCCATCAACAAATTACCCAGAAAGCTCTGTGAGCAGCGGCTGGGACATCGGGAGTTTTACCAGCAGACTGTCCCAGATCCCTGTGCTCTGATTAACCTGACCTCCGTGTCCTGTGTTTGATCGTAGCTTCCCAACCTCCAGTCTCCAGCTCACCATAAAGCCACGTGCCAGTAAAACTGTTTTTTTTTTTTTTTTTTTTCCCCCTTTCCTTCCTCCATTATTTTCCAACGGTGCTGTGCCACGCCACCTTCCGATTGGCAGTACCACCCAGATAAGCAGAGTCCGGACACGGCGTCGGGACAAGTCGCACAGCATGCTGAGAAGTTCATTGAAGTTGACCAGGCGTGGAAGGTTCTGGGCAACGAGGAGACGAGGAGAGCTTACGACCTCCAGCGACGTGGTGAGCATGGTGCACCCACGGCAGGCGCAGACGCTCGCCACGCACACCCGTGCACTTTATGGACGTATCGTAGTTTTTTTTTTTTTCCCTCACTGTTTACTTTGTGTTGCACGTAGCACCTCACCAATCAGACCTGGCTGATGTAATTAATTTGCCTGCTGTATATGTGCCCGCGCATCACTTTGCGGTGAAAATTTCACAGCTCCCACCTTACTCTTCCAGGATTTTAATTAATCGCTCTTTATTTTTGGTGTCTGATGCCAAAAACAAAGGAAATAATTACCCGGGTTTTCATCCACAAGAAGTTTTGCATACATTACCATAATAATGGACACACCTCAGTGAGGTGATCTTGATATTAACTGCATTATTCTTTTGGGCAGACTCTTGTGTGTCTGACTGCCTACAGCCAACACAGAAAAACAGGGAACATAGCCTCTCAGCCCCAGTATAACCGCTGGGTCTAAATTGTGTCTGAAAAGGTCAGTTCAGTTGAAGCATAAACAGACCTACTTACCATAACTATAAATGATTCAGATGTCCAACATTTCCTCGCCTGCATTGCTGGCAAAACATTAAAATGGCAGAAGCTCAAAAAAGGCATTATTAGCACACTTGCACAAGTCTGTTTACGTGAACGTTATTGTGAGGCCTAAAGCAGAAGTTAAAAAAATATATAAAACTTTTATGGTGGGAATTCTTTTGAAGCTAACAACCAGCACACTGTAAAGTCACATGTGTTAGTGAGTGTGTGAAGGGTGGGAGTGTGTATGTTTTTATTTTTTTTTATTTTTTAAACAAACAAATGAATCTACCTAAGCAGCCACAAGAAAGCCCTCCAAACAAGCCTCGTGTTTGCTTCCTTTCCTCGCTTTCTCTCTCACAGAATGCCTCCTTAGGGAGGCTGGGGGCTGCTGGGAGGAGGAGAAGGGGGGAATATAGGTCAGGCCTGTCACACACAGGCTGCCGTTACACAAAGTGATAGGCTGCCTTTCTCCCCTCGCCTGAGGAAAAAGCTCCCTCAGCCCTCCATTAGGGCCTTCGATAAATGTACATCCAGGCCGCACGACCATTAACAGGGGAAACTCACTAAGAGTGGATCGCCCGTGGGGGGAACGGTGAAAGGCGTGTGCTTCGCGCACTCCCGCCCACCGTTGACATGTGGCTGCACTCCACAGGGTGTCTGCTTAAAGCACCCACCATGGCCGCCATGGTGGGTATTGACCCCTCCTCCCTACAACACCCGGTTAATACACTGGCATACAACCGAAATGCTCTGCGCCATGCCTGATGGTCTAGCCCACATCTGTCAAGCTCTTGTTCAAACTTTGAAAGGTTCCCATTGCTTTGTTAAACTGAAATTAACTTTTTAAACACATTGCTTCATTAGTCACTCATCGAGAGAAACCGCTTGCAACACTGACAATGAATGCGTCTGCATTTGTGGTACATTACTACTTCAAAGCATTATGGGACAGCGGAGAACAGGTTTATGGCACCATGTTATAATTAGGAGCTGTCTTTGATTTGAATTAGATGTGTCCTCCAGAAAATTTCAAGAAAAATGCACACCACAGGTCCCTGTGTAAATGTGAGCCGCTTTGATCGCTTGTGCGAGAGCACTGATGACCTCCTATAGTGGGGAGGTGGTTAGGCAGAAACCTGTGCCATCTGTCTGTCACTCAAGAACCTTCTCAGAGCCTGCCTGGAGCTGAACAACGTCTATAGGAGTATTATTGGCAAACATCTCCCTGGGTTTGATGCCGCCCAGTCATTTACAGAAATTGGCCCGTCCTCTACTGTGATCAAATAAGGCTGTGAAGTTATAATTAAGATCTGCACCCGAGATTGATTAAAGCTCTCTGTAAAGTGTTTTTCTCAACTGGGGGGGGTATGCAGGAGTCCTGCATCTGTTAGAATGATGTAAGTAAGTCCAATGAGAACTTTCCCCTTGATGAGTGGCAAAACCGAGTCCTCGGTAGCACTTAAACATGATTGGGCTACTTTATCACTGCGTTAAAACGGATGGCAAGCATAGTCTCGGTTCTGTGCAGCCTGTGCCGTTCAGCTGAAGCGGTCTCTCTCAAAATGCACGTGGCAGGAACGGTTAAACGCCTGCAATTTGTCTTGCGTTAGGATACCCACGTTCTTTGTCACGGATATCACAAACGCGGCACAAGGCGAGCGTTCGGATGGAAATACAAGCCAGGGGTGCACTGTCCCCCCCCCACCGCATTATGAAAGCATGCAATTACACTGGAAATAATTGAGTCGAGAGGGGAAAACGTCTCGGAGCTGCAGAGCTGATCTCGAAGCCTGCCCCCGGTCCAGGTTCCAGCTACTGCACTGTTTCAAATCACGGCTTAGTCATGCTTGAATAATTACAAATCATTTTATCATTTAATGTGCACCGTTTAATTGCCAAAATATAGTGGCCATTTCCTGGGCTGTTGTCATATATCGTGCGCCGTCTTGCCGTGTGGCTTTAATGAGGCCTGCGCTAGCATCCTTGTGTCCCCCCCGAGTCTGTGGCGGCGGATGACCTGAAGAGACCTCTGCAGAAAGCCTTATTGAGCCTGGCTGCTAATAGTTGTTTAATGTCATTCTTCAGTCCCTGAAAGAATCGTGCTTGTTACTGCATTTTATGCCAAGGCTGCCTGCATGAGCGGCACTGATCAACCGGCCCGGCGGGTCTCTGATCTGACAAACGGGACAATGGGCCGGCACGGTCCCTCCGGCTCACATTGTCTGGCCCCGCTATTGTAGGGGCTGGGCTCTGGGCCCGGGGTAGGGAGGGGGCGACGTAGGAGTGGGTTGGGGGGAGTCTCTCTTGAAGATTTCTGACACCTTGGAGCAGATGTTTTGCAGAGAGACGCGGTTTGGATATCCAGCAGCCTGCCTTTTTTATTATTATTTAATTTTTTTTTGTAGAAAGCCAAGCTTTCTTTTCAAGCTTCAGAGAAAACCACCTTTTCATTTCACACCACTTATTGAGTGATGCATTGTAAGCAGTTGTACAAAAGTGTTGGACGTATAATGTGTATTACTATTAAAGCATGCTTTAGGAGAGCCAACCTATGGATGCTATAATTTGAATTACTGGACTAAACGGGCCTGTTTTCTGTTGTCTTATTATTGTTTTCCAGATACCACCTGCTCCTTTGATTTTAATCTTTAAATAAAGATACCATCAGAGCACTTCTTAAGTGTTTCAGACAGATTAATGCGTTGTTAACATATCAATGGACCAGTAAAAGTCAATATGCATACTATCAATGAATGTTTGCTCAAATAATCTACATGTACTTCTCAATTCATTCCAAGACTCATTCTTTGTGTTCACGCTGTTTTATGCCATTCTTTATTCAACAACCAAACGTGTACTTAGGATCTGTGAATCAAGTGGAGGTACCTGTATACATCGGGGGGGGGGGGGCCCCGCCGGGGGGGGGGGGGTGGAGGTGCTGGGGGAGGGGGGGGAGCGGTGTGGTTATGGTGGGGGGGGGGGGGGGGGGAGGCCCGGGGC
>JABJVR010000007.1:11499655-11509935 GCA_025773905.1 Chitala chitala | reverse complement strand
ACAGAGATGCCTGGATTCATATGAGCGGCGTTAAAAAGCCGATCTCTCTAGCTAATGTTTCTGAACGCTCCCCCCCCCACCCCCTCTTTCCCCTTGAACTCAGACTTAATCTGAGGAGGACAAAAGAATTCACGTCCCCCCACCTCCACTCTTCATATCCCTCCCCAGGTCTTTAAAATGACTCCCCTGTTTGGGCCACGGCCACAAATGTAATTACCTCCCAGTCTGCGGGTGTCATTCAGACAAAAGGTGGGCTTCAGTGTGAACCACAGGTGTTGCCTCTCCTGATTAAAACTATAGAGGATAAAGGAGCACAACCAGGAACGGTGAGAAAAACTCCCGAAATTATCCCAATATTTGTCCTTTGAAAAACTGCATTTACGTTTCATTACGAGGAAGGCCACGCATGGACGTCCTCTCCTTCCCTTTTCCTGTCACAGTGAAACGTGTTTACTTGGGAAAAGAACATGCATTGTTTTACTTCACACTTGTCCAACCGAACTTCTCATAAACGCGTTCTCCCAAGTTAGCGGTGAGGTAATATTCAAGCCACAATACAGGGTGAAATAGCTTAGCCAAAACACAGAACTTTTGATTGTTTTTGAATTTGATATTGCAGCAATTTAGACACAACAGACTGCGTGGCGGGATTGTAATTGCATATTGGCCGGGAGGGCAGCATTGTTTTGATCTGGAAATAAAACTCGTTCTACGGTTCCAGTCTCTGCTAGCGCGAAGTCATTGTCTAACCTGTCAAGACTTCTTCCCCTGTAACCCAATCTCCGTCAGAGAGGAGGTCCGTTCCCATCCGCTCCCTAATAACCGATTCACCTCGTCGTTTGCGTTGAGATACAATTACTGAATTAGCTGGTGCTGGTTCTGCTCGCCCTGCCTCGCTCGCCGCTGTGCTGAATACCCTTGGGTGAGGCCCACGCTCCAAACTCCCTCAAAGTGTCGCAGGTCGGGTTCCTCCGCTGTGACACACTGTTTTCAGCACTCTGCAGCAAGACTGCTCCTGTGAGGGCTGATGTGAAACTATTTACCTCAGCCACTGGAAGCTAAAACATGACAGGAGTTGCCATGGATGAAGGTGAGACATTGTCTCCCATCCCAGAGTGAAGATAAAGACGTTTGGACAAACACCTGCCTTACATTTGGTTGTGGGACACGTTTATCTGAATACTTTAACCCATTATTATCTTGACTGGATGCTGAACTAGATGTAAAAATAAAAAAGAAAAACTAAATTCTTATGGGCTTCCAGACTTGCAACACAATAACAATAATAATAATAATAATAATAATATAATAATCTGCTTTTACTGTCACTGCGTACATATATACGTTAGACATGCATGTCACAATGAAATTTGTTCTCTGCATTTAATCGTTCCCTGTGGGGGAAGCAGTGGGCAGCCACATCGGGCACCCAGAGAACTAGCACCGAGTGTCTCGCTCAAGGACACACCTGGCAGCTGGGCCAGGATTCAAACTGGGAGACTTCAGCATCCCAGCCTGATACTCTGCTCTGTGGCTTCTCTGCATTCAGATGTGATGAACTGAATAGTTCTTAAGATAAGGCCTAGACAAGGCTTACTGCTGATGAATATTCACAAGCACACAGATTCAGCCAGTTTGAGCTCAACAAGCACAAAGCACTGGGTAGCCGGGCCTGCCGGCTTCCTGCAACGCACTGGTGAATGCTGGGCTTCCAGTGCAGGCATCCGCAAGCACACGGTGCCCGTCTCTGTGCGTGCCGCTGAGCGGTGCAGTGTGCCAGGATCTCTTCTGTACCCCGCGCACAGGAGAAGATGTCCGGGGAGCGAACTTGAGAAGTGGCAGGTCCCAAAGCCAATCTGAGACTTGGGAGTGAGAAACACAGCACCTGTTCAGCGGGGTCTGTCTAAATGAACAATACCATTAACCCCAAAAGGCACAAATGTTTTCAGGAAAGTCAAAGGAACGCCAGTGGGAGAAGGGTCGTGTCCCAAAGACTGAATATATTCCATGCGTTACGTTAAGAGTCGTTTTGCTTTTTTGTTTCTTTTTTTTTTTTTTATGGTATGGTGCAGGTGCCTAACATTTATTCTGTATGAGCAGGCTTCTTATTCATGCTAACTGCCACAATGAAATATTCAAAGTGTACTTTTTCGTGTGTGGGCAAGCGGTAACATAGCCACAGTTGGGCTGTCACTCTGTTTATGGCTGAAACAGTTACAGAAGCGTAGGTTTACTACCTCGGTCTGGCCATCAGCTCATCCACTCAGCTGTCACTAATGCTAACAGCCTTCAAAGAAATTGCAGAGCGCGGCTGCAGACAGTGAAGAGAAAAATAATAACGAAAAGCAATAACAGTTGTTTCAACAAGATAGTGGTGTCTCAGCTCCGACTTTTGATACATATTTGAGAAATTGTTGATAAAATAGATTTGCCCTAAATAACGTGCAACACTTCCATCATATTCATTGTATGAAAACACACGTGTGTGTGTATATATACACACACACACACACACACACAAGTTTATAAACTCAGAAGTGCAAACTCAGAAATTGGTCGATACTCACATAAGTGTGCGTTTTGAAGACGTCCGATGGGGCGCTGGTACAGACCTTGTCTCCTTCTAATCCAATTACTCTCTTACAAATATTCATTCTTGGATCAAAAGGACTTTTTGCAATTACAATATCCCCCCTGAGAAAAATGCAATTAGCATTCATCTGAAGCAAAAAAGGAATTAGGATTATAGTAACACATGAATAAATATTTTGTAGCGGGTCTCATTCACTTAAAATTTAAGACACCGCCAACAATAAGATATTAATACATTTTAAATTTCAACATTTGAGCACAATATAAACTGCAAACCCTAATTTTGGCAAATTATATAACATTAGAATCAATAACAAACATCTGAAGTACAAGCAAAACTGGGATTTATACATGCTGAATGTGGGCCTTTGTTACACCAGAAGACTCACTTTTCAATTCTATACAAATGGCGACTCAACCGTTCTGAGACGACCAAGTCATGGCTCGTGATCGTGGGTTCCATCGAAGGCCCCGAGCACTGAAAACACACAACCCCCACACACACACACACACACACACACACACACAAAAGTCAATGACTATGCGACTGACTGACAACAATGTGCACCATGACAGCACTACACAAGGTAGGACACTAATGGAGGTGAACACTATTTTACACAGTAATTACAGAAGGGTAGCCGGCCCGGTAGGCGTACCACAACCAACTCTCCGATGTACTCAAAGGTACAGTGAGCAACGCAGCCATACTGGATGGTGAAGCCGACAAACCCAAGGGTTTTCCATACTACACGCCGGAACATGCCAAGACCTGGAGGAAGAAGGAGGAGGAGGAAGGGGGAAGAAAAAGTCTTACTCATTCTCACAATCACACCACCTCTTTCTACCAATCACTCTGCCTGCACATTAACATACAGCGCCGCAGTAAAACTGCAGTCAGCTGACGTTTGCCTGGTGCGGAAACTGCTATACATGGCGTGTTGAGAGGAGAGGAAGAATATTGCAATAGAGCGAGAGGCAGGTACCGCCATGCAGAGCGTACTCAAGACACCAAAGATCTCTGGGGACGTGTGAACCTGGGGAGCAAAGCAAGCATTAGTTTCCACATCACCTGGAGAGCGTTACGGCACATCAGACCGAACAGGCTCCGCCCTCGGACGCCATTAACGCGAAACTCAAAAGGGAACAGAGAGGGTGATGACTGTAGTTGGCTGATTATGAACAAACTTTCTCAGTTGTGAATCTTCTGGACATGGCAAGCGCACAGCAATCAAATGATCAAATGGGAGTATGAACGTGTGAAGAGAGTCGACGGTCAGGTCAGTACCAGTCAGGGGGGCCAATCTGCTATCACACACCATGGGAACACCTGCTTCTAGTACAACTCTGCCCCCCCAGTGCAATCAGCATCTCAGGCTGACAGGCAGATGCCTCAGCTTGACAACAGCACTAACACTATGTACCCAAAAAAAAAAAAACAGTGCAGTGCTTAAGACAGATAAAAGCACTTTTGTCAAAACATGAGTCTTTGCTCTATTTACTTTTGTTCAGCTGTCAGCCTCATTCATTAGTCTAAGTATTAAACCTTATCAAAACATTACGTTTCAAACAATCGCTGCAAACCTCACCAACTTTAAAATCCGACGCCAAATCAAACGTAAAACAGTCACACCCGTAAAGCTACGTTACCTAAATTTGTTACTTTTTTCCCTTTTAAAGGTTATAACATTTTTACCGATTAAGTTTGTTGCCTTTTATTTTAACCGTCCCATGATGACAACGCATTTGCAACACGCTGCATCGGCGGAGTGAAACAGGCCATTCACGAAACACAGCGCTGTCCCGAACAGGCCGCCTCTGCTTCTCGCCGTTTGTTTTGTCAGCCGGTGGGTAATGAATTCTGAACTTTCGTGACGCTCCTGTTGATGGCATTAACCACAGCAAGCAGAGCGGAAATCACTTTGAGCTGTATGAATGACGTCCCAGAGATGGGAACGGATTAGGCCGCGCTCGCTGCCACTTACAGCGGCAGGTGGCTTTCCCTGTCGCCAAGGTGTTACTCCTAATCCCATTACGCCGCCACTAAATCTCACAGACATCAAAATTATCCCCCCCTCCAACCCCCAAATACACATAAACACACACACACAGATGCGTGTGCCCGCGCACACACACGCGCAATTTTTTCATCCCAGCTCCTTCCGAGTGGCTGAAAGTGGCTCCACCTGAAAGGAGATGCGATCCGGGGGCAGCTGCTGTTTGAGCGGCCGTGCCGACTCATCACCAGTGCCAATCTTGATCCAATTTCGCCGCACCGGTGGCCCCCTTATTCCCCTCCCAATGATACATCTGTTCAAAAATCCCACTGCTACAAATCAAGTCTAATCCTGCGCCGGGACCTCATGTTGATCTCGTCTTCCGAACGTGTCGCGGGTTTGCCCCTGCTCCGCCATCTCATAGGCCTCTGGGGAATGACCTTAAGTCCCAGATCTGCCGAGAAGAATAGAACGGGGATCACAAAACATGACCCCGAGAACCTTGATATCGCTATATTCTGACCCGTGGGGCTTTTGTCGTAGGTGAAGATTAGGTTTTTGCATAATAAGATTACACGGCAAGTGAATGATATCAAGGGAGGATCCATATGCGTCCGTCTGGTTTTCTATGGCCCGCTCTGTACTGGGTGATGCACACTTTGGTTGTGCGGGGGGGTGGTGTCACTGGGCTTTAAATGGGATTCATTCTAAATTAGCTGGCCATTCACAGTTTGAGCAATCTCAGATTAGATCTCTATTACTGGCAGTCCCTGTGTATGCTTGGAAATTCAGTGCCTCGTGTGCTGGGGGTTGGGGAACAGGCACCACAATTGAAATGCATATGTTACCGCGCAACATCGGGTCTCCCGTAATCCTGGATTATGCACGAGAAGTACAGAACGCATGGTACAGAAATCTGCATGTTGCCTTCCTGACCTCGACGTGTTTACATTGGAAGTCAAAGATAAAATAACAGAGATTCGACAGTGCGTCTGCCAGATGGGAAGAGCACCGAGGATGCAGAGCCAAGAGGATATCAAAAGTGGATCTCTGCTTATCCACAAGACATGCTGCCTCATGCCAGATCATACTGAGGCTACCAGGAAGATGCAGTAACCATTAAAAGGTTGAGTTCATGTCAATGTCTACACATAAGACAAATAAAGTAAAGGCATAAAAACAGCATACCTAAAAGTGCTTGGAAACCAATTATCTTCATAAAATGTAGACCGTAAAAGCCTTTACTGGATACCTTTCAGGAGCTTTAAAGCCAGTCATAAAGAGGATGACAAAGAGGAGGCATTTATGCTTCTCCAGCTCCAGTTTGAAGGAATAGCAAGAATGCTTCCTGTCAAGGAGGCGTGGGGGAGCAGGAACGGGGAAGAGCTGTCAGTGCCCCAGTGTGACGCCAACATATTGTCATTCAGGAATGCAGCAGGTCAGAATCCCCGAGGCTCACAGAAATGTGCCCTACCGCTCTACTTCCTCTGGGTCTGGACATGTAGGTGACACGTGGGCAAGTCACTCCTCAGCACCAGAGCGCACGGGCTCCAGGTGTCGGCCACAGCGGCCCCACAGAGTTCAAGAGGAAGGAGATGTTGCATGTCATTGTAAGCTGAAAGGAGGTGAAACACCACAGATAACAAGGAAACACCTGCAATTACAAAAATCTGTACGATTCTCATGGCCTCCCAGGGTGCTACGTGTGAACGTGGCAGGGGACATAAGCAGCCAGGACAAGTGGAAAGCTCTGCCCTGTAAAGGGCACCGTGACTCACTTGCCATAGGGCTCTACTGATGACACACCAGTCATGTGACCTCACATCCGGGAGCACCGAGGCCACTTCACACTGTTTGCTTCTGGGACATTAGCGTATGAGATGCTCCACTGTTAAATTAATGAAATTACACTTTTGCCAATGGGTATCATTATTCAAGGGTGCCACCTCTAATAGAACACAGCAAATAAACACAGCAAATCAAAACGGCCCAATTTTAAGCCATTTTAAAAACAATTACAGCATTGTTGTATGAGGCATTGTCTGGAACTGAAAATCATATCTGTAAATTCCTTTTCAGATAATTCAATGTGTAGGTTACATGTTAACTGAAAATTTATATGAAGTACTTTAAGTCAAAAGTTCCTTTTGTATACATAAGCGTAGCAAATAATCATTAAAAAAAATACTTTTTCCATTATTGGTTAATTAAGATCACTGCCATCAATGGTTCAATAATCATCCCTCAATGTCTAACATCAGATGCAGACATATCAGCAGGGACCCTGGATACAAATCTTCCTGCAATTATCATTAGAATTGCCCCGTTCCCCTGGCGATTGTTTTTACGATCGCCATCTAGCACATGCAGTCCATCTGACCACCAAAGCAGCTGCGGGGGAACACAGGACTCGACTCAACACCTCAGAAGATCCGCATTTCCAAATTATATAAACATGGAAAGAGGGGTCCAAGCTGCCACATCGCTAAGAAGATTACAAGATGCCCCACCCCTCCTTTCATCGCATGAGCTACACATGACAACGTAGCCGGATGGTCAGAAGAGGCAGTCTGGCAGAGCGGGAGAGCCAAGGAAACAGAACAAGGCTGTCTGCCATGGGTCCACAGGTGCAAGGAGAACATAGTGGCCATCGCCAGCCTGGCACAAACGACCTCCCTAAACAAGAAGTTTGACCTTTAAAATCGAATGGCAAGGCCAAATTATCGTAAACGTCAAAATCAGAACAAATAACCAAGCCCATATTAATCATCTGTAAAAGAAAGCAATCGTCAGAAAAGGACTGACAGAACCTGGAAGTTAACATTGAGGGCTTCAAATTAGTCACACTGCTAATAATAACACAATGTTTCTTCTAGGAAAAGCAGTGGAGACAATCGTATACGGTATCTCATCTTATCCCTTTATTTAATCTTAAACATTTTATTTTTAGGCCTAACCCCAATAGTAACTGTGGATACCCATACAAACTCTACTGTTATTTTTAGTCTTGTGTGCAACTGAAAATTGAAGCTCAAAGTACTTGCAGATCATAACTGGCTTCCTATGGCCTCTAAAGGAACTACAGCCAAAGAAGTCACATTGTGCCCACTCAAGTATTCCTTCAGTCTATCCACAAACCCTGTGCTGTCATTTTCCATTCAACGCCAACTAAACAAACTTCAAACACGTTGATGGAAATCTCACTTCCGCCCTTGCAGCAGTTATATTCTGACTCGGTTTAGTGTACAGAATTACACGGGAGAAGCCGAGACAATTCGTTCAGGATAACAGCTGACATGTTATGACTGTTGGTATTGTGCAAGACAATCAGAAACGGCTCAGTAAAACTGGCATAGTATAAAAAAAAACATGCATCAACAAATGACAAATTCAGGAGGGGAAAAAAAAAAACTTATTACCAAATACAATCATACTATTTAAACTATTAATATGCTAAGTCAGAAAATATTCCCATTGTTCTGTGATGTATTTACAGTATCGCAATTCACAAGCAAATAAAGTATAAAATGAACAAATGGAAGAATTTTTTGAGATTGATGTCTGAACATTTTATTTACCGAACATTCTACGTTCTTCAATTATATTTATTTAATTATAACATTGCTTAACAAATTATTATGATTAATGTTAATAAAACTTTTACTACTGCAATGAATTCTTAACAGCTTCAAACCCTTATAAAGAGGACAGCAAGTCTTCCCCTTCTGCTTTGAACTGTGCATTTTCCCTAAGAAATTAGTTTGCCTATCACAGTCATGCTGCTATCAACGCTAATAGCAGTTCAGTTAAGTTTTTCAGTACAAAGCTCCTTACTTTCTGAAGAACTGCTCAGTTTTCTACTAGTGATGAATGACTGTGTGATGCCGGTACAGTAGAATTCACCACACTGCTGTGATCCAGCATTAAAGGACATCACTGAATATGGTAGCTCTGTGGGTAATTTCCATGTTCTCCCCATGCATGCATGGGTTTCCTCTGGGTTTTCCATTTTCCTCCCAAAGTCCAAAGCCATGGAGGTCAGGTGAATTAGAAGAACTCAGTAGCGCTTAGTGTGAGACTGTGTACCCTGCAGTGGGTTTGTGCCCTGTCCAGGGTGTACCCTGGTTTGTGGACTACTCTACCTGGCAATGGCTTTGAGCCACGTGTAACTATGCACAGGGTCATAATATTGTTCACACTACATCATTTCAGTTCTAACACTGGTACTATCAATAACACTACAAGCTTTGTACGTAATACAAACCGTTCGATCATGACAGTAAACTTGGGTTTGTTGTGGGTAAATATTTGAACCAATCACCTCTGCGGGTAGCTAAGGTTTTGTTGGATATCATATATTGCTAAGGCTTTCACATGGTTACTACTTACACGTACAGATAATATCACGAAGGGACAGTAATAAAACAATTAACGTATATAATTAACCTATCCGGTAAACCGTTTGGTCCGACAAGAACTGACCTTGAATGAAATAGGATGTATTAAACCCATTTTTGAGCAATTACGTAGTTGTCTATTGTTTGCAAAAAAAAAAAAAAGGTAAGCATAGCACAATTACCAGCACTCCATTTATATGCTTCGAGTTGTGTGTTATGAAACTCACCTTGAAAATCTTCAAAACACTGTTTTAAATATGTATTGCTTTTGACAGCTAGCAGTGTGTTCTGGTTGCACAGAAAAGACCGGTCACGCGATACAATGATACGGAGAGCGCCCCAATAAGAATGTACGCCATTGGCTACACGGCATCTGTTCGTGTTTCTTATTGGTTAAATGTTCACGCTATCAGCACCTTCTTTGTCAACAGAACATGGCGGCCCCCGTGAGGAACGTGAGCGAAGCAAGAACTCAGGAAAATATTCGTGATTGTTGCAATACGACAAGTTTCCAGAGGAGATCACGCAGTAAATTAGTGTCAATTCCCGGGACTAGACCCTCGGTTCAAAACGGACAACTAATTATTTCTACCGGGGTTACGTCTCTTGATTATGTCATTGGTTAGTACTTGGTATTGAGGAATCCACAGAAAATACAATTTTTGGCACTTATCTAAATATTCATTACGACTGAAAAGACATATACTAAGATATCATATACTATATAATACAGGAAATTGCACCATTTAAATTTTGGAGAACTCTGAATCGCTGTTGAGCTCATACACTTAATATTTCATCTAAGTGGGAAGCACAGTTTAGTTACTGGTGTTGCTTTGGTCACATGGTTAATTTTTATATTCACTCCCGAATTTTAAAGATGTCATGAAAATCAAAATTTAGTGGACTGAGACATTGCAGTAAGCATCACAGCATCAACTAGCTCCATTCAGTATTTGTAACAAAGCTCTTGTTTTAGTTTTTTAACATAACGTACAATGTCATGTAAAAATAGTAAACGTAGGTACTTAAAATAAGTATTGGAAGACAATTAAACTGCCGACGTACGGTATATTATATCGAAACATTGACAGTATATGTTTCGGTAAATTAACGATTTCGCTTTAAATTAACGTACTTTTGTTCTTTTGTTTTTTATTAGGAGGTGGTTTAGCAGTCGGATCTCTTCTGCTTGTAGGTGAGCAATATTCTTTCTTTTTGTTTGGGGGGGGGGGGGGGGGGGGGGGGGGGGGGGGGGGGGGGGGGGTGGGGGGGGGGGGGGGGGGGGGAGGGG
>JABJVR010000007.1:11476428-11488977 GCA_025773905.1 Chitala chitala | reverse complement strand
TCCATGTCACA
Source organism: Chitala chitala (assembly GCA_025773905.1). NCBI lineage: Eukaryota > Metazoa > Chordata > Actinopteri > Osteoglossiformes > Notopteridae > Chitala > Chitala chitala. Next base: position 11,488,966 of record JABJVR010000007.1, on the reverse strand, counting down.
GCTGGGCTTACTGTGTGAAAGGGGTGTCTAAACAGAAATGGAACAAGTGACAGCACGTTTTGAAAACGCCATGTTGGTTTTCCTGTATTATAAGTGAGACACAGAACTCACCTGTATGGAATGCAGATTTCCTGAAGCTTTGATGTCTGAGCTTGCATTACAGCCACTCATCTGGGCCACCTGGATGAAAACTGACAGCTCCTGGATGATGTCACATGGATTTCCCACGTTAAGCATTTAATCAAGGTATTTGTAATTGTAATTAAGCAAACCTTTAAAAAAAATGTAAAAATCCAAATCTTTAATGACTAAATCTGAAAAAAAATGGAATTTGAAAAATCAAAAGGCAATCCATAGGGCCTTAAATTCTTCATGGGCATGTACCAAGGAGTTCTAACGAAGTTGCATTTACTTTACAATCATCACATTCACCTTACTCAACCTGAATACAAATACACACAGTTCCTGTGTTAACGACGTCCGATTTATAGACAATCTGTACTTGTCATAAAGCCTATTACATTATATATAATGTCAATGTAACTGTTCGTACTGAACGCATGCAGTATTTTCTGGCGCTTATTAAAACATTGGGAAAATTCAATAACGCAAATTATTAAGGTTATCATAATGTTATTACGCACGACATCGATGGAAGGAGAGCTAAGGGTTAACCTGTAATCACAGTATTTTTCTCTTCGCATTAGCTGCCATTATGTTGTTAACTGGGCTACAGGTATGTGGCTTCAAGGCTCCCAAAACGGGGCGAGTTTAAAGATCTTCTGTGCTGCAGCCTGTAGGTGACAACCACTTAACATGTCAGGTGTACTTAGGTTTGTTGTAGGATGAACATAAATGTGTGTTACAAGCACTATACTGAACTGAATTACCCTAATAGCTTGCAGAGCTGACGCGTAACGTTAACTTGCTGAGAAATAAAACATTTTCAAAAATTCGTAAAAAAGTAACATAAAAATGTCGCTAGAACAAATTAAATAATAAAATTTTTTTTTATGAATCCTACGTTTTATTCGGTGTTCTCCATTACGTAATTTGACAATATAAGCTTTCCCAAACTTCTAGATCACAGGCATGGATACCGAAACCAGCAAGAGATATGAGAGAAACTTCCGGTTGTATCGTCGCATACTGTGTCAAAATAAAAGTTCGTGAAACGAGACTAACGCGTTTCAATGTGAATTACAAACACCTATGATAAATATGAGTATGATATATTACATGTATATCTACGAATTCAATGATAGTGTAATAATACATATGAAGTATACATTTTTCATTATTTATGCCTTTATTTGCCAATGTTTATATGCAATTATCAAAATGTAAATTTTATAACCTATGCTGCACATTTAATGGCATATTTTATTTCAGAAAGGTCATTTTAAAAAGGAAAAATATTTCTGGAAACCACACCATTTCTTTAGTCCTCAAAATAGGATATTATTTATGATAATAAGGGAAAAATCTATGTTCAAAAACCTACTTACATCTCTTTCATTAATCAATTAAAACAACAAAAAATACAATCAAACTACTGAACTAACTCATCAAAAGTATTTATTTGTGTCAGAAATACATACACCAATTAGTCATAACATTGGTTATCTTTTTACAATAACACTTGGTAGTGGGTGGGATATACTAGGCAGGAAGTGAACATTTTGTCCCTGATGTTCATGTGTTGGAAATAGAAAAAATGCAAGAGACTTTGACAAGGGCCAAATTGTGATGGCTGGATGACTGGGTCACAGCAACTGCAAACCTGCAGTTCTTGTGGGATATTCCTGGTCTACAGTAGTCAGAACCTACCAAAAGTGGTCCAAGACCATGGGCAGCCAAGGCTCACTGATGCATGTAGTCTGATCCAATACAAGAGCTACTGTAGCTGAAATTGCTGAAAAAGGTAATGGTAGTTCTAATAGAAAGGTGTCACAACAGACAGTGCATTACAGTTTGTTATGTATGCAGCTGCATAGCTGCTGACTGGCCAGGGTGCCTGTGCTGACCTGTGTCTACCACCAAAAGAAGCTTCAATGGGCATGTGAGCCTCAGAACTGGTCCATGGAGCAATAGAAGAAAGTGGCCTGGTCTGATTAATCAAGTTTTTTTTTTTACATCATGTTGATGCCATGTGCATTGCTTACTTGGGGGGAGATGATACCAGGATGCACTATGAGAAGCCAAGTTGGCAGAGGCAGTGTGATGCTTTGGGCAGTCTTCTGCTGGGAAACCTTGGGTCTTGCCATTCATGTGGATGTTACTTTGACACCTACTACCTACGTAAACATCATTGCTGACCAAGTACACCCCTTCATGGAAACGGTATTCCCTGATGGCAGTGGCCTCTTTTGGCAGAATAATGCACCCTGCCACACTGCAAAAATGGTTCAAGAATGGTTTGAGGAACACAGAGTTCACTGTGATAAATTGGCCTCCAAATTCTTCCCATTGCAATCAAATCAAGCATCTCTAGGATGTGCTGGGAAAATAAGTCTGATCCATGGAGGTCCACATTTCATCTTACAAGAATTAAAGGATCTGCTATTGATGGCTTGGTGCCAGATACCACAGCACACCTTCAGAGGTCTAGTGGAGTCTATGCCTTGACAAGTAAGGGGGAGCTACACAATATTAGGCGGGTAGTTATAATATTATGGCTGATCAGTGTATATCTTACATAGATATACAGTGGAGATCAAAATTAGAGAATAATTTATGAACACTTGAATTTTTCAGAAATAATGTAATCTTCATTGCTCAACATTTGAAGGAATTTTTGTTGTGGCTATACCATGCTAATAGAACAATGTTTTACAAAATAACCAAGGCACTTAAATAAAAAACCTTATTTTGTAGAAAACACAATGATCAAAATTAGAGAACTGCAATGACTGTAGCATGGAGAAAGATTACAGCTAAAATTTCTAAAGGTTACAGCAGTCACCAGTCAGTATGAAGTGTTCAGGCCTTTGCTTTGAATGACTTCAGCACATCTGCGGCCACAGGACATCACTAGTCTCTCACACTGCTCTGGTGTCATTTTGGTCCATTCTTCTTCCAGTCTCTTCCACAGTTCAGTGACTGTAGTGGGTTTCTTGGCCAAAACTTTGTTGCCAAGGATTTTCCAGAGGTTTTCCATTGGGTTTAGATCAGGACTCTGGGCTGGCCATTTCATTATTTCAATGTTTTCAGCTTCAAGGAACTGCTTTACCCGTTTTGCTGTGTGACAGGAGGCGTTGTCGTGCATGAAAATTGCTGGCTGATTGGGTGATGAACGCAAGGAAGGAACCGCATGTTGTCGACGAAAAAAAAAAGTATCAGATATCTCAGGCAATCATTAGCAAAAGGTTTGCTAGATTTTGACTATAGTACAGCCAAAGCAAAATTAGCAAATTTAGGGATATTAATTACATTTTCTCTAAATACTGTAATTATGTGCAAACAATTGTATATATCAAATAAGTATTAGCACAACGTTTACTGGGTTTTGAATGTAGTGTCTTAAGTTGAAATTTGACAATTTTAACATACACTATATTGCCAAAAGTATTGGGACACCCCTCCAAATCATTGGATTCAGGTGTTCCAATTGCATCTATGGCAACAGGTGTATAAAATCAAGCACCTAGCCATACAGACTGCTTCTACAAATATTTGTGAAAGAACAGGTCACTCTCAGGAGCTCAGTGTATTCAAGTGTGGCACCGTGATAGATTGCCACCTGTGCAATAGGTCCATCTGTGAAATTCCCTCACTACTAAATATTCCAGGATCAACTGTTATTGGTGTTATAACAAAGTGGAAGTAAAGGGGAACAACAGCAACTCAGGCACAAAGTGGTCGGCCACGTAAAATGACAGAGTGGTGACCCCACTGAAGTGCACAGTGCGCAGAAGTTGTCCACTGTCTGCAGAGTCCATAGACTCTAGAGCAGTGGAGATGTGTTCTCTGGAGTGATGAATCACGCTTCTCTGTCTGAAAATCTGATGGACGTGTCTGGGTTTGGCACTTGCCAGGAGAACGGTACTTGCCTGACTGCATTGTGCCAAATGTAAAGTTTGGTGGAGGGGGGATTATGGTGTAGGGTTGTTTTTCAGGGGTTGGGCTTGGCTCCTTAGTTCCAGTAATGGGAACACTTAAGTCATAAGTATACCAAGACATTTTGGACAATTTCATGCTCCCAACTTTGTGGGAACAGTTTGGAGATGACCCCTTCCTGTTCCAACATGACTGCACACCAGTGCACAAAGCAAGGTCCATAAAGACATGGATGAGTGAGTTTCACATGGAGGAACATGACTGGCCTGCACAGGACAAAAATGAGCTACACAGCTGAAGGTTGGGCTACTTGACAGATTCAGATTCAGAAAAATTAATTTACCCCAGATGGGCTATTTTGTTTAATAGTCTACCGGTCCACAACAAGCAACACAACACCACAAAGACATTTACACAAATGCAAGCGCAATGACTAATGCTAACCAGTACTAAAAACAAGTCACTGTGCAAAAAGGTCAGTTTGCAAAAATGTTTTTGTGTAAAAGGTCAGTTTGAGGAAAAAAAAACAGCAATGTTATTTTCAGTATTTATGGCAACAATATGATGTGTTTCTGTTTATAGGGCTGAGGTCAAGATGTTCATTCAGAAGACTCTGGGAGCATTTTCCAGTATCATGAGAGTGGCCGGCTTGTTTTGTTTTTTTTTCTTTTTTCATTACTTGTTTTTTTTTGTACAAGCCACTAAGGCGGAATTCAGCCACGAAGGTGCCGTTCCCAAGGCCGGATAAATGAGGAGGGTTGCATCAGGAAGGGCATCCAGCATAAAATCTGTGCCAAATCAAACATGCGGTTCACAAACAAATTTTCCATACCGGATCAGTTGAGGCCTGAGTTAACAACGACCGCCATCAGTGCTGTTGACCAACAGGGTACTGGTGGAAATTGGGCTACTGTTGGGCAAAGGAGGAGAAAGAGAGGGGGAAGGCGTGTCCAGAAGAAGCAGGAGAAGACGAAGCAAAAGAGTGTGGAGGTAAAGGCAGGGACCCTGAGTGTAGGCGCTATGACAGGTAAAGGGAGAGAGCTGGCTGACATGATGGAGTGGAGAAAAGTAGCTATATTGTGTGTCCAAGAGACAAAGTTTAAGGGCAGTAAAGCAAGGAACATTGGAGGTGGATGCAAACTGTTCTACCATGGTGTGGATAGGAAAAGAAATGGTGTAGAGATAATCCTGAAGGAAGAGTATAGTAAGAGTGTACTGGAAGTGAAGAGAGTATCTGATAGGATGATTAGTGTGAAACTTGAAATTGAAGGGGTAATAATTAATGTCGTCAGTGCATATGCTCCACAAGTGGGATGTGAGATGGAAGAGAAAGAACATTTCTGGAGCGAGGTAGATGAAATGGTGGAGAGTGTACCACAGGAAGAAAGAGTAATTATAGGAGCAGACTTTAATGGACATGTTGGGGAAGGTAACAGAGGTGATGAGGAGGTGATGGGTAGGTACGGTGTCAAGGAGAGGAATTCGGGAGGGTAGATGGTGATGGATTTTGCAAAAAGAATGGAAATGGCAGTGGTGAATACATATTTTAAGAAGTGAGAGGAGCATACGGTGATCTGTAAGAGTGGGGGAAGGTGCACGCAGGTGGACTATGTTCTATGCAGGAGATGCAACTTGAGAGAGATTAAGGACTGTAAGGTGGTGACAGGGGACAACATAGCTAGACAGCATCGTATGGTAGTCTGTAAAATGACCTTGGAGGTTAGGAAGAGAAAGAGGGGGAGGGCTGAATCAAGGATCAGATGGTGGACACTGAAAGAGGAAGCCCTTTGTGTGAAATTCAGGGAGGAGGCGAGCCAGATGTTGGGTGGACACAAAGGTGTACAGGATAACTGGGCAACTACTGCAGAAGTAGAGAGAACACATGCAGAAGAGGGATACAGAGTGTATAGGGACAAGAATGTTGAGGATGGAGCTGCCAGACAGGAGGAGAAGAGGAAGGCCAAAGAGGAGGTTGATGGATATAGTGAGGGAGGACATGAGAGAAGTTGGGGTGACAGAGGAAGCTGCAGAGAACAGGTTGGTATGGAAAAGGATGATCCGCTGTGGCGACCCCTAAAGGGAGCAGCCGAAAGTGGAAGAAGAAGTTTTTTTGTACAGAAAAATCTATAAAGAAAAATTGCACCATATTATACAATAAACACAATTATTCAGAATCATATGGAGAACATTTCAACAATTCACATAAAAAATGTGAAATAATAGACCAAATTCTATAGCCTTTAAAGCTTTGGTGTCTTTAAAGAAACAGATTGATGAAATGTACCTCCTTTGAAAAAAAACAAGAATGCTTTTTAACAGTGAAGACAGAACTGGTAAATATGGAATTTAGCCAATAAGATTATTAAATTAAAGATATACAATTAAGAAGAAAAATTATCAGTTTCAAGGTAACCAAACAGTACATATTTCCTAAGTAAGACAAGGCTTTCATCAACATGGGTGTTAATATAAAAACAAAACTCACACCAAAACATCTTCACAAAGGGACAATGCCAGAATAAATTAACTGCAGTTTTGAGGAAATCACACCTAAATGGACAGTCTGTGTCAATATCTTTGAACCTTTTAAAATATGATTTAATTGGGTAAACTCTATTAATTAATTTGAAGGAAACCTTCTTCAGTTTGTTAGTTATCAGATGCCCATTAGGTAAAAGCCAGACCTTTTTCAATGGAAAATTATCCACAAAACAATTCAAGAAGGAAACCTTTTGGAATTGAAATATTTATTTGAAATAAAGTCCTTATGGACTTATTGCTACTACAAGGATGTGAGGAAAAACAGATTTTCCCTACAGGAAAGTGCACTGCAGTCAAAGAAAGCAACAATTGAAGAGTAATTCTTGATTGTTGCTTAAATAACACACATACACCAGAGGGGATTGCATGAAGTACTCTTGCATAATCTCCAGGTGTTAGAGGAATATTGTACTGGAACAAAAACTCCTCACAGGAAAGCAATGTACCATCCTTATGAAATAAATGAGCAACCAGAAGAATGTTGTTTTGGAACCAGTAGTCAAGGTAGATGGATTTATATTTATATAGAATGTCATTATTATTCCATATAAAATGTGTTAAGTGAGAAATTATGTTTGTAGATGAGCGGACATGACAAAAAGGCCTGCTGATGAAAGGCAGAGCGCTTTATCGGGATCTTGTCAATATTATAGTTGCACACGAGGAAGAAATTTAAACCATCAAGTTTAGATGAAATGTGGTGAGAAAAAAGGTGCCATATACATGTTGTGTTTTTGAAAAATAGTTTGATCCAATTAACCTTATTTATATAATATACATTATTTAAAGTAGAGAAATCCAGAAAATCTAGTTCACCCTGTTCATAAGAGTTCATAATTACTGCTTTGTCAATATGTGTGATCAATTTTTCCACAAACAGTTAAAGAGCATTTGATCAATTTCTTGCTTATTTTGTTGTCGAGCTCATGCTCAGTGGCTGGTGGTTCCGCTGCGTGTCCAATAGCATGTGACGCAGTTCCATGTAGGCGGTGCTTTGCGTGCAGCTGAGTAGCTGCATGAGGAGCACATGGTGGGGGTAGACAACTGAAAGGTGGGAATAGCGGAATATGTAGGATAACAGGATTAGAAACCAAAATAGACCCACGATTCACGTTATATAGACAGATAACGTAATAGACGTGAAGAAAAAGTAAAAACATTAGTTAGCAAGCGACATTCTCCACGCCTAAAACTGCGATAAAGAGTTGGTGTGCAGTTCTGGAAATCAACGGGACAGAAAGTGATCTACCACGTAGAACTGTAAAAGACCTTAGCCGAAAACTGTAGTCGGAACTGCACCTTGAAAATCTTTAAATGATGTCACAAGTGAAGTCTAACAGTTATGATGGATAGACTTCTAAAGACTTTTAAAGATCAGCTGGCTGTCTGTATGTAGCGTTTATTTGATAATTCTGATAGCTAGTTAATATTGTTTCTCTTTACTCTTTAACAAGAAATGAATGGAATACTAAACGCATTACGTGTTCAGGCCGTTTTGCTTGGGTTTCAGTCCGCCGGACGTACTGTATGTGTTATTACTCGTTTTGCATGTTTGCTCAGTAGATTGTGCTCAGTAGACAGGCATTGATGTAGTGAGGAGCCATCTCCCTGCAGCTGTCACATGAAGTTCCTTATCTTTCTGCGGTGCTTCTCCCAGTGTACTCTGATGTGCAGCATATAGTATTCAATGTATAATATTCGCAATCAATGAAAACCGTCATGCTTAAGTTGTGAAAATCAGGGTTCAGGAGTTTTCTCCACTCACGGGAATTCCGCACCGGCTGACACTGTGTGAAGTTAGAGATGGGAAACACAGCGTCATGCTGCGCTTCTCCCGGAGGGAGTCCGGAGGCTCAGAGGCAGCAGACCCCTTCGGAGGACCACCGGACTAACACCGATCTGAGCGACGACACACCCGGGGCGTACCTGCAGCACATCAGCGACAGGGAGGTACCCCATGGTGCGCACCAAGGTTCTCTTGTACACCTGCCAGTGTAATGTTGTGAATTTATTTGTATTATTGTTGTCAGTGGTATTGCGTTAATTGTTGCTGCTCACTGTTTGTAATGAAGTTGCGCTGTCTCTGATGAACTTTCATTGTAGTTTCAGAATTGCATGCCACACACTGGTCTTTTTCTGTTGAAGCGTTATATTGCTGCTGTGCAAGGCGGAAAATATGCAGTTTGTTGCCACGTATCGATTTCAATCTGTCCGTCAGACAACGAACATTGTAGAGTTTTTAAATGGAAGTCAGGAAGGGATTAAGGTGTGTGAAATTTAGTTTACAGTTTGGTCAGCTTTTCGAGTTGTGCAGTGCGAGTAAAACCGTGTTCAGTGCATGTCTTGGTTTGATACCAGTATCTAAAACTTTACGATTTTTTACGACTTTTATAAATTCTTTCCAAAGTTACCTTGTGCAAGCATGATTTTTTGTTAATATACAGATAATGCAATGGTACACTTGCTCATCCCATATACTGATATTATTGTTCCGAGAATTGCCACTCGCTTGGGTCGTGTTGGTGAATGCATAGATAGCGTCAGATAACCAGCATGCACTTTGTTCTGGGGAATAGCAGAGGAATTTGAATTATTTGTTAATCCAAGGATTCATCGCATACCGTTTACACCCCCACATATGCAACTATGTAGAGCATTGACATAAAAGCCTTGAACTAAACATTAAACCGACAGATTTACGTTAGCTCTTTAAACTTGGTGGGTGAAAATGAAGAACAGACAAATGCTAACAGACTTTCAGTAAAGCACACAAGTGTTCACATGGATAAGGTGGCCTTCTGTTTCCATAACGTAGCGCATTTTAAAGTGGAGAATTTGGACAGGTTAATGCTTAGTGAATTTATCCAGTTTCCCAGTTTGTGCGTTGTTGTGAGCACACAGACTTACATGCAGTCCTCCAAAATAATGCACCGTTTTCATCACGTCCCTTAGCCATGTCTTATCAGGTGTTAACTTGTTTGTTTCTTGGCTGTTCAGATATTAGTCAAGTTGTACTTAAGATGTCATGTTTCAGTTGGCTCTGACACATGGAAAATGGCAGTGCCATAAGACACACGTCCGAGTTGACCCCTCCAGAGCTCACTCCACAGGGCTATTTGTCGGATTTCTGCTGACGCTACTCTGTCGGTTCAGCTGTGCATTCTGCACAGCGGGCAGATGAATTAGAGGAAGTTGCCACAGGTTCTGTTTACTCAGGCAGTGTGGAGTTGTGAGCGGGGATCTGGGCATTATCAGGCAGTGCAGTGAGCTCACATGATCCCTCTGGCTGAAACACCTGCTTTCCAGCCTTCCCGTTTCAGGAACTAAATTAAACCTGCTAAATGTGTCCAGATGGCAGTATTTTTAGTACTCCACAGTGGAATAGTTTTCTTTGCATCTAAGGATCCACATGGCAAACCAGAAAATTAACTACATCAAACTATTAATCGACACATTTTTGGGTATTTACTGACTGCAGACCTCAAGCCTTTATTTAAAAACCCATTATGACAAGTTTGTGTAATTAATACTGCTTGGCTCTGTTTCTTGGTACTTTGCACTGTGCTGAGCTTTGTTTTAGTGTGTGGACCTATGTGTGATTTACTCTATTTAATCAAGATTGTGGGGTGACACGTTACTGAAGACTTGGCAAGATAGGGTCCATCTGATCTTCCTCTTTACAGAACCAGATCAGTAACTGTGCGGTCAGCTGTAGTTTAAAACGTCTACACTGTGAACAGTGATTTTAATCAACAATTACTTGAATTAACCAATATTGATTTTTTTCATTGGTCTTCTGTTGTTTGAACATTTTTAACCTGTTCACAGATTAGACCTGAGTCTGATTTGCTTGACCTTTAAACAATGGTAATGATTTGCTGGCAGTTTTCTGGAACACTTCAAATAAAGATAATACAGAACTGGTCAAAGGACAACCCTCATGTTCTCCCAAAAGCCATATAGCACTGTCCTGATGTTAGTTTTCACAATGTGTGAACACGTGTGTGTGTGTGTGTGTGTGTGTGTGTGTGTGTGTGAGAGCATATCTGTGTGTGTGTGTTTTTGTGACCGTGTGTGTGTGTTTGTGAGCATGTGTGTGTGTGCTTGTGACTGTGTGTGTATTTGTGACAATGTCTGTGTGTGTGTGAGCATGTGTGTGCGTGTGTGAGAGCGTGTGTGTGTGTGTGTATATGTGTTTTTGTGTGTGTGAACGTGCGTGTGTTTGTGTGTGAGCATGCGTGTATGTACGAGAGAGTGTGAGTATGTGTGTGTGTGTGTGTGTGTGTGTGTGTGTGAGCATGTCTGTGTTTTTGTGACCGTGTGTGTGTTTGTGAGCATGTGTGTTTGTGAGCATGTGCGTGTGTCTGAGCGTGTTCCAGTGTTAGTAAATTCACTCCACTTGTGTTGATTTACTTTTGTACATATATTAATGACAGACAAACGCTAGCTTCATTTGTTGACCCTTCAGAATTCTCATGCTAGAGGCAAGCTGTGACCATGATGGCTTGGAATAAGGGTGGGTGATAAGACCAGAATATCATATCACAATATTTTTATCATGGTATTGCCCACTTAGTCTTTTGAGGAGAAAGTAGGGGTAGGACTGGGCCTGCAGGACTGGGCCTGCAGCCCAGCCACTGATGAATGCACTTCAGGCGTGTTCACCATCCTGTGACCGGCTCTGCTATTTGTCCATGGCTTTGGCTCACCTCATCCTCAAACCACATCAGTAAGCTCTGATGGCCAGCATGCACGGACATGGCACGGGCATTCGGTGCCCTGATCGGAATGCCTGATAGAGGAGATTTATGGGTGCCAGTGTTCAAAGGATGCGTGCCTTCACTCAGCAATCTCTTGCTGTGAGTCACTTTCTGTCTGTGCCAGTCCTAGTCATATGTTGTGCTAGTATTCACTGTACAGACCTCATGAATAGAAGGTTGTGTGTGAGCGTGCAGTCAGTGTGCTATGCCTGCAGTGGATGTTACTGGTTTGTTAGCACTTTATGTGTCACATGTACAATGCACAGGATATTGCAAATGAGCAACACATCACAGTGAAAAAGGTATGGAAAGTTTGTACATTGTAACATAGTCATTTACTGCTGTTTTCATTATTTGTTTCAAGATGTATTTATCAGTAAATGTGGAGCAGTTTGTCAGTGCATCCTTTGTGTAAGTGGACAGGCAGGCAGAGGCACAGACAGCCTCATCCCATGAGGCCATGCTTCCCACAAGGTCATGATCCTCTGAAGGCCATGCTTCCCACAAGGCCACGCTCCTCAGATGGACATGCTTCCCACAAGACCACGCTCCTCAGAAGGTGTGTGTGTGTGGCACACAGCCGCTAGAACAGCCCTGCTCTGTGTTCTGTCCCAGCCATAGACAAAGTGCTCATTGTCCCTGTGACCGTGCGTTGGTGTAAATGGACCTGCTGGCCAACCCCCGATCATAGTCCCCCAACCACAGGGTTCCCATTGCCCAATGGGGGATTTGCCTCAAACCAGCAAAATTATTTAAAATGGTCTCACAAAATAGGAAAGGCATCGGAATGGAGGCCAATGTGCTTTATCTAAATACTTTTAGGTAACCATGGTTATAAATGGCAGACCCAAGTAGGACACAGTTGCAGTTTTTGTTGTGCATTGCAGTTTTCCATTGTACTTTTTAGAAATGCCGCTCAGGTTGGTTTTTTGAGATTGGAGTATGTTACTCAAGCAAACAAATGCCACCAATCAGCACATGAGGCATGTTATCCATTTCAGTAGAACATCGCAATTCATTGAGCAACATGCCAACTGAAGGCTCGTGTACCGGGTGTAGTATGGGGCTTTTTATTTGCTTCTTTGAGTAGATTGATTTGTGTAGATAGATAGATAGATAGATAGATTGAACTTTATTGATCCCACAGTGGGGAAATTCTCTTGTTACAGCAGCTTATA
>JABJVR010000007.1:11443253-11476328 GCA_025773905.1 Chitala chitala | reverse complement strand
GTGTGTGTGTGTGCTTTTTATCGTGTGCGTCTGTGTGTGTGTGTGTGGGTGCGTGCGTGTGAGTGTTTGTGTGTGTGTGTGTGTGTGTGTGTGTGTGTGTGTGTGTGTGTGTGTGTGTGTGTGTTTGAGCAGGCCCCTGCACTGCAGGTGACTTACCTCCTCGGGCAGGCTAACCACCAGCTCATTGTCAGCCTGTCCCAGTAGTGCCTGCAGGAAGTACTCGCTGCACGCGGCCAGCACTGCACGGTGCGCCCGGAACTCCTTTCCCTCTGCCAGCACTGTCACGTCACAGAGCACATCTCGCTTGCGCTGGTCGTTTAGGCTCAGGAGCACGTTGGCGCAGTGGACAGTCGACTCATACACGTACATGGGGGCCTCCGGCTTCTCATCCACAGACATTCCGCTCACGCCCTGGAGGCAGTGCACAGACATTGGTTAGTCTAACGACCACTGGGAGTGGGAGGGAGAAGGTCTCACTGCCGATTAAAATCTGCAAAATTGAACTAATGCATGGTGACTTAATGTACTTAATGTGGCACAACAGACACACACACACACACACACACACACACACACACACACACAGCATGTTATACAAAGTTTCCATTGTCATCTGGGCTCACCTACGTTTTTTACTGTACACTCCTGTAAAGTGCCTTGGAGCAACTACATTGTGAAAGGCGCTATATAAAAATAAATTGAACTTGAATGAAATCAGTAAGCACAAAAAGCTGTTTTTTTCCCCTTTGGTTTTTTTCACATCTCTACTGGCAATGATAAACTAGGAGGAGGGGACAAAAATAGAAACAGCGACTCATGTCTTTGTCACCTTGAACCATCTTTTGCAACTCCAAGACATTTAGAATTATATAAATTATATGCCATCTACCTCCCTGGCACATGTTTTGGCATTCTCAGATCACACAAACAAGATTGAAACTACAAGACAACCCTGTAAACTATATTAGGTGATTTGGTTTTAATTCACTTGTGAGAGCTGTATGAGTGATTAAGACACATTAAAACATTGTCAGCTGGTTTATTATGGCTCAGATATGTTTTCTATTATTATAAATGTTAAAATGTTCACTAAACAAATAACTTGAGTCTTCATGGGTTACAGCCTACACATCAGACACTTCCTTTGTAGTGTTCTTGGGGTAAAACAACATCCTGTATGATTCTTCACAAGCCTTTCCATTGTGTTAATTTTGTGTATCCATTACAGGACAAACTGCAGTCAAAATAATTAACACAAAATTGTAACAAGCAATTTGTAACAAGCAGACTTTCTCAAGAACAAAGCTCTAACTAAAATTCCTTTAGCAGAAATCCAGCCCATCTATGGTTAAAGTATAAAGATGAAAAGCTATGGTGATAACCTTGGGTGAAGGTTTTCCTTAAATAAAGAGATGCATAAGGAAACCTAGGATAAATAATGAGGGAAACCAAAGGGTGTGAGGCTGGGCTCAGCACTTCCAGCTCAACTACAGCCCTCCCCTACAGACAGCAGGGACAGCACACAGCAGGCTCTATAAACAGCCCACAGGCAAAACACCAGGCCACAGGAGCTCTGCCACAGCTAGCCTGTCTCTTCCCATGTCAGTACAGCTAGAGAAATCACACGCTTACGTGTGGGTGAAAACGGAGGTACTGCTTTTCCCGAGGAAGAGTGGAAGGGAAGCCAGCTATCCACCCTGCCTGTACAAACCCATGGATCTCACACTTTCTGGAACCTGGTTTTCACTGGGTTGTTTGCAGAAGTAAGCTGTGCTGATGTTACCCCAAATTAAAGTTCTTTTTAGAAATGTATAAAAAAATTGGTCACTTATTGTGGTCCTCTGAGTCACCTTCTGTATTTTTTCTCTGCTGAATAATGCACTTGTGACCCTGAACAGGATCAATAACTGGACAATGGATGGACAGATGAATATGGCTCAGTGCTGAGGACAGACTAGTAAACTGTAGTGGCCAAAGGCAGCGTTTAGTACAGCAACACTTTCTTCTTGAAGTCAGACACAAGATCCCGGACAGTCAAATTAACGTGCCGTACAACGAGTGAACCTTTTCTCCTTACATTTGTCACATACGTGTTTATACTCGTGTTTTGGAATTCAGTTGTTGCCTTAAGGGTCACTGTCTACACCTGAGACAGGTGGCTGACCAATTCATTACGCTTTATGACCTTTACTGCATTTACTGTAGCTTTAATAAATCTGGACTTGCTCTTATAAAGGATGTGTAACAAAACTAACTCCGTCACCGCTTCGTTACTATTTTTTTTTCCTCACATTAACCTTTTATATCTGCCCTTTGAATAATGACCTGGCTTGTAGTAATAACATTTCCTATTATATGTTCAAGGTCCGTAACAATCAAAAGAGCTTATTGGAATAAAGTGTCAACAAACAACTAAATGTGCACATGCTTGTAGCAGAGTAGAAGAAAGCAGTTGTGCCCTACAAAAAGAGTGTTCCCCAATAACAAGAACAGCAGCAGCAGGAGAGAAGATGACGTGGATTTGATCAAACCACCTTGGTCAGGCGGAGAGATGCTGAGCAGTTGTCCTTACAGGTCTGACTGCTGCCACGTAATACAGACACCGGGCAAACTGTATGAACCAGTGAAACTGAGTAGTCTGGAGGTCAACACATCAGAGGGACCAGTGGTAGATTCAGTACCCAGCCTCCAGAGGGGCCTGGGTTGGAGGCACCCCTTCGCAGGTCAAAGGGCTAATAGACAGGGACTTCTAAAGATGATGGAGTGTGCTGGCGTACTCCCGGCTTTGCGAGCGTGCTGGCGTACTCCCGGCTTTGCCCTCATAAGTCACCCACTGTCTGGCTGCACACCTCACTCCTGCATCTCTTCTTGCATCATGTGCAGCACACATGCTGTGGCACAGGGTCCTAATGCAACACTCTGAACATCTCAGACCCACTGAGTCTCAGTGATAAACTGCCTGCAAAGCATGTCCAGCTGGCTGGAAATCGCTGCTGCTGGTGGATGCTGAAAGGAAGCAAAACTATGTTGTTTTTACCTCAATGCCTTTTGCAAACCAAGATGCCACGCCCTCACTTCAGCTATCAAGCACTCAAGCTGAAAGGCAGGCACCACAAAAACAGGTCCCCCGTCAGACCCTGGCCACTCTTCTCCACAGTGACCAGCAGCGACATGGTGCGACACACTCCTTCCACACACTTGCTGCCTGTTCACAGCCAATTCTGCATCCTTTAACATGAGCACTGGAAGGAAACTGTAACAACTGCATTAACTCAGTCAACTCTCACCATCGATACACTGAGACAGTTAACCCTGTAACTGACATTACATGGAAATTTACCTGAAAATATCCATACCATGAACTTCAGCTGGCTACTGTTCGCGCGAAAGTAACAGCTCATTTACCTCATTTGAACGTTTCTGAAAGTCAAGCACACAGCACAGCGTACAGAAAAATTCATCCTTCAACCTGCCAGACGTAAAACCTGATTCAACAGCACATTCCATTCAAACTCCTTTAAGCATTAATCATAGGTTCCTGTGACTAATCTCCATGTTTCACAGCCTGTCCAGAAAGAGGTTCTTTCAAACACACCACTGACTGCTACCATAATGTGTCTTTTCTAAAGGCTGTAAAAAATTATCAAAAGTTCACTGTCACAGGTGTAAAATATTTAATCATACACAGGCCAATTATCATGATAAGAATATAATTTGAATAAATGAATGAACTGATCTACAGCACTCAGAGTGTTTCCTGTAGACGAGTGACTTCTATGTCTTTCTCAGGTTCTTTGGTTTACTGCAAGATATTCATTATCACCATTTTAACTTAATTCAAAAACAGAAAGGGAACAGTTTGAAAGAAGCAGACAAATTATTTACAGTGGTAACAGGTTTTAAGGTGGTGTGAGTTACTCTGGTAATAGTGTAAGGTCTCATGTAATTCTGGGGGGGGGGGGGGAGAACCATAAATGCTTGTGGGAATCTGCATGCACTACAAGAAAAATCACCATAGGAGCATTTTAGAGCACTGACTGTAGAAAATGTGTATTATGGACACCACCATGTTTTCCACCTTTATAACAACAAGGTGCTTTCTGGCCCGAGAGTGAAGATGACGCTGTAGTGTGTTGATGTGTGCAAGAACAGCAGCGTCTGCACAGTGAACAAGCGCAACTGCAAGGTCAGTAAGAGCAGCTGGGAAGCAGATAAGGAAGGTGGAACACCAAAAAGGAATTGGCCCCATTCAAAGGAAATTTATGGAGCAAATAATGAGGAAAAGGTATACTGATTTACTTATTTACTTCAAAAATCCTTCTGTGGGCCTCAGAAGTGTCAGGATCAAAGCCCAGAATCTATTTCCTTGTCATTCTTGTAAAGTCATCATAACCCCTGAGCCAACACACATTCTCTTGTATAGACAATAAAACAACAACAAGGAGCAAGACACCAACACGCTGACCTATGTGCAACAGAAGACACAAATACATAAAAAACGTGAAAAAACACAAAGCATGCCTTATCTGCTGTCACTGCTGCCTGCGCACAGAGGAGAAACCTGGGGGAGCAGGGGGGGAGAGTTTGCGCCTTTGCTATACTTCACCTCCGTCACCAGTCACATGGCAGGCTGAGTCAGGTGCCCCGAGGTACGGCCGCTGCATAGAGAGAAGTCTTCCCTCCTTGAGAGGCCGCCAAAATGAACACAACTTTCATTGTGATTCAGGAATTAGCAACAAAGGTGCTTAGTGTCTTTCAAAACTGCAGAAATTAAATTTTGCCCTGAAGTAGTAAAAACCTTAATACAAGATTCATGAGGAGAAAAAAATGATGATGAGAAGTGACATGGTACCCAGTGCATTCTATTTTAAAGTCCATGTCAAATTTTAAGCTCTCTCTTTAATGTGCAGGATAGAACCTCCGCACACACATTTCCATGGAAGCAAGGATGGAAGGATTAAACGTAACACCACCAGATGCAATTTCTCAAGGTGTCCCATTTTGTGTCTGTCTCATAACAGACCGTGTATATTGATTATACCATGGTTCACTAGGTCACCCAGAGGCATGTAAATTTGGGGGAGGGGGCACTCGTGACTCGATTACCCCCCCTAGTCAGCCATGATGGCTTTTAGATTCTTTTGACTTTGAGTAGAAATCACTTGTATCGCAAAAACCAGAAATGCTGCCCTTTGATGCTGTCGGACACATAAAGCAGGTGAAAGTACACGTTTTCTTCCTTGAAACATCCAAACAGACATGTAGACCTAACAGACATCATGACGTTTTGTGCTAACAAGACAAAAAACTAACATTCAAGTTTTAAAATCCTCCTCAGTAGAAAAATGTTTTTTTCGTTGCTCAATTTTGTACCGATCACATTTTTTACTTCAAGGAACTTTACTAAACCTATCCTGCGTCATCCATGCTATTTTACCGTAGTACCTGTACATGACGCTTTCACAGAAATTAGGCTCTCAGTTAAGAGCTTTTTTGAATTAAGAATGACATAGTTTTTAATTTTCTTGTAATTACAGTCTAATGAGGTGAGAAAATGCTACTGTATTAATTTTTCGATCGTATGTTAACCTTGTATAGTGTTTACTTAATTGCGCGCGCGCACACACACACACACACACACACACACACACACACACACACACACAGCACCACTTGAAGCATGACAGCAAAAATGGTACCATCTTGTAATGCAAAATGAAAACCAGACTGGATTTCATCTCATCACGTTTTTCCATGGGAGTGCTTGAGGGACTGTCGTTAATTAGTTACTAATATGTAGGTGTGGAGACATTTAATTGTTTCGGCTCTCATCTGGGTCAGATAAGAGGAAGACTCTCAGAGGGACTTTTTACCAGAGGCTTGGTGGCCAGGGGCCCAGTGGTGACATCAGCGCCAGCGTCTGCCGATGGCTGCCAGGCCTCAGATAAGGAAGACAGAGGCACTAGCCATGAGGCCAAGACGATGCAGGCATAGAGTGCGAGCTGATGCAGGAGCAGCCATCAGGCACACCTTTGTAAGGGAAAGCACAACGCCTCATTCTGTGGCAGTTTGGGTCAGACCACTTCACAGGTGCTGCTCAGGTGCTGTTAGCTTACGGCAGCCAGGCGCTACTTGTCAGCATTCAGTAGCTGTGATGAAATGCGATACTGGTCTTACACCATTCTTACATCCTAATCGTTATGTGTGTGCTGAAATGAAGCTGTCATTATTACATGCGTCCCGTGCACAGTCCGAGCCAACATTAAGCACAAGGGAGGATGCAATAAGGATGATAAGAGGGAAATATTTTAGGGTTCAAGGTTAAGAACCAACTCGCAGACAGACAGCAAGTGGTTCAGTGACTGAGTTAATCTCCAAACAGACACAGAGACTCACCCAGGTGGAAATCAATGAGACCGTCACCCTGCATTTTGATCCCCCGTGAGGGCGGAACAGCACATTATCAATACTCCAGCCGGTCGGCCTGAGCTGTTTAAATATTCATGCAGGGGATCCTGGTCGCCGTGGCGAATGTAATACCGCCCTCAGTGAGAGTGCCGGCGGGAGGCGAGCCAGTGAGACGGTGTGCAGATTAATCACTGAGGCCACAGAGCTCCAAGAGCCACTGTGACACGGCAACACGACGACACGTGCCGAGACGAGCACACACAAACGTATGACGCTGTAACCGAGCGATGAAGAGGGAGAAAGCTTCATGGTGAACTACGTTGACTTTGACGAAAGAAAAGTAAGGAAAAATATCTGATAGCACTCACCCCAATGAAGTGATACAAGAGAACAGCATAATAATCCTAACCTGAGGCGGTTTGCACAGTAAAGTCCACAAAAAGTGAGTTACAATGACATGAAGTGTACACACACACACACACACACACACACACACACACACACACACACACACGTGCACACACACAATGCATTCAGAAAGTATTCTGACCCCTATCACTTTTTTCAGTTTTGTTATGATGCAGCCTGATATTACAATCCTTCAAATTCTTTTTTTTTTCCTCATTAATGTACACTCAGTACCCCATAATGACAAAGTGAAATTTGTAAATTTATTAAAAAGAAAAATCTGAAATATCACATTGGCATAAATATTCAGACCCTTTGCAACAACACTTGAAATTTAGCTCAGGTGCCTCTCATTTCTCTTGATCATTGCTGAGCTGTTTCTACACCTTAACTGGAGTCCACCTGTGGTAAAGTAAATTGATTGGATGTGATGTGGAAAGGCACACACCTCTCTGCAGAAGGCCTCACAGCTGACAATGCCCACTGTATCAGAGCAAAAGCCATGAGGTCAAAAGAACTACCAGCAGAGCTCAGAGACAGTATTATTGCAAGGCACAGATCTGGGAAAGGCTACAAAAAAAAAACCATTCTGCTGCACTGAACGTTCCCAGGTACTGTATATATTACTGCTAGGGTGAAGACATTTAGTTCACATAATCTAAAATGCTGTAATAATGTGTGCATTTGTAAAAGAAGCACGTGTACTTCTAACAGTCTCTGGATCACAGATGAAATAGGACTGTGTAAAGCAGTTATTCCATGTGGAAATGAGGGCAGATATTTAGCCACATGTACATTAAAAAAACAACAGTAATTGTGACTCAGGCAAATACATTCTGTGTATGCATTTTACAATGTTCCCTTTGAACGTATTTTAAAATTAGAATTTCACACATTAGTAATAAAACATCTCATCTTAATTATTGAACAAAGGGACCAAATGCTGACATAAAAGTATATGATTGTATTTTATCTCAGGCAGAAAGAGAACGGCTTTAACCTTCAAATCAATAGCACTGGCACCCTTCAGATTTGCCGCTCTAACTGAATAAACAATCTAACAACGTTACCCTGTTCTTAAAACATTAAATGTTTATGTTTAACTGTGTGGCAGATAAAAACTGAACGGGTCGAATTGTGAGTCAAGCGTCCACACAACACCTAAGTGTTTCAAAAACGTTACTGGTGAAAATGGAATAACGCTAACCAGCAAACAGTACATGTTTATTAATGTACAAGACAAAGGCAAACATCTGTTTGAGACAACACACTGCCTGAAAAATCAGTATTCCTGGTAATTTTTCTAGCTGTGAAGAAAGGGAGGACTTGAAAGAAGTTCACAATAATGCCCCTGTTGTTGTTGCACTGAGAGTGCTTCAGTTCTGCAAAATGTTAGCCGCACATCTTCGAATAATTATATATATATATATATATATATATATGAACTACAGCACTTGTCTTTACACCACTTCCTTTAAGAAAATGCGGGTGTTGTATCGTTCCTGGGATATAAATGAGACAAAAGCTATTATGACATTACCTCGGAATGCCTTCACACTCAAAGTCTTGCGTCACACTCTCCCTCTGAGCTGAACATTCTGACCAAAGGAAGGTTCTCTCATGGCCACAATGGAGGTATCCCACCAAAACAACACGGAGCAGTGTGAAAAAGCTGAAGAAACGGGCTGTGGGACACGAAGCTGGCACATATTTCGGAGCGCACGGCACAGAGACAGAGTGCTGAAAGCGACAAACCCTGACTGATTAAAAGTGGCTGGGGTGAATCAGCCTACACTGTAAGTCAGAAACGAGAATGAGTCATAGCGCCGTTTAATATTGTTACAAACAATACAGCAGCTCAGGCGAGCACTTTCTGTTTCATTCAGAGCATTTTCGACCTGAAAATTTCGGACATGAAAGTTCTTCGCTCATTCATAATCACGCTGACGCCATGCAACAGTGTGGCTCTACCAGTGGACTTGGGGGTGTAGGGGCGGGAGGGGGGTTTTCCCTCTTCAAATGATGCTCCCTTTTGGCATTTAAGTGAAGGGTATCATCTATTTATAGAGCAAGATGATGCTGGTTCATGATTCAGGGCGCAATTACAAGCGGCTCATTCACAGGACACGAGTGCAACAGAGCACTGTGCTTTGATTTTAATCTCCATCCATTCAGCCTCCCCCACCACACCCCCCCCCCCACACACACACACGCACGCACTAACACAAGAAGGAATGTGATTCCACACCTCTTGTTCATGCTCAGGACGTGCTGGAGGGTGTTAATCAGTGTAGTAGGTGACAATTTATCACCGTCTTCTGTCTGACATCTCTCAAGCGAAAACAGGGACACAAGGGGAAATTTTCAGCATCTCTACACTCAGCGCTATTTTTAACACCGATCACTGTTTGATCACTGGTCCTCATGAGGTCATGCTGAAATATTTTACATGAAAATGCTAAAGAAAGACTCTGGACATTAAATAGCATATTTTTTTGTAGGGGTGGTGATTCAAACATTTAAGCAACTTATGGATGTGGCCTTTATGAAGTTCTGGGCTGTGGTCACACCATGACTTCATTTCCACGCTCCACACGCACGTGATCTGACACTTCATCACATCCACGCTCGTGCCTGACGCGTTTTCTTCTGACAGTTCACCACACAGCTCTGCACACCCCCGTCCTCATTTGCCGTTGCCCCCACTACGCCCCCGCCCCCCACCCCCAGGGACGCTCGGTCCTACACGCCCGCTGACAGGCAGGAGAACACTGCGTTACATCTGCAGAAACGCGCCACCTGAAGACGTGTGCTCCCTGGCCCGGTCACACGGCTCCCAGGTGCTAATTAACCCACTGACTGGCAGGCCTGAACACAGCTGACAGGAGTGTATTCATGGCGCGGCTGGAGGATGGGTCATTAATCAAGGGGTGGGTAGATTGGCATGGGGATGGGGGCACAGGCTAAGAAGCTGCCTATCTGTTGCTGGGGCGAGTGTGCAGAAAAAAATCTGCAGGATGATTTATGACAATAATATAAAACACAAACAGTACAGAAATGCCGCCACAAGTGTCAAATCGGCAACAAACGGAAAATGTTATCGCAGGGAAAGAGACGCCACAGACAGCCGCCTACATCAAGCCTCCCACCGAGGAGACGAAGAGTGCGCAAGCGGAGGCGTGCTTGAGCGAGCGTACGCCTGTAAGTGTGTGCATGCACGTACGTCCGTGTGTGTGAGCATGTGGACTTGTGCCAGTGCAGAAATAAAAAAAAAAAAAACCCTGCCCAACTGTGGGGCAGTGTGTGGCACTTAGCAACACAGAAACCCCAGTGGTGGGGCATGACCAAGTAACATACAATCCTGTAGTGTGTGTGCGTGCGCACAAGTGTGTGTGTTGGGGGTGGGTTTGAGAAGCAGTGCCAACACAACAGCCTGCTGAGCAGGAAAAGGAAAAGAACCAGGCCCTCCATACTGATAACCAGTTGTAACACATCAAAAAGAGGTTTTTAGACTCTCAGAGCCCAAGCAAATGAAAGCTGCCTTTTTTCTGGTAGGCAGAGCCTTGAAAAGCCCACGTGTTTCCGATACAATTCACGAGTGTTATTTTATACTCCATTAAACAAACTCCTCTCTCATGAAAACCTCCTACAGAGGAAAAGAGGTGTTTTCACTATCCCTGTAGGACTCATTCACATGCCAGCACTACAATAGGCCAGCAGCATAATCATGTCGTTTTACTTTGGTGGTTGGAAGATTTGTTTACATACATATCTTTTGCTTGGTAATTATCAATGAACACAGTGCTATTAAGCACCAAAAACAAGAACTAATTCCAAATAAGATGCACCCAAAGCAAGCAAATAACACTGAACTCTTTAAGCACAAAGAACAAACAATGACCAACGAGTAGCGTTGGTCATTGAGGAATCAAGCTTGAGGATCCTGTTGCCTTCTGGGTAAAAAGTGGAGGTAAGAAGGAAAGTCTGTGTAGTACCTGATGTATCTACTACACAAAATGTGATCAATAGCAGGGAGATGTTTCAGCTTGTGCTGGGACTGAATTTATAACACTAATATGAAGCCCTTTGTGGAACGAGGTCTGCCTTGAAAACGTTATGTCTTAAACAACTCTCTCACTCTCTCTCTCTCACACACACACACAAAAGGAACATGCTTCAAACAAATACGCAGGTGAGGTGTCACAGATCAATCACAGTTATGCATCAATTATGGTTAGCCAATTAAACCAAAGGGCCTTGTGGAACTCACAATTTCACATTTCATGCAGTCGTGTGATTTCATTTTCAAGGATCCCGTTTCAAGGTAAAACAAAACGGCTATGTTTGGGCTTGACTCTGCAACCTTCCGGGCACATGCCCATCTGCTTCAGTAACAATAGTAAATGGGCTGGAAAAATTTGCTGCAATCCCTGCAGCGATGCGTGGAGGCAATGCCGGTTTTAGCACTGCCCCCTGTGAATTGGTGAACTGCCACGGGTGGGGGGGGGGGGTCGTGTTTCAGGTCACGTGACTCACCAAGATAAATGAAACCGACCAAAGCTAAAGGGAGGGCCTCAAAAAGCGGTGACAGGAAGAGGGGATCCAAACCGCACATACGTGAACATGAGTGCGCCTGATCACATACGTCAGTGTTTTTAACAGAATTCGGCACCTCACCACAGTGGCTGAAAAACAGGATGTCATCACATGAATCATGATAATTGTTTAAAATAAAAAAAATTAAAAAAAAAGCGTTTTACACTTAGAGGCTCTTCACGGGCCGTGCGGCAATATGATGGCAGGGGTAGACATCATGTTGTAGTCCCATCTTCTCGCCTTCTCATATTTGTCCGGATGTCTCCCATCGCAGTGCATGCTGCTGGATGCTGTCACAAGTCCGTGCCACATCGATGACTTTCCGCCTCACCATCATCATGATTCACTGTTTCAACCGAGGCGACGCTTCAGCACACACTCTAGAGTTTTGACACGTTTATAGTTTGACACAAGTAACAATGTGCGCAATCTAATGTACTCCGTTTATGAACCGCTGACGCTCTTTATCAAATCAGGTAGCACACTAGGTAGGGCGTAAAGTGCATAAGTTAACACTGACGCTGAAGCAGTTGATGTTTTAACCACATAAATGTCATTATGTAGAAAATCATGCCCCTTGTTGCTGCATTAAAAAAAAAAACAATGTGCATTATATTCAAGAACAAATGTGCAACTTGCCACATGTTGTTGTTTTTCAAAAGCAGATCATGTGTCAAAGCAAGAAAAGAAAAGCGGCCTGGTGGCTCAATGGGTAGAACATCAGGCTGGGATGCAGAAGTCTCCCAGTTCAAACCCAGTCTGGCCACCTGGTGTGTCCTTGAGCAAGACACTCAACACTAGCTCATTGTAACACACGTGTGAAATGTTGCTTTGGATAAAAGCGTCTGCTAAATGGCTAATTTAAGAAAAGAAATATTTTATTCAGGAGTTTTACTAAAAGAGACAGTGATAAATGTTAGGAGAAGGCAGATGACCACAATGAAGTTCAGTGTTATGAAACAATGACAACTGGAAGGATTTTTGAATGATTCAGATAGTATACCACAAAACAGTTGGTTAGGCTAGCCTTTCTTCTTTAATTTGATGCTAAAGACAGGTGGAAGCAGTTTTTTTTGGAAAACAGAACTCATGTTGTCATCTGATAGGTCATACCTGTGTATTGTAGCTCAAAGCACAAAGGCAGCACAGTCCTTTTGATACTGTCCTTTTGCTACACTGAGGCTGTAGTTACCTCTCCTATAGAACTGCAAAAAAGAAGCTAAGTCATTCTAAGACACGGATGAGCAAATAGCACAAAAAAGGAAGCCAAGGAAAACCTAGTCAACACCATGGCGTATTAGAGATGGGATATAGGGAGCCCCAGCCTATGCAGGGCATCTCAGTTTTGGTTCCTCATGTTGCTTCTGGCCGAGGTATGCCCTGCTTGGCTTGACCCCCATCTCCTTGGCAACGTTCTGCTTTCTCCATTCCAAGAGCACAAATGCGCCAACAGTCTACCTCAGTGCAGTCTTATCTTGTGTTTCTCTGACAAAAAAGATGTGTGACTCAACATATCCCTTGACATTTGTTCTGATTCTGCTGCTCAGTGCACAAGCTAACATACACATATTAGGTGCTTAATTTTACACAGACATGGGATATTAAAGGACACCCCTCACCTCACAGGGAACACTAGCAGCAACACGATACCCTGAGTGGCTCTTATTCTATTAGGTGTTAAGAAAATTTTAAAGCATGTTTTAATTAACTGATATGGGGGAAAAGTTCAAATTATCAACAGTTACTATAAATGACTTTTCCCCTTGGAGTGCTTATAATCAGAGGAAAATATCAACAGGATTACAAAAAATGCTAAGCCAGTCATTCACTTCATGCCTTACTACAATAATTTGAAGTATCTAATTACAGCCTGGGTTTCTCAATGACTCAGTATTTCACTGAATACAGATCAGAATGAGCAGCCATTTATGACAGTAATTATACTGTGCAACTAGGCTGCTTTCACTCCCGCTGTCAGAAGCAGTGTTCAGCTTTACAAATGCAAATCACTAATGAGAGCAGAAACATCCCCGACCGCAAGTGGCTTTCGCTGCCCTTTTTAGCATCGACTCAAACGCCACGCAAGTCCACAAAACACATAATTGTTTTTTTATGAAGAACGTTTTCTCGTGCCTCACATTTCCTGTCTGAGAGCCGACCGAACGTCACCAGATGCAGATGGGAAGGACAAATATTACACACATTCCAGTGATCTGTTTTGCGTGTGACACGTGAACATGACAAGTGGAAGCACTAAGTGCGCATTTAAGCCATCTCTGCGGGAGAAGGACGTCAGACGTGAGAAAACCTTCTGTATTTGTGTGACATTTAAAGGTAAGCATGTCACATTGGGAACACCCCCAGATTGCTCAGATTAAACTGCAAAAAAAAAAAAAAACACGTGCAACTGGTATTCGACCAAAAGTCTGTCACCTTATCACAGCCTTGTATAACCTAGTGATAAGGAAATGTTGTGCCTATGGCTTAAAGCCAATTCTTGTCTTTATTTCCTATAGCTACTGATGTCTACATAGCGTTGGTGAGCTCATATGAGTGTTTACTGAATTCATTAAATCAAGCTGATGAGATGCCTTCAGGTTGAGATCTGTTTCTCCCCGCACTCTAATGAGCTGTGGTGGTGTTAACTTGGGAACTAACCAGGGCACCTAATGAAAAAGAGAGAACAGTCACACTGGTAAAAAGAGAGAGCAGAAAAACACGGGGAAAGACCGATCAAAGAAAAGACTGCAACAACATCTGGTGAAAGTGAGAGCAGCAATAACCGGTGAAAAGAGAGAGCAGCAGCAGAAGGCTGAGCACTGGAATAGCTGTGTGTACTTCTCAGGGCCAGATGGGATGCGCTACATGGCCTGAGAAACGCACAGTCCTACAACAGGGCTTATATTTCAAAAACCATAGATTTCAGCAGACAAACCAGACTGAACACAAGCTCACTGGGTGAACCCTCTCTTTTTCTGCTACCTTATTATGACTGAGGTCAAGTGGTAACAAACCACAAATTAACTATGCATGTTACTGCCAAATAATTCACATTTGTTTGTGTACGGTTTCAGCAACCTACAAACTTCCTTGCAGAAGAGGCTATTTTTAAAAAATGAATCCTTTCATGGATTTGCAAAGGCACAGAGTTAAAAAAATAATTTAACATTGATTTATGTTTGTGGTTTTAATCTAATCTTCTATTATTTAGACCTAAAATATCCAAGATTACAGTTCAGATGGTGAACTAAACCATGCTCCATATTCTTTTCAAAGCACTGCCACTGACTAACAGGCATACTCCAAATTCTAATGCTTTATGACCTCATCACATTCTGGATCATCCTGAGAGCCATAAAGTGTAATAAGCCTGAATGTCAACAGATTTGTGAGTCATTGTGTCATTGACTGATTGATTGATTTAAAATGACTTTTCAAAATTGAAGGTTTTGCAAGCATTTCAAACTTTATGGGCCTACGTAATGTGGCCAACACCATTTCAAGATCTAGTTTTCAAATAATTGCTCAAAAAGAAGACAACAAAAAATGGCTGTCACATGTCAACCAGACTAAAATAAATTACTATATCATAAAAAGACCTGACAAAGAACACAAAACGCCTAGATTTAACTGGAAATGTTTTCCTTCCATATAGACAAGGCAGTCAGAAAAAGCAAAAAAGGGAGAAAAGAAAATACCTCATTCAGCAAATCTGCTGAATCAGTAATGCAGTAATATGGATTTAGACACCAACCTCAAGATGCAATGTGTATCATGTACATTTATACAGCAGGAATAAAAAAAAAACTACCCATAGGAGTTTCCATTTTGTAGGTAGTTTAGTACCATGAAAAAAAAAAATCACAGCTAAAAGAAACATTTCCACAAAAACTGTGACTGTTTACTTGTAGCATGATCCCCCAGTAGAAACAGTGAAATTAACAGACTACCTGAGTTCCGTCAAGTCTTACACCAAGGTAGCAGAAGCTGTTTTCAAATATGGGTTTCCAGTCCTGTGTTTACGTAATAGGGGTGGCACTGCCGGGGCTCAGACCTGCAGTCACAGCCTGCACAGAGTTCCCAGACAAGAGGATTAGCCTGCTGAACTAAAGACTCGAGTCCTTCACTCGGGGGGACTAATCACACTCTTGTCTTGACAACTGGGGTTTTTACCATAGTAGTGTGCGCTACTGCTACACCCCCCCCCCCCATTCCTGCAGCAAACTCAGCCCAACTGCTTGGTAGCAGCAGTATTTATCAGTCAAATGGCACAAATGTAACAAGGTCAGGGTTTGAACCTGTGCAGCTACAGCCTGATTAGACTTACCAGACAAAAGGATTAGCCCACTGTGCTGAAGACCCCGAGTCCCTCACTTAGGGAACTAATCGGACTCTTGTCTTGAGAACCAGGTGTTTCCACCATAGCAGATTTTACTTTGCTACATTTACCCTCTTGAACATTTATTGTCCAGGGCTGCTTAGTCAGCTCATGAACTGTATGAGATTTCGGTCTAACAGCAAATATAAACCTGTCTCTCTCTGTTTGTCCCTCTCTTTGTCTTTGTCCATGCTAAAAGAGCAATTTAAAAGTCCCAAATCACTTGAACCACTGTTCTTCAGACCGTGTAAAGCACAGTACCTGCACTGAACCCATGTTTAACAGAGCAGAGCTCATGTTCTGGATTCATACCAACAGCCCTGGTCATATATAAGGACAGTGCTAATGTGCTGGCCCCCTGGGCTAACATGTAAACACAATCCACCCTTCTGTCAGTCCCAGTGCATCTTAGCAATTTGACAGAAGCCTGTGCCACCAAGCCTGCAGTTATCAGATTATGAACTATGGGTGCTGAAGATTATTTCTGCTATATAGGCTGGGCAAATGACATCCAGTGGCTTTTTTTTCTGCAACAAGGCCTCAGATGTGCTGAAAAGTAAAGGGAAGAGGGGCACTATCAACAGAGAGGACACAAAACTCTCCTCTTCCACACTCATCAAATCAGTATCTCTGTTTTACACATAATTTTACATGCATACATACTGTCTATCAAACAGCACAGTGCATGATGGTTGTAAGTCACGCTACACAAATTAGCCTGTCCCCAAACGCTCCTGCATTAGCCTTGTGAATAAGCAAGGCTGATCTTGGTGCGTGGCATGCAGAGTCAGCGGTGTGTCAGCAGTGTCAGCGGCGGGGAAAGCTGAGCCCAACAGCACTTCGTGCCAGAGCCTCTGCTCCACTCTGCTGTGTTCAGGCCTGCTGTGTTTGGGTGTGGCTGGGTTATGGGTTAGGTCGGAGAGTGAGGGGGATGCTACTCCTTTCTTGAGCACACTGTCTGCTGTTGTTCTACACTTGGTCAATTTTGATGAACTGATGACAGACCACAACAAACTGATGACTGACTATGATGGGCGGATGACTGTCATGGAGTAGAAAAGCAAATATATCCTCTGTGGTTCAGAAGGGAGGCATATTTTTAAAAAGAATGCTGATCAGAGAGACAGAGAGAGAGACAGAGAGGGAGACACAGAGAGAGACAAAGAGAGAAAGAGAGAGAGAGAGACAGACAGAGAGAGAGAGAGACAAAGAGAGACAGAGAGAGAGCGAGACAGACAGACAGACAGAGAGAGAGAGAGAGAGACAGACAGAGACACACTAACCAGAAAACACCTTGGTCCACCTGGTGTTTTAGGTAAACTTTTACAAACCAGCCCAAACTCTGTACCATCTGTGCTTGGTGTTTGTGTCCTCTGATTCATACCAGAGTCACTGTAGTGTTTCAGCATGACTCACTGAATGCAAATCTCCAAGTCATCTGAGGAGACAGACAATTGTACAAAGTCTAATGAGTAATGCTGTAACAACACAACAGTCAAGACTCAGAAATGTTTCTGAAAGAGGAGTTATTGGACCTCAGCTTGCGTGACCATACAGCTGCCTTAGCTCTTAGTGCACACCAATGAACAAAGCCCCCGCAATACCACACTTACACACTTTGCACTCTTGAGGTTTCATGGGACAGCAGGTAGGCAGGTGCTCTTGGCTTAAGAACCTGGTCTTCCTAATCCTGAGCCTTGAGAAAAGTCCCCAACCTGCACTGCTTCAGCTGAAGGCCCATCTGAATAAATGACTAATATCTATAATGACTAAGGAAGCTAACAATGCCATAGTAACAGGGTAAAGCTAAAGCACTTGTCTGCTGACACATTTTTACCCTCTGACTATGTATAGTCCCTCCAGCAGGGCGTGTCTGCTCCTGCAACTTCCCTCCTCCTTGGAAGGAAGACAGAGATACTACTGAGCCAATTCCTGTTACCTGAAGCCCCATCCAATCAAAGGGAACTGTTAATGACCACACAGGAGGGCCCTCCCTGATGAAGGTGCTGGTAACGTACTAAAACCAAAGGCAGCTCTCTTAATATGGCACCTAGGCAGGGATGTACAGACCACCTCATTGAGTGAGTCAGAGCGTGACAGTCACAGCCAAGGATGATTCAGAGAAAAATCCCACAATGCTTGTGTTTCAGTCAGTCAGTCTTAATAGCACCGCTGGGCTCTTTTGTGTGACGCAGCGTTGCTCTACAGTTTCCCCTCTGCATACCTGCACACGCGCACACTCCTTGACCTGAGCACATGTTTAACATTTCTGTTATAGGCCATATTCCCCCGTTCGTTCCTCCTTTTAAGATGCACGTCCACCCGACTCGCACATGCTTGCATTTTCCTGTTGACTCATTGTTTCTGGAGAGGACATGCTGTCAGTAAAAAGATACGGCTGAGAACACTTTACTTAATACGATCATTTTCTGTGCCCAAACTGCATCTTTTACTCTTTGTAATTCTGTTCCACACTAGAAATTAATTGGGGTCGCATACGAACGAACATTTTGTAGTTAAGTGCTTGGTAAGGGTGGGGGGGGGGGGGTTGGAGGGGCTTAGACATGGATACATTACATCAAAGACTCTGCAATTAGCATCCGCGACTCCGTATTCACTGAAATGGATGTGTGGCTTGAAAGGAGGGATGGGGGGGGGTATAAAATGAGAAATCCTGTTGGCTGATCCACTCTCCAAACAACGTCCCCCCTCTTTTGGGGCTGCATCTCCATCACAACAAAAGGGAGGATGACCTGTTCTAATGAATGGCATGGGCTCTGCTCAGTGCTAGTCTTCCTTGAGTTAAGCTAATGAATGTACAATAAAGCTAATGCTCTGTCTTTACAGAAGTACCCACACATCTTCATTAGCCTCTTAGTGTAAGTATTTAAAAGCCACTTCTCTTGAATTTTGAATCAAACCTTCAAACCTAATATTTCTGAAAACCAGGGGATGGGGGAGAATGACAAACATGCATTCATGCACCCAAAGAAGCAGCACTGATAACGTCTTTAAATAACATTGTTCACATGACGTTGGGTGTGAAGATCTGACAACCTGACGTTAGCATATTGTACATTGTTTAACATATGTATAAAGTCTTTTAATTTTATGCACCTAAATATTAACAATAAAAAAATTTAAAACAAACCTACCATTTTTAAGGTGAGTTATGATATTATTTAGTGAATTACGTGTCACCTTCATTAATAGGCTTGGAAAAGACCTTGCCAAAAACTTGAACATTTTAAATAAAAAAAAATGTTTAAATCTGTCCATCCATTGTCTATAACGCTTGTCTAATTCAGGGTCGGGGGAAGCCTGGTGCCCATCCCAGGAAGCACAGGGTGCAGGGCAGGGTGCCAACCCACCACAGGGCACATGCATGCACACCCAAGCGCACAGTATGGGCAATTTGGAGACGTCAACCAAACTAACCTGCGTGTCTATGGACTGTGGGAGGAAACCAGAGAACCCGGGGAAAACCAGACAAGCACGGGGAGAACAAGCAAACACCACGCACAGACCCAAGGCGGGAATTGAGCCCCAGACCAAGGCAACGATGCTAACCACCACGCCACCGTGCCGCCTAAAATTTTTTATTAAAATTTTAATTTTAAAAGTAGATGTTAAAGTTCAGCCCAGTTAAGTTGTGGATATGTTCTTCCATTCTGACATTGTTATCATCACCTGACAACGCTACGCATGAAGTAAAAACCACACGTGCTACATACTCACATGTCTGTAGGGAAGTTAAAAATTATTTACCAACTTTTAAACTGTTCTGTGACTTAGGGGTTCAAACAGCACAGTGGAAAAACAGACTAACTTTTTTGACCAAGAAGGTTGGAGGTTCAAATGTCAAGGGTGGTTCTTCTTAGTGCTTTGCACAGCAACATACTCTGTAAATGTCTGTAAACTATCCAGTTGTGTAGGCTGATCTGCACACAACCATATAACAAGTATCACAATCAGAGAAAATTTCCACAAGCATAATTGTATGGAAAATTTAAATTGTGTTTCCTATCTCTATGCACAAGCATTACAGAAAAACTGTTTAAGGATGTTCATGGTGGCATTTAGGGCTTTTTCTTATTTCTCAGCCATTTAAAACAAGCCATCCTCATGAGACCAGAAGGTTGTTCCCACAACAATAAGAACAAATTTGCCTACAATAATGTACACATATCGATCTATATTTTGTAGGTGCAGTGTGTCGCATTTATAGTTTTCCACTTTTATATTACCCTAGTAAATCACAGTTTACTCCCAGTGTAGCCGGTCCGTCCTCCACTACCACGTACTCGGCTTGCGGGACTGCCGGCTACCCGTACTTTGCGTTGTGTTGTGCTTGTGGTGCTCATGCGCGAGCCAACAGTAATAAAATGAAAACGGTTGAGTCCAAATTGCCGGCAGTGGCATTTATTGTGGGATGAACAGGAAGGTGAAAAGAGGGATGGATTCTGGGTGGATAAATGAAAGAATATGGGGTGAAAGATCCTACACGCGCTATGCCTGCCTGTCTCTGCACTCTCTCTCCTCAGCCCGTCACACTATAGACTCCTGTGCAGTTGTCAGGCCGCGTTTTAAACAGACACACAGACAGACTACATTATTGTTTAACAAAAAAAACATTACAAATTACAGTACATTAAATTGTCTAATAAATTAAAATACAAAGGGAAAAAGAAAACCGAAATTAACACAACCAGCTTTTTAAATTGTATTTCAACGTAACATATTACAAAACCAAACCCTATCTTTACAGTGAAAAACTATTAACACTATAAACATACCTGGGTGGATAAATGAAAGAATATGGGGTGAAAGATCCTACACACGCTATGCCTGCCTGTCTCTGCACTCTCTGGGGGGGGGGGGGGTTAGCCACACTCACACGCAGGGCTAAGGGCGTGAAAACCTTCCACTCCCAACAATTTTACAAATGTTGTTTGGTTTTTTAAACTTTTTACATTAACTAAACCCATTTTTTGGGGTTTTGCCACGCCAACAGTGAGACAGGTACCTCTTTTCCCACCTCTCCTCAGCTGGTCATACTATAGACTGAGGGAAAGAGACCCTGTGATGCAACTATCAGCGCAGCCACACTAACCAATCCCGGGGGGAATAAATTAATTAAAAAAAAAAGAAGCCAGCAGAAAAAATAATTTAAAACAACCACACAAACTAAAGAGATTTTAGTGAAAGAAAAATTTAAATTAAAATAAAATCCGCTATTCCAGCATAATCTGTTTGCCTGCTACACAACTGTTATTCACTGTCAATAACAGAGATCCGGTTTTCAGGAAACACACCTGTAACAACTAACAATACGTTTTTAGTCCATGTTCCAAAGAGCAGTTAAAGGCTTAATGAACCTGCTTTCCCAGCCCTATGAATGTAATTCTATGCATGAGACTGGTGTGCTTGAGATCATTTAAAGTTTGCAAAGACATTTAACCTGTAAATGTTTGCTGATCCTTTAAATTCCATTATCGATTAGCATCCCATACACAAAATCTATTGGAAATCAATAACAGAGTTCAAAAGGTGGAAACTGCTGTCAAAAAAGGAAGCAGCCATCTGTACGTGGTATGGGGGATAGATTCTGCTGTGCATTGTCCTTCTGTCTACAGTGCCTATGCCATGGTCACATCTAAACAAACTGCGCAGCCAGGTAAGGGCTAAAAAGGAGAGCCCCTCCCCAGTCATGTCTGCACTTTGCAAGTACTGCTCAGGAAAAGGTGTTGCTTAACTTAGGGCGTGTAAATAGAAAGACCTGTAAAAACAGTGACACGATTGCACACGATAGCTTCTGAAAATGTAGTCTGTGGTGTTAGTTGCATGTAATTAAACAGATCTACGTTGTTTAGTTGTATGTCTCCTACATCTGCAGATATGAGCTAAATCACTTGTTTGAGGGTCTATGGGTATTTTCTCAGCTAGAAGTGTCTGCACCTCTTCATTGTGCAGTTCTACTGTTACTTGTGGAATAATAACTTAGATGCACATTTTTATAACATAAAAACAACATAAAATGACCAGCAAATAAATCAACTGAACAGCACTACCACTGATCACTCTACCCTGACAAAAAGAGCAGCACGATGAGCACAATATCATTTCCAGATGAAACTTGCGTTATTTCCATTTAGATGACAATTTAGATAATGAAATATTAATTTTTTCATTTACATGTACATTTAATTGTAGAGAGCAGCATTGCTTTCTGCAATGCTGCAGACACATTGCGAAATGCACTTCCTATTCTAACTTAGCCTTCAAAATTGTATTTTCTATTTAGATCAACCAGGCAACACCACGTCAAAGTGACAGATGAACTGCTATTTTACTATAATGGCCAGTGGCTCAATGGGTAGAACATCAGGCTGGGATACAGAAGTCTCCCAGTTTGAATCCCACCCCTGTCACCAGGTGCATCCTTGAGCAAGACACTCAGCTCACCAGGGCAGTGAATCATGGCTGCCCACTGCTCTCCCAGGGGATGGGTTAAAGGCAGTGAACCAATTTTGTTGTAATATGTGTGTCATTTGGACAAAGGTGTCTGGTAAATGACTAAATGTATTAATTCAGAGGCACATACAAATTTAATGATATTTAATAAAGTCAAAAATGCAACATAACACCAACAGCTAACTTCACTGAAACATACTATTACTAAACACTCCACCTCTGTTCTCACACTCCTCCTGGTGTCGGACACTGCTGCACACTCCTAATAAAATAGTTCTGTACAACACAACACGTTTGAATACTTGTCATTTTGAATTGAATGTAAAATGAACACATCACACAACTCTGCTTGAAAATTAAACACGCCTCTTGCACTCCAGAAGCAGAAACACTTTAGTCAGTCAAACCACTCTGGCGTGGTTAATGGTGAGTTCAGTGCAGTTGAACCCTGCTCCTGAGCAGGGCTAGTCTGGCCCTGTTTTTGGCACCACAATTGGTGTGCAAAGGTGCGCAGACCCTAGGCTGGCCCTGCAGTTTGTGCAGATTTGAACCCAGAAGGGGTGGATCTAGAGAATTTGGCATGGGGTGGAGGATGGCAGAGAGATGTAAAGGGGGTCGCAACACGAACATATAATTCTTTCAGATACACAGAGATATATGTGTGACGTAGGCCTATATATGATGTAAATACAATCAATCATTACAAAAATGAACTTATCTTTAGAGTATGGATTATTTTTATATTTCACCAGAACCAAGACAGGAATCATTGTGTGCGCGCACACACACACACACACACACACACACACACACACACACACACACATACATACACACACAGTGGAGATCAAAATTAGAGAACTATTTGTGAACACTTGATTTTGTCAGAAATAATATTATCTTCACTGCTCAACATTTAAAGGAATTTTTGTTGTGGCTATACTATGACAATAAAACAGTGTTTTACAAAATTACCAAGGCACTTCAACAAAAAACCTTTACTTTGTAGAAAACACAATGACCAAAATTAGACAACAGCAATGGCTGTAGCATGGAGAAAGATTACAACTAAAATTTCTGAAGGTTACAACAGTCAACAGTTAGTAGGAAGTGCACAGGCTCTTGCTTTGAATGACTTCAGCACGTGTGGCCACAGGACTTCACTAGTCTCTCACGCTGCTCTGCTGTGATTCTGGTCCACTCTTCTTCCAGTCTCTTCCACAGTTCAGTGACTGTAGTGGGTTTCTTGGCCATAACTTTGTTGCCAGATTTTCCAGAGGTTTTCTACTGGGTTTAGATCAGGACTCTGGGCTGGGCATTTCATTATTTCAATGTTTTCAGCTTCAAGGAACCGCTTTACCAGTTTTGCTGTGTGACAGGGGGCATTGTCACGCATGAAAATTGCTGGCTGATTGGGTGATGAACGCAGGGAAGGAACCGCATGTTGTCAAAGGAGGGTCTGATAAACATTTGCATTCACTCTGCCATGTAGCTGTATAAGAGGCCCAACTCCTGCTGCAGAAAACGTCCTCGTAACCATGACACTTCCCCCTCCACCTTTCACTGACTACTTTACACACTTTGGGTTCAGTCTTTCCCCAGTTTGACGATGAACATAATGTTTCCCATTAGACCCAAATAAATTTAACTTGCTTCCATCACTAAAGTGAACTTTGGACCAGTTCTCCTCTGTTCACACAACATGCTCCTCAGCAAAGGTTAGTCTTGGCTTTTGATTCTTTTTGCTAATGAGAGGTTTGGACACTGTAGAGTGGGCTTTCAGTCCAAATTCTCTTAAATGTCAAGACATTGTATGACGAGACAGATCCTTACTCTGTTCAGTGCTATGGCTGAAAGGGTCATCCCTTTGGCCTTCATCTGGACAACCTGCTGCCGAAGGGTTTCAGTCACTTTAGAACAGCTCACCATCTTGCAAAGTCAGTGAAAACTGTAAAGTTAGGCTGCCATCTTAATAGGGTCTGTCAGATGATTAAAGAAATTAGCACCAGGTGCCAGATTTACACCAATAACTGGGAGGTATCTGAAAGTGTTCTCTAATTTTGATCAGTGTTCTTTTTCAAACCTCTTTGAAGTTTTTTTATTCTGTGCTTCAAAATATATGCAACTCTTGAAATATACTTAAAAAACTGCTCTTTTATTCCTGTTTAGATAATCTGAAATAGGACTAAGCAGTAACCTTAAATTTTGATATCCACTGTGTGTGTGTGTGTGTGTATATATTTGTATATGTATGTACACACACACACACATATATGATCATAACATATTTCCATAAGTAATGATTAACTACACACATAACTTTATATATGTGGAAGGCTGTATAACCACTTTGTAGCTTCTGTATGATCATTTTCAGGACTTGCTTTGCAGCAAGAACTTACTGTCACTGTCACCACTCTACTAATATTTCAAGCCCTAAGAAACAGAAGTATGATGAAATAAAGTTAGAAGATAACAGTGTTGAATAACCATAGCTAATTTGGACTGTTGAAGAATCTCAACAGAAGAAGTTCTGAGGATGTGTGTAATTGTGATTGGTTAAACATTAAAAGTAGGGAACGAAATGCAATTGGTCAAACGTGATGTAATTGGTTAAATGTCATAAATGAGAAATGAAATATGAGTGGCTGAATGTATCTTTGGGCCACATGTGACAGTTGTATAAGAGAAGGTGAATGCCTGTTGTGGAGTGCCTTTGTGCCAGGCTAAGTGCACTAGGTGCTCTGTGGACCATTACTGCCTTGTTCTTCTTTTTTGAATAAAATCACAACAAGAGCAACAACTAGCAGTTTGACATATTTTATAATTCCACTGTAGCAAAAACTGAAAATTGTTCGACAACGTTGATGTAAACTTGTAACACGATGTGTCAATTTGCTCTTGCAGTTATTAAGAAATAAAGTGTCTATGGCAGAAGACTTGTCCCAAAAACACGTTTCTTGCCACGTGACTGCAAATACACCAAAAGAAAAAGATGTGGTGATCATCACCTACTCTATAATTGAACTAGAAATTTTATGTAATCTTGTTCATCATAGAACACAGGAATCAGTAGGAGATGTCGAAGAGATCTGTCTTGAGATCTAGTAAAGTATTTACTTAAAGCAAAAAGAGAAATGATACATGGATTATACAAACCTAGGCAAAATATTTATCGACCAAGGCAAGAAGAGGGAGCGAACACTCACAACCCATACACACACGGCACATCTCAAAGGCAGTGTGTTATTTTTAAAAATGTGTAAATGACATGATGTTCCACATGAAAATGGAACAGGAGAATGTGTAACTGATATGCTTAAAAAAACTTTTTTTTTTTTCCATCGTTTTTTTGCATCTCAACTTCAGTATACGTCGTGAGCAGTAACAAGCATTTGTATGTATTCGTTTTAAAACATTTCCATGATTTGTTACTGAACAAAACCAAGACTTGATGAAGCATATACCCAATTTTATTTGGGTATAATAAAGTTCTGAAATCATGCACAACAAATGAAATAAGCATAATAGAAAAGTATAAAAATTGTGTACACATTAAAAGTGGAAACATAATATGTGTAAAACACTATTATAAAGCTTTTATACACTTTACATAAGGAGCGTGGTGTGTCGAGGAGTGGATCTAGACTGGCGTGTGACATGTTAATAAGGCAACGTTTCAATTTCATATTTATTTTTGACACCTTTTTAAGTGTACCCTCGTTAATGTTAACTTTAGCTACATTGACACCTAACTGCAAGTCACACACCACAAAGATGCAGAGGAAAAAAAAAAAAAGACAATTTACAAATTATTTTTAATGTTACCTTATTTCTTCACCAAACACCAACAATCTCAGTTTCACAAATTGTGTGGTTTAATTTGAAGCGTTACGGAAAAAGAAAGGAGGACACGTGCCACAAGTGGAACAAACATCATTGTTCTCTGGAGGGTTAACCTACATGGTAGGCTAAGCTCAGAACATGTTTTATGTCAGAAGATTATTATAAAACATACTTATACAAATCAAAGTGAATATAATTAATATCTATATTAGGTTGCCAATGTTGTTAGGATGGCAAATGCCACCCTATGTCACCCCTGTAAATCCACCCCTGGAACCTGGTATTAATGGCCCTTGAAAGAGGAGGCCAGTGTTCACACCCAGGGCCGCACCGAGTCCTGCTACTTTGACAAACTGAACATCTGACTCATGACAAAAGGTAGTCCTGGGTTATTTTGAGTGTCATCTCAGAACATGCCCTCAGTGTTCACCAAGACGTATACAGCCCCTTCTAAAGCACATACACGTATTCTCTGGAATAACCGTCCGCACAAGGCCTCACAAAATCTTTACTGAGCAGCTTAATCGAAAGAGTCTGGTCACCTTTACTCTAACCTGCTCTTAAACACAATCATACAAGAGGCATATACAATTTTTAAAAATTTGTACAAAGCTGTTAAGTGCCATAGATTTGTTTGGGCCAAAACTGACAGTGAAACAAACAAACAAAAAAAACTGCTAAAAATAACAGAGTAGGCATTCCTGTTTAAAAACCTTATTCAAAATATTCCCTATTAAACAGCCTAAGATTTCTGATTGTTGCCAATGGCCTGCATAGTCTGAATACATTAAAACTATTTTAAAATGTGTCATACCACCTAGTGCACAAATTAGTCAGACAAAAAATGAGCATCATCTGCTAAACGCCTTTACATGCGGAAAATCTGAATCACAGTAACATTTATTAGCCCCAAAAAAAAAAAAAAAAAAAACAACATGGGCTGTCACCAACTCGTAACGTTTCCATTAAGGAAAACCTGCAGAGCTCACATCATCAGATTTGTCATTGTGACTTCATAAAACATTTCAAAATCGAATTTGCAAATTGCCGCCAATCGAAATGCCCAGAAAAATTGCATTTGCTTAGAGACAGATGGCTAATTAACTGGATGGCATTTGACAGATTTAATCTTGAACGGACACAGAAGTGATGAGATCATGCAAAAAGGACTTGCAGTCAGCATGTGTGACACCTGTCCCCCTGTGCTGCAGGTGAAGGGCCCGCGGGAGCAGAGCCCTCAGGCTGAGAGCTGAACAGGGCTACCAAGCAGCCCCGGTATTCAGGTGAAGGAAGAGACAAAGAAGCGCAGAGGGAAAGTGCCAGGTGTATTTCAGAGCCAGTCCAGGGTGGGCACTGACTAAACAGGACCCATAGCTTTCATAAAACCGCGCCGGATTGCATCACCCATGCCTGTCAGGAAGTGTCTGAAAAACCCGAGGCAACAAGACAAACAGCGGCAGCAAAATGCATGCAGAAGGCTTCCTCAAGCCAGGCATGCCACAATGACATGGGCTGTGGCCCCCACATGTGAGCAGACACTCAAGCAGCAGAGCGTGGAAACGGTGTGCTGGGCTCCAGGTCTACGCCCAGCAGCCGCCACACGCCCCGTAGCATCGCGGTGCCGCTCCGATACCCTCCATTGTACCTGGGCCAAAAAGCACGTGCAGCTACAGGCTCAAAAAATAAATAAATTAATTAACTAATTTTAAAAAAAACAAGGATGCCACTTAACCCAGATGCTTCAGTGCTCGGCTGCTCTCCCGACTGCGTGCAGCCCCTCCACCCCCACCGCGCCCTTCATCACTGCTGACGTCACCAACCGTCTGGAGCGGCACACTGGTCTCTCTCGCTGCTCACTCCTTCTAGGGTTTCACATACGGTCAGGTGACGGCTGCACAAAAACAGCTCCCCGCGTGCCTGCAAGGTCACCCTATCTATGGTGCTAAAAATACAGGTGGCGTGCCTCCCGCAGGCCAAGCCCGGGAGCGTCGGCAGGACAGGAACTCACCCAGGGGTTGTGCAAACACAAAGGCTACGAGGACGACCTGAAGGGCACCAGGCGATACTGTGAGTCAGGGTGACGGCCTGACAGCTTTGCTCAATTGGATTTCTTACTGAAGTCTAAAAATTCAGTGTGCATAAAATTATTTAATAGAATAAAAACGTAACTGCATATATTTATCCTTCTCTACAAGAATTCAATTTATATGAT
This sequence comes from Chitala chitala, assembly GCA_025773905.1. Classification (NCBI taxonomy): domain Eukaryota; kingdom Metazoa; phylum Chordata; class Actinopteri; order Osteoglossiformes; family Notopteridae; genus Chitala; species Chitala chitala. The sequence goes on along the minus strand of JABJVR010000007.1, from coordinate 11,448,006 downwards.
ACCCTGATTTAAATTTAAGAAAACGTCTACATTATTAGTTACATTTTTTCACCTTTTTTTGTTATACCCAAATAAAATTGGGTATTTTTTCAAAATTCACTGTATAATTCTTTATTATTAACATAACATACAATAACAACGGTACATATCTATTCACCAAACACACACACACACACACACACACACACACACACACACACACACACACACACACACACACACACACACAAAAGGATCACTCCTAATTTAATTTTCCTGCATCCAAAGCAGATGAAGTCTTCCAGCTTGCTTATAAGGCATAATAACCCTCTTCTAGTCCCTGAAACCTATAATTGACTAAGAATAAAACCATGCTGAAATAACAGACAATGCTAAGAGAAGTGCTACATGTCCCACCGTTTCTTGACGATATTCAATGTAGACTGTTTCCTCAGGAATTTGGCACAAAGAAAATGAGGTTGTGTGTTCTTGCACATCAGGAATTCGCATCTGTTGCTAGTAATCAAAGTAATGATGCAAAATCTCTGGAGGTGACAGCAGAGGGTGAGACTCAACATCATCTATGTCTGAACGCACAGCGCTTCTCCAGTGTAGAACACAGTGGCTCTACACCTCAGAAGGTTAGCATTGTAGGTGAGGTGGGCCTCGCTTGCTTCTGTCTCTAACCACTGCTTTTTTTGGGCTCCAGTTCAAACTGGAGGGGGGGGGGGGCTATAGAGGAAGGGGCCAGGGTCAGTTAAAGCAAAGACGTCTCTCTGCTCACAAGTAGTGAACACATCAGTTGGTCTCCCAACCACTGAAAAGGAGTCCCCTTCGAGCGTGGTGGAAACAGATGTCGAACAGGAACTTGGTCTCCAACGGCTTCGAGGATACGCATTTCCTGGAGCTGAGAACAAGCCACAAAGTGCTGCCTCACACTTCACACAGGGTCAGCAGGTGAACTGCATTTCCACGCTCTCATTGTTGAAGAAAAAATAATAATGAAGAACAAACAGTCTTTGCTCACTTGTAACTGTTTCGCTAAAGCACAAGGCTCCTTTTATAACATTGTGGAACTCTTTGGAGGATACGGAGGTTAGGGCACGATCACAACTCCCACTTCTTGTTTCTCAAGTCTGTACACTGTAGTCCTCTTAAACATGATCACATCCCATATTTATGTTCAATTTAAAATAACGGCCCTTCTGCAACACCAGGAAAAGGTGACATCTCTAAAGGGACATCGCAGTAACTGAGGGAAGATGTTTCATGCTGAAGGCCTTCATACACACAAAGACATATACCTCCCTCATGTGGCTAAATCAGAAGAGACTGTGCCAACTTAACGCCAAACCCAGAGACCAACTGCTCACCGCCATCTACGTTTCTATAGATAACTGCGACGTGCGAACCATGCGACCACGACACATCCTTTCACTCTGCATAATTAGAGATAAGCTTGCTCAAAGCCATGTGATCTCCGACATGTTCGGTCACGGCTATCGGTTTATAAACTTACTTATTTTATTGTTGGATTGTTGTAAGAAATGAAACAGTCAGCTTGGTTATCAAACTGCATGAAAATTATAATTATTTCATTCATTCACACACACACACACACACACACACACAGACACACACACACACACACACACACAACACCCATCAACACTCAGGTTCTCCTGAACTGACCACTGAATAGTGGAGGTCACTTAGGGTCAGAGCGCCTGCTCAGATCTCTCCTGAAGCGACGCCCACCGCGTTCTGCCCATCAGAAAACGAGGTTGGCCCTTCCACATGGTGTCCAGCTGCATCATATACTGCAGCCTGTCATACGCACTACTCTCAGCACAAAGAATATGCATTCCCAACTGCATATGTGCCATGGGTGGGACACTAAGAGGAGCCATTTGTCACGGCCTTTGCTGGAAACCACTGAAAACAGCCTCTTATTAAGGCAACCAGGCAGGAGGTTGCACATGTGTGCACACACAAACAAACAAACAAACACACACACACACACACACACACACACACACACACACTACATATACTACATATACAGCCCTCTCACGAATTACTACCCTCAACCACAAAGAGGGGAGCAGGGAAGAGAGAGCAGTCTGTCATTAACCCCCCACCCCCCTGGCCTGGAAGGCCTGCCCATAGGAATTATATGGGATTACAGCAAAACAAATGCACTGATCAGTTTTATGTTTCAGATTAATATACTCCATTATTGGATTATAATATACTTGGTTTAATGGGTGTGCAGGCATTATGATGACCTTCACAACTTCTGTACTGGCTGTAATAAAAATAATCTTAATATGGTCTGTTATGACATCTTAATACTGACAGACACCAAAAACAGTGAATTTTTAGCTATGAAAACAACACAAGGCAAAACAGATTAACTTTGGATGTGGTGCAATTCACACACATAAACCTGAAAGTATAAACTATCACAATACAAGATGTCTGATAGAAACATAGAGCATATTATCCTGTTCTTTTTTTTTAACTGGAGGGGGAGCATTGTTGGGGCGGGCGTAGGTGTACACAATTCAGAGCGTAAACAAAATCAGAAGGCTGCTTAAGGGAGGAAATGAGTGTGTTTTTTCCATCTCTAAGCTCCACCCACTCCTCCATCCTGGAACTGTCGACCAGGCCTAGAAGCATTCGTCTCGCTTTGTCAGCAATCATCTCAGGCATCTGAACTCTGCAACTGTATAAAGGGGAGTGGGGGGGCATTTGGGAAATCAGTCTAATAGAACGGCAGCAGTTCCAATCTCATTCAGACCTTTAGTGCAGGGAAGAGCCAGGCGGGAAAGAGAGCGAGAGAGAGAGAGAGCGAGAGAGAGAGAGAGAGAGAGAGAGAGAGACAGACAGCGCGGAGCGGCTGCTGCTCCTGCTATGAAGTCGCTGACTCAGTCCCAGGCGGGTTCAGTGAGTTCAGCCAGAACATAAGTGCGGGCCCCAAGCACATTCCAAGACTCCACCCTAACCCCCGCCCCCTGCCCTGAGAAGTGCACTGGTTGGTTGGTTGGGTGGGGGGGCACTGGAGTTTCCAGGGCTTCTCCCTGCTGGTGCCTCAGTATTTCCATCTGTTTGGCTGGGAGTGGAGCAGAGAACCCCCCCCCCCAAACACACACACACGCACACACACACGCACGCACACACGCACGCACACACGCACGCACACACACAGCTCTACTATTACTACTACACAAACATTCTGAACCCAGAGAGGCACTTCAATGCACCCCATCTTAGCCCTGAACAGCACACTCACTTTATACTATAAAAACTTACAATACGACAGAAGGCTCGGTTCCTTCTCATTCAGCTGCTATGCCTCTGAGTCAAGGCCGCTGAAGGAGTGCTGTTTTAAAAAAAAAAAAAAAAAAAAAAAAAAAAAAAAAAAATGGTGCCTTCTCTGAAGAAGGTTCAGGTTTGCACACTCCCAGTCCAGCAGTCTCAGTGCCATCTGTCTGGCTCTCAGCTAATCGGTCTGGCCAGATGGACTAGCAGATCTTTTGAAATCATTCAGCCAGGTCTGACATCAGCCACACCACAGTGCTCATGGTAGCAATGGATTACTCAATGGCATGTCTGTGCCTCTGCAAATGAAATACAGTATTTTCAGACACTGGCTGACTATAACTTGGGTGAATAAAGAATGTTAAGCCACTGACAGCTTCAAGCAGAGGATCGTGCTGGCCGAGAAACAGAAGGAGCAGCCTCACATCTGCACACGGTGCTTGCACCAGAGCACTCTGTGTGATGGACCACGAGAGAGCAAGGAACTGACACTCACACTGTGCCAACGTGAATGCTGGTGCCTTGACCTGGCATCTGTTCTTCTCATGCACCGTCCCGGTGACACTGCCCGGCTGCTGAGCATTTCAGCACATAAACCTCCACTTCAGCAAATCTGCCCTGAAAGAGGGCTGACGCCATTTTTGTTTCTGGTGCGCAGAGTCAGGGAAATGCTAAATCAGCTGTTAATGCAGCTGTGTTGTGCACATCACCTATGTAACAACGTCCTATTGCCAGATCAAACTGGTGTCTGTCCAAAAATGAACAATTCAGACACACGCACGCACCAACTGATGGCCCAGTCTGCATAAGATCTACATATGTGGGCTCCACTGGTTAAGGGACATACTTTCACTGTTTGGTGGAAAAGCGTTGTCAAGTTGCATGACATTTTCCAGTGGTTTGTTTGACAATCATGCCTACGCAATGTAAGAACCATATGCCAGTGCAAGAAAATATGGTGTAAATGGTACATACACATATGTATGTACACACACACACACGCACAGATGCACAGCGTTCAGAGTAAATATACAAACCAACTACAGCAGCTTGGACTGAAACCCACTAAAAATTTGTTTTTTTTTTTTTTTTTTTTTTTACAAGAAAAGTGATAGAGCATTCCCAAAAAAATGTTACTATCAATATATTCAATCTGTAATCATAATTCACAAGGCTGAAATTACTAACTTCCTAGAAGACAAAAATCAAGTCAGGAGCTGATGAGAACATGGACACAAAACATGAAAATGTATTCAGAGGATTATCTAAAGTTGTAAGATACCAACTGCAGCACATAACTGTAACCATGGTGATATGACCCAAAATCCAGGCAGCAATTCAAAACTGAACAAAAACAACAAAAGGTTCTACTTGTGTAATGGCCGGCCAGACTTTGGGGGGGGGGGGGGGGGGGAGGTTTAAAAAAAAAAGCAAAAATTTTTAAAAAACA
>JABJVR010000007.1:11401509-11424747 GCA_025773905.1 Chitala chitala | reverse complement strand
TAAGATAATGATGACCTAATTTAATTTTATCGCTGACGGCCCAGCGACAGCTCTTTAGGAGGGCTTTAATTACCTGCACGCCACTAGAGTTTGCCTCTACCTTTCCATGTTTTACAGAACAGAGCAATTATAGGTCGTGTAACCAGGCTGTGTGATACGGCCATCGCTCTTGAATCATTCAGAGGCTCGGAGAGAGAGACCAACCCTCTCTACAAGGATTATCACGGTATGAAACCTCTGTCCTCCCTGCGCACTTGCGTGCACACACAGCACACGTAGACTGTATTACAAATGCACATTTGTGAACGACTGTTTTGAACAGAACAAAACAGGTCTGAAGGTGAGCCTACACACACACACACACACACACACACACACACACACACACACACACAAACAATAGCTGTCTGTCACAATTTTGTCCTTTGACCTCCTCTTGATATTTCCAATAAAATAACGCTGGTAAAATTTGAAAAACGGCCTTTCTCTATTGGTGTATCCTACCCCTGTTCAGTCTCCAGCCTTGAAATCCGTTACCCCCCACCATTGCTGAGTCCCCCCCCCCGACCGTCTACACACTCCTCTGTCTCCTCCACCCCCGCGCTTTCATGTTTTAGCCATTCAGCAGCGGACAGGCTTCTCTCCCATACAGAAAGTGCATTAGGGCTGGGTTGGAAACAAGGCAGCTCCTTACATGTTGTCAGGACGGATTAGCGTGACGTGGCTCAATCAGACGTGCACCTCGGCAGACAGGCTTGGGGGAATTCATATGGGGAGCGGGTTTGCGCCCCCCCCCCCCACACACACACACACACCCATGCTCCAGACGTCATCCAATCGATATCTGGATTGGACCCAAACGCTGCGGCTGAATATTGGCGAAGTCTTGCGCCGATAAGGTGTTAAACTTGAAGAAGACGAGGAGGAGGAGAGGTCGCACAGGGCTGTAGCCGCTGCTGTTTGCATTCGCCATGTGTCACTATGTCACCGTTCTTCTCCTTTCTCCTGTGCATAAAGGTCAGTTTATGCAGGAGGGATATTTTTAGCAAGAGGCTTCACCCCCCCCCCCCCACACACGCAAACACACACACACACTTCACTTTTTGCATTTTCCTGTAGTGCAGAAGACTCGTTGGAAGAGTGTGGATGAACGGGGACGACCGCTGAAATATCAAAAGGCATCGCCTGGTTTTTTTAATGTGGTATATTTACTAAATGAATGGTTTCACCATGCCATTATCTTTTAGGTTCTATAATATTGCATCTCTAAGCCTAAATCCAAATACCATTAATTAACACCGTGGCAAGCAAAAATACTTAAGGCTGAGGATATTTGCGGAAACAAGTGTGTATGTTAGATGGCAACGCTTGTTTGTTATTTCAGCTGAGCTGCTCAAAGCTCTGGTATCCTTTTCACCTTCCAACATGGCTATAGACTTTTCAGCTGCCTTTAAAAAATAATCTTTAAAAACCTGAATTAGTTATTTAGAATTAGTTTTTTTTGCAAATCTTTTGGAATATGTACTTTGCCGTTTTAACGGCTATAAGTTTTACAGCATGTAAACATTGACAGACAGCAGCACGCTCATACCTGCTACGATCCCAATATGGCGGACAGTTTGCTCCACTCGCCCGTCGAGAGTGTTTCTGCCCATGTAAATAATTTTTGTGAGGAGAATCGGAGTTCTGCACCAACCACGCCGACCCCGCTGTCACATGTTATCAGGCTGAGCGTGGCGTCATGGTGTGCAGACCTGGCAGGCTGCTTCGGTAACATACAGCGGCCGCAGTCCGGCCTCGTGTAAAACCGCACATCTGCTCAGACCCCCAGCCCGCCTGCCCGCCTCCTCCGCTTTTCTTTGTTTCACCCGGCTGCTGCTTTGCTTCTCTAAATACTGCTTCACGTAAAAAAAAAAAAAAAAATTGGGGGGATGAATAGGTCCTGAAGCCGAGCGGTCACGTCCTCCCCGTGACTCCAGAGGCCTTTTTCCCTCACTTAGGCCCACACTCTGTTTTGGTTTCTGCCCACTGGCGCAGCTAATAAAATAAAGCGGGGTCCGCTACAGGCAGTGTGCAAGGTGATAGCCAAATTTGCTTACTGTAAATACCAGGGAGGGGGGCAAAAAACATATAGAGAAACTAACAAGCACCGGGATCCCCTTTCATCACGGCACTCCTACGACCCCCCCCCCCTCGTTTCCCCCCCCCCACACTACTAGACAATAGTTGTTGTTTATCTTGTTCTGCTTCATTGCTTCAGCATAATCAAAACATTTGCTTCATTGCTTCAAGTGTTGAACTCGCAGTGCACTAAAAGAGGAGTGCAGTGTGTGTGTGTGCGTGTGTCTGTGCGTGTGTGCGTGTGTGCGTGTGCGGGGGGGGGGGTGCCGGCTGGCGATAACAGCCGAGGGACTTTTGAAATTTTGCTGAGTCCCCCACAAGTCAAGTTTACTCATCTGTGCCTCAAGTGTCTCTCACTCGTTGGTGATGTCCCCTTTGTCTCTGCAAGGCCTGCTACACGTGAAGCGGACACCCCATCTCAACTGCCTGGTGTGTGAAGTCCCTGACACAAAGGATCTGGCTTTTAAGCTAAAGAGGAAGCAATTCGCCATCGAGGTAGGCTATCCGTGTGTGCAACGGACCGTGGGAGCAGGAGACGAGCAGCAAGCCCGTTCGCCCGGGCTCCCGCGTGCGCCGCGCCTCTCGTCTGACTGGCAGGATTTCTCTGCTGTGCCGGTTTTAGGGATGTGCGGATGTACTGCCTTTTTTTTTTTTTTTCCTGAGACTCTGTGAGAAAGTCGGGCCCTGTGTGCAGCTCATGGTTCGTTTTTCTGAATGGGTAAGGTAAGTCAAGCTAGTTACAGAACGCGGTAAATTCGTTGACGTATGAAAAATTAAAAGTCGGAGGCTTCACTCAGACCTTTAATGGTTTTTTTCTGGAGTGATGTAGTACTGTGTTATTGTAGAGTGTCTTTGTATTTTTTAGTGTAAGTAAGCTTTCTTTTATTATAGCATTAAAGTCTTAAAACAGAATGAAAGCTCACGTGGGGGGGCGTTAATAACGTTAAAGGAGGTGTGTCTTTTGTGTATTATTGCGGATGCCAGCTCACATCTAGCTCTCAGTGAGCAACAAGCATACGAGCAAGTGACTTAATGCCACATCACTCCTTCCCAGCCCCCTCCAAAAAAAAACAGCACCATGTTTGAATAAGCCAAGTGAAAGGCAGCCAGACTTTTTGCTAATGTGATGTTTATCTGTAGACCCCCCCTTTGTAATCAGAGTTAGGGTATGGAATGGGACACAGCTCATTGAGGTGGCTTGATCCAGTAGCAGAATGACATGCTTCAAGGCCTCCCCCCCCAGATTTTGTGCACCCGACAGCCATGTGGCAGTACTTGGCAGATCGGGCAGGGTTCATTTTTACCGCTGTCTTTTAAACCTGGCGCCCTTTTTAAATAGCCACGCAGTTCAGCATCTTAAGTGTTCTCTCGGCTATTCCTCTGTTCTTGCTGTTTTTACCCCTGACCACTGAAGTGCTTAAAGACACCTCAGCACTCCAACCCAGGACAATAAATCAACAAGGACCCTCTCCAGTGACAAATTAAGGAGCCTCCCCCCAGTTAGCAGTCATTATTGGCTCTTGCTGTCATTTCGTATTGAGGGCTGTTAATAGTTAACGGCGAGGCTCATTGTTTCAGTCAGGTCATCCTCTGCATTCTACGGGCCAGTCTTCAACCCTCACCTCTTAATAGCCACTTAATGGCAGATTTATAAGGCCCATAAAAACCAAGGTGGTTATTCGCAATGGTCTTTTAATTACTCCTTGCAACAGCTCTCCGAAGTTGAAAGTGATTGAGCTCTTCATTGTAGCTCCTTAATCCTGCGTTATATTACTGCTAGCACATTGTGGGAGGTTTTGTCTCAAGTTTTTTTTTTTTTTTTTTGCGGGAGGGTAGTGGGGGAGGCTTGAGCCATTTTCAAGCGAGACGGTCATTTTGGTGAATGGGATGAAAGGAAGGGAGAGCACATCCTGAAAGTTGCATTTCATAGCGTGACCTCTGCACCTCAGCCCAATGAAAAGCAATACAGTAAATGGACAGAAGGAGCGTCTCTGCATGGAGTCTCCTTCACGTTCTGTTTATTTATTTATTGTGTGTCCGTTGCATTTATGTGAGCAGTGCTGTGTGCATGTGTGTGGGTGTGGGTGTGTGGGTGTGCGTATGAGGTATTTTAAACTGGTAGTAGTAAATTAAATGTCTAGAATTTTTAAACCCAGAGATGTCTCCTAGGTCAGACAACAGAAGCCTCCAGGGTCAAAAGATACAATTTGTTGACACTTTGCTGTAATCCGCTCTCCACCCGCAGGGGGACACATGTGACCCAAGCTTGCAGTGGGAGCTCCCCTGCCTTCCTCCAGTTCAGAGTGAGCTTTGGAGTAACACCGGACACGTCAGATTCTGAGTACCTTTGAAGCATTAGCATAGGAGATGACCCCAGATGAGTTTAAATTTTCCAAAAATCCTCCTCTTGGCTCACAGAATGTTACCCCTGGGTTTGTGGCCAAGGTCTCTATTGAAACGGTCACAGAGCCTGGCATTCTCCATTTGCAACAAGGGATTTTTTTTTTAATCGCTAGCCATTGTTACTCATTTTTGTGCTTCACTTTATTGTTGACAATGCAAAGAAGGCCAGGAACTTGGTTGTGGTTGTCTTCCGGCAGGCATTTGCAATACACATTGAGACCATGGGAACAAGCTAGCACACGAGTTAATCTGGCCGCACATTGTCACGGGATTGGCATCCTTTTCACGGAAATACCTATTCGCTTATGAAATTACATAAAGAGAAGAGACATTTACCTTCACCAAACCAGTGTTTTTTCCTTTTATGGATGAATTCTCTCAGAACTTTGTAAGTTAAGGTAAGCTCAAAAAATGCATAAACAGAAAAGTCTCTAATCCAATTCCTTTTAAACCTAGGCATCTTAATTAGAGATAAAAAGGCACCATTTGACTAAATTATTGTCTTGAATCCTCTGCAAGACGGTATAATCCTCAATTGGGCCAATTAGCAAGGGCCGTAGTTAGCTATCCTGACACAGGCGCCCTGATTAGAGCTGACACCGGTCTAGTTCCCACTGCTGCAATGCCAGCTCTGATGGTCTCACTTCAAAGGCCCGGAGGCGTCAGCAGGGCAAGTTTTGGAGGCCAGCTCTGGCCCAGCTGCTAATCTCCCTGCTAAAACCACAGCGGTCCACGCACAAAACCAGCTTACGCCACACAATCATGTGGTATTAAAGTTTGGGTTGAGTCATGCCAATTGCCTTTGATTTCCTGATTGTTGACTAAAAGACGGCCGCGTAGCCAGACATACGTGAGGACTCCGCTGGCTTAGTAAGCCGCCCAGTAATTTAAAACATTTCTCTTGTTTTCTTTATCTCTATTTTATTTTCTTACTTCCTCTCTTCCAACCCCCCCACGTACTGCTGCCTTCCACTGGAATTTGTTGTGTGAAAAGTGCAGTATTACTTGGGTTTGAGACAGAAAGAGAGAGAGAGAGAGAGACGGGAGGAGAGAGAGAGAAACCAAAAAAGCATCCAGCTTCACCTCTGTAGTTTTTAACCTTTGCATTCCTTGAGTATCTAAACTTGTCACTTATTAGCTCCTGTTGAGTCACCTAGATTGTCCTGTTGTTCCAGACAGGGAGAACAGTCAGACTGGGTTCAGAGAACTTGAGAAGAAATCTGGTACTTCTAAATAGCAGCCAAGTGTCAGCAAGGTCAGTCATTCATTTGTGCTTCTGTGTTCTTAGGGGCTGACAGCATGTCAATGGGCTTTTAGCTGTTAGCTCAGAACTGATTGTACCTGTAGACTGTAGATCAGTGAAACCTCACAGGGGGGCTCCTGTGGTCAGTGCCAGGGACAAAGGGGCCAGGGTTACAGGAGAGTCTACATTGGCTAACATCAGATGTACATGCAAATCAGGAGATAAAACATCTGGATGTTGTCCTGAAACATTTATATTTGTTGTTTGAAAACTATTAGTTTTGAAAACTAACTAGATATAATATAGACATAGATATTTTGCAAGTGCAGGCTCAGTATGTAATGTGTTTTTGCTATTTTAAATTCACTATTTTATATTTAATATTTTTACATACAGTGGTTTTAGGGAAGACAAGCTGTGATAGGTATCAGAATTATTTTCGAGGATATATAAATTTAAAATGTTCCTATGCGACTTTCATCAGCCATTTGTAAAAGGGGGGTTTCCATTTGCGAAAATGAAAAAAGTTTGGTCCCCCACTTGCACGATTGCATAAAGCTTTTTCTTGGAATGGCTGTGATTGGCCAGCCGTGTGCAGAGAATTCTCAAGCTGCCAACCACAGAACAGCCTCCGGCACCTGGGGTATCATTCCAAATGATGGAAGCTGCCAATTTACTGATTTTTTTCCCTTGGGCACCTGAGAAGTCCTGTTTATTTTTGCATTCATTTAGCATGTTTCAGCCTCGCTTCTGCTCGCTCCATCCTTTGACAAGAGAGACGAGCCGGTCCTCTGCAGTTGTATGGCGTGTGAACACCACACCTGGCATAGGAGTAATAACGTAAAAATCTGAAGGTGAGGGCAGGTAAACCTTTGACTTGTGGTGACTAAGCAGTAATTAGTTCTTGATGGGAGCAGGGTCTGCCTTTGTACAGGTGATTGACAGGCACTGGCAGAACGTGGGTGCCTTGTAGCAACGTTGGGAATTGTTGCTCTGTAACACTTGAGCGTTGTTGACATCGTGGTTGCGTCTTAAACACGCCCTCAAAACCGCAGTGTAATTTCTGACAGCCTATCAGCTGAGGCAGGTTATGCAGCAGCGTTCCTATTGAAAGCAACTGCTAAAAATTCCATTCAGATCTTGATTTTTCATTATCGCCATCTGGGGGTTTTAACGTCTGTTACCGTGGCAATCGTGTTAGTCTCCAGATATCATCCGAAACGTGGCGCAAATTACACACTATGCCTTTACAAATTTTACAGTGGTTGCTGAAGGGCTTGAAAAGTTCAGCCACCGGTTGACGAGCAGTTATTACCCTAAAAGCCCAGGGGCAGAATTAACCCATGACCTTGTTTAGGCAGGTAGACAGTGAGGTGTGAGCCATGAGATTATAAGTTCTCTTTTCATCTGTCGTTGCTTTCCAAATACAGGACGTTCACCGTGGGGTCAGCTGGAGGACGTGGTCAAGAATGCGAAAGGCATTCAATTAAACTGTGCTTTACACACTCCTGACTCCTCACACCGTGGCGAATGCGGGGCTGCAGGGGTTAACTCTCGACTTGTGCATTTTTTGTTGAGTCAGTCTGTCTCCTCAAGCTGCACTGGGAAAACAGATTTTCCCTTTTACGGGCTTTTTTTTTTTTGCTTGTATGAGATGCTTCAAGTTGTCATAACCGGTTTACAAGTTGGCATATGCATGATACATTCCATTTTGCCTGAAACTTCAGAAGGATTAAAGGTGTAATTAATTCAGTATTATTACACCTTCTCTTACAAAATAAAGTACTGTTAAAGTGTTTTGTCTTTCCCCCCCCTCCCTCTGGTGCATGCGGGTGAGGATGTTTCTCCTTGTTTTCGCTCAGTTTCTCAGCTATTGCTTCTGTCAGTGGCTCCCACCGTCGGCCTGCCGTTTGGAATTCGCTCGCCAGTTCAGCTTCTCGTTACCTAGAACGGGGCTCTTTGCTGAGCCGTGTTGTCAGTCGCTGTCACGCCGGCGTACTCCTGTTGGCGTAAATCGAACCTGAGCGCTGTTTGCTTCAGCCTGCGAGGCATGGGAGAGCGGAGCATAAAGGGTTTCGTGCCTGTGAATGCTGAAACGTGTCTCTCCTTAACGGGTCTCGTGTTGGGGGAATGAATGTTAATGGACCTTTGCGCACTCTGCTACGTAAGACGTGGCATACTGCTATTTCTAGTGCCTGGAAGAGGCAGACGAGCAGTTAAGTGGTTTCCAGGTCAGATCTAATTAAACAAAGAGTGCATAGGGGAAAGGCACGAATCTGTTGGAAGAAAGCTGCGTCTAACAAGAGGCTGCTTTCTCTTTATTAGCCTTTTAACTTATAGCCCCCACCAATTAAATAACACTTTCCTTTGTCTGGCCCTATCTCAGTTCATTCTGCATCTTTCTTGCAGCAAACAGGTGTGTGTGTGAGGTTGCACACCAAATAACTTGTAGCCTGCTTTAACATGGGTCTCCTCTGGGCTGCCCTGTTGAGGTTGTAACTAGCTACAGTATGACATTTTGCCACGAAGTGCTTTGTGGTCAGAACTATGAGCTAGCAGAAAGAACTGAGGATTTTATTTCGATTTTTATTTTCTTTAGTTTTTAAAGTATTCCATATCTTCAGTGAGTGCCTGGTGTTGGCTGGTGGCTGGAACTGTTTCTCCAAACGATGTTTTATGTGAATAATTTATTTGCCTTCCAATGCGCGTGTCGGCTTGTTGCGTTTTAAAGAGAAGCTCCACCTCACGCGAATGTGGTACATTCAGCACTGGGAATTATTTAGGGTATACAGAGAGCCATCCATAATTCAGCAACTTCATCTCAGCTGTCTGTGTGCTGGTGAGCTCAGTCGGGCCGTGTTTCAGATGCCTTTATTATACTTTTCCACTAAGTGGATAACTTTCAGGTACAATTTGCACATTCTTTGAACTTCATTTACTTACCAGTTATCTTTTGGTCTGTGTGTTTGTATGAGTGTTTAAGGAATTGGCTCCCCCCCCATCCTCCAAACTGCTGTCTAGTAGAAAGGTCAAGCAGAACATGCACACAGGCCCGCTTGTACTAATCTTCATGTGTAATAAAGCCAAATTACAAGTACAATTAGTACAATTAAAGGTCACCATGCTATTAGTATGTTGTGTGTGTGTCTGTCTTTTGGGGTCATTCCAACAACTGGTATTTAACAATTTAGATTTAGTTTAGATTTAAATTTAGATTTAGTAGGGCATAGAAAAGGATCCATACAAAAATTCCATTATCCTTGGGAAGTACTCTTTTTTTGGGGTGTTGTCAGGTTTTCTGTCCTGTTGTAACACCACCTGTCGTGTCATTCTTCTCTCGTGTCATTCTTCTTCAGTAGAACCAAGTCTAAAGTCTTCTTGAAGCAGAACTTCTATAGAGTCCTGTTGAGTTCAGTTGTATACAAATTAGAACATTTTTAGCAGGGACATGGGATAGGAGCTCCTTGGTATATTTGTGAAACTGAAGCTGTTGGATCACTTAGCGCTGACCTCTTCACAGAGGTAAGGTGATGTTTCGCTCAATTCGGACACAATGAGTGCAGTTTTACGAAATGCTACACGGGCCCTGAGTGATCACTCGGCCAGCTGTGGAACCATTGTGTGAATACTGCACATTACCATCATTGTGCTGACTTAGTCCTGCTGACCGTAAATCCACGGTGCCGGGCCAGGATTCTGACGTGGCCGCTCGCCGGTACCAGTTGCAGCTTCGCTCTGCATTTGCTACCGACATCATGTCCCGCTTTGGATGTTGTCTTGGCGGTGTTGCGTTTCTAGCCCTCCTCTTCACGTTTGCCAGACAACTGCATTAACAGCTGTTCGTTGGTGTCAGTAATGTTAAAAACTGAAGCGTTAACAGTTACGCTGCTTCAGTAATGTTCACGGTCTTCAAGCCTGCTCGCGTCGCATTTTTGTTTCTACGCAACCCGTTTACGTGTTTGTAAGTGTCAAACAAGCCACGTTTTTCATTTTTATTGCAATGACAATGTGCCTTTATCTCATATTGAGTGTCTGAAAAGGAAACAAAATATGAACATTTCTGAACAGCCTCCTTTGATCTGTTTTAGGCACAGGGGCACAAAGGCAGCAGAGGACACAACAGCAGCAGGTCGATCTGCTTTTACATCTTCGAGATGGTGTTTTACACTTTGTCCACTTTGACAATATTGATTATTCTTTCTTGTGGCATTTAAAGAATGCATACCTTGCTGTTAATCCCTCAAGTGTCATAATGTTATTATTTACGGACCGTGTTCTTCAAGTCTTCAGTGTAACTTTTGCTGAGTGTCAGCTGACAGTCTCAGAAGTCCTTTTTCCTTACAAGGCCTGCAGCTGCTCTGAAACGCCCTTTAAGCTTGTCAGCGCCCCTGCATACGTCTGTGTCGTCTCTAAGCAGGGGCCCCAACCTTCAGCCTCAGTAAGGCCCATTTAGCCAGCCCCAAAAGACCCATGGCAACGCATTCATCATTCCTTTTTCTCTTCTCCCCCATTTGCGGAGTTAACAGTTGGCAAGTTGCGGTTAACAAAGAGCTGGGTGCCACTGAGGAGGTGCCATGTGCACCTGTGTTTTAGACGACAGCGCGTGCCTATTGGCCGCTTTCCCTTGGCCGCTCGCTGCAATGTTTCGAAGGTGGACTTCTGATCCAGCGCGAAAGTGCCATGGTCACGAACTGTTTGCACTCCCGTCTCTCTCGGCGTCCGGGCTAAAAATAACTTTCCCACAGCGCTCTCACCACAGCCTCACTTTGGCGCAGGAGAGCCCAGATGGGCTCAAACGTTAGTTCCTGTGTCTATGTGAGGCAATTTAGTCCAGCGGTTAGTTTTGCACAATCCCACAATGTGGACTAAGCTGATTCATTGAATCAGTTGAAGCTACTTAAAATGATTTAAAGAACGAACCATCGTTTTCAGGAGAAGAAATCGGACACGAGTGTTTTTGAATGAGGGGCCATGGAGTCTGAGTTTGCAGCACTCTGATCGGACGTAGCGCCGTGTTGACAACAGACGCACACAGATGGGCACAGACATTGAGCACATTTTGGCTGCGCTCAGTTTATGTGTTGCATGAAGCCGGGGTCACCTGCCTATTTGATGAAACTGGAAGAGCTCCACTTGAGGAGTTTTTGTGCAGCTAGCTTTCAGGTTTTACCGATAAGCAGCCAGTGTTTTCAGAATGCTAACAATGCCATTCCATCACAGTGCTGCTGCTTGTCAGAAACGAGGGAGAGCTCATCTCTGGCTAGTGCCAGCGCCTTTCCGTGGGTGACTTCGGAGGCCCCCAGTTCACATGTCTGTGACAAATTCAAACACGAGCCTTAACTGGTCTCCGTCAACAGCATGAAACGTACTCTGGCCCGCGTTAGTATAAGGCAGAGCCACCAAATTTCACAGTTGTCAGCCCATTAGTTTAATTGCCTTCAGTGGATCAAGGCTTACAGGTAGCTTTTCAAACTGCCAGTATACAGATGTGCTTGAGCACAGATAATGCGTATTGAAAGCTGAAGAATGTACTTTATTGTGGTAAACAGATTATTCACCGGGAGAAACGCAGGGCAGGGTGGCTTCGGAAAGGGGCTGTGCAAGTAGATCCGCCTTTGGTTTTGTGGGAGAATTTATGGCCCCTTTGTAAACCAAGGATGATTTAAAATGTGTGCTGTAGATAAACTTTCCCATTGTCATTAATGAGGATGGGTAACGCTGAGTGACAAGTGCATTAAGGAGGGGGGGAAAAGAGCTGCAGAATTTGTCAAAGCAGATCATTTCAAGACGAAAGCTAAAAGCCCCGTTTGGTGTGTATTTTTATACTGGTAAAACTGTTGCCTGAAACCATCTGAAAAACAAGGCATAAAAACAGGCGAAATCCAGTTTTCCTGAGCTGTCTCTTGTGTCTTAAGTGGTTGTCTGAAGGAACTGGTTTGCTGCAGCATCAGAATTGTGCCCACTGGCTTGCTTTGGAAATCATTAGTAATTTTCTTTCTGAACTGGTTAAAGGCTTTTTAACTTTTTCTTCATAGGTTTCTTGGTCCTGAAAAAAAGGCTTTAATATCATACCATGAGACGTGGGAATCGGACCTTTTTTAGTGACGCGAATAACCATTCGGACATCGCCACGCACATCTTGAGACTTTACACACTCATAGATGCCCGGTACTGAAATACAGGCTCAGATATTTGAAGAATAATTGTGTATCAAACGTTTTAAAGCACTGAACTAGTAATGATTAATATCTGACATTTTTACGCCTTCTAGTGCTTACTTTAATGCTTTCTACAAGAGCACAATATTAGCTTTGCTTTATAAAAGAGATTAACACGTCAAGGTTTGTAACGTTTCACTTTATACACTTGTGTTTTGATCTTTGATGTGGTAGTTGTACTTCAAATTGAGGAGACATATATTCAAATTAATTATTCTTAAGAACGTGTTTTTTTCAGCAGTGGGTGTATCACTTTTATGACTCATGTATTGCGTTTAAATCTCTTTGTATGGCGTTTAATGCTTATTCTTGTGTGTATATCTGTGTGTTTGTTACGCAAGTATTTTAAATTGCAGGTAGACCGATGGTGTGTTTATACATATTAGGAAAACACTGGATGACGTTACTTCTAAACAATTTCAAATTTTAATGACGTTTAGTTCTACCCAATATTTCATGTTTTTTTCTTGTGTATTTGTTCTAACTATATCTGTTATAACGATACTGTTCCTGCCCTGTTACTTTTTCACTAAATGCTTCTGCTATACCCTTGCTGTTACAACATTGAGAATTTCCCCACTTTGGGAATAATGAAGGATTACCTTGTTTTAATATAATTTTTTAAGGCACACTCCAAAGCAGAATGTTCTGAAATGTAGCTGGATAATTACGGAGCCGTAGTGGACCACGCAGATGCATGTGATTTACATCATCTCACCATTTTCGTTTCTCCTTAGGATCCCTTTGAAAGTTTAATCGCGGCAGAGTTCAATATTTATGTGCCTGCTTTGTGCTTTAAACATGAGCATTATGTAGGCACCTAAAAGTCTTGCGCCTTTGGAGGTCCCAAATTTTTAGTATGCCTGGCTCCTCCCTCTGTGACAATGACCACCGAGCATGTTAGTTTGTGTACAAAAACCCACCGAGCAGCGGTGCGAGGGCCTGGGATAAACCCCGTCCCACAATGGTGTGCGGCTAATCCTCCTCCCTTCTCTGAGTCGCTCGGCTGACGGAGATCGCATGTGACAGTCAGCCTCGCCCTGCTACGCCTGGGGCCCGAGTAGCTACAAACCATCCCTGCAAGTTCAGAGCATCTCGTCCCTTTTACTCAAGAGGTATCCTTCAGTTGGCCTCCAGAGAGGGGACATGGGCAGGGGGGGTATGCAGAATCCTCCATCTGTGATGCAAGAGCCCTCTTTTCTAAATGGTTCCCCTTTCCCTGTGGTTTTTTCAGTTCTGAGTTTAAAACACTGCAGGTGTGAAAACGTTCTCAGAACCTCATAACCTTTTAGGCTACGAGACCCCTGACCCACCCCAGTTACTGTGGAATGTTATTTGATTGTCCAGTGAGAATGAAATCTTGTGGAATGTCTATTGTAATAGTGTGAGCTTACTTTAAGCAAATAGTATTGTGGGATTTCCATCACATCTTATTTTGATTAGAAGACCTTCTTATGCCGTCGTCGTCTGTTTAAAAATGGCTGAACCCTTTAAATGTTGAGGTTTTTGAAAATTGCATGACAGAAACCTTACCACAGCAAGTAGATTTCCAAAGGCATTAAACTTTTAAGATTTGTTTAATATTCAGTCCAGTAAAATGGCATTCTTATCTGGGGGAGTGGTTTTTTGTTATTTCCAAGAAAGACACCAGAGGACGTTTGTGAAGTATGATTTTTGCACGAAGATGTTTAGATTTATTTTATTATGACAGAGAACAGAAAGCTGCAGCAGAAGGCTACTATTCATTTCTACTGAGTCTCTTGGTACTAAAATATTTCCTATTCTCTAGTCTCCAGTGTTACTGAAGTAATATTCCCTGTTGGGGACTGTCTCTCTTATGACTTCAGTGGGCGTCCTCCTATCACATTATTCTTTCAAGATGATTGAATTACAGTTGAGCAGTTAATTAATCTACATATGCTTACAAGTTGTTTACCCCCTTTAATTTATGGGGCAAATGAACTGTGTGTGTGTGTGTGTGTGTGTGTGTGTGTGTGTGTGTGTGCGCGTGCATGTGTTTTTTTGTGCATGCATGTATTATACACATGCACACAGGAGTTTTTAGTCCTGCTTCATCCACACAAAAGCACATGTGCCTAAGAGCAGATTCGTGTGTCTGAGCAAAACCGAAACGAGCTGTTTGTTTTATCCGTGCTGTTTGTAGGTGATGGTCTGGGATTGGCGTTAACATCCACCCCCTTCCCTTTTCTGCATCAGGAGTCAGGTTTATAAACGTTAGTTCTTGGCCAGCTTGAAACACCCGCTGCTTTCTTTCTTTCACTTATTTTCCTCCTCTGCTCTCGCCTTCTTCACCCCCCCAGTGTAAATGGTCCATAGTGCTGTCCCCTGTGGTTTCCCACCAACACTCAGCACTGCGGCCTAAGTGAATGCCAACCTGAAAAACAGCAACTCATTTGTAAGCCTTTTTGCGCCTCCAGATTTTCTTCTGTGGCCCCCAGTGCACCATCATTGACTCAGGGCTTTCTTTTACAGCCCCCCCCCCCCGTTCAATATGTGTGTGTGTGTGTGTGTGTGTGTAGACACAGCGTGTGTGTGAGTGCTTTCAGGCTCAGGTTGTATATGCCATGTCATTACCCACATATGTGGTCAGCCCACCTGTTTACATGGTGGACAGTTGGAGTAAATGGCTTAGATGGTTTCTCACTTCCTGTGGGTGCTCTGCTGTCCTTCCACCATACACTGATTTCTCAGACAATTTCTGCAGTTTGTGAAGCGTGTATCTGTTTTTTATTCCACGTAATGGGTCTTCGTTTGACTTTCCCAATCATTTGTTCATGTCAATGCTCGGGGGTTGGGGGAGGGGAGAGAGAGAGGAACAAACTTCCCAAAGTCTCCATAACCGTTGTCAGAGCTGAAGCTGAGTGAGTGACAGCATACATAACAGGTAGAACATGCTGAAGGCAGTGCTGTGCATGGCAGTGGAGGGTGAGGTATCCAGGAAGGTTACATGTGCGCCCAGTGCCAAGGGGAGCGGCCCTGGCTCTCTACTGAAGCGCCTGAGGCATTATTTCAATGAGGCGTGGCCCTGCCTGTTGACTAATCACCCCATCCTCTCCTTAGCGTCGGCCCATTTGGATGTTCCCTCCAAAAGCTGTGCCTAACCCCCACCCCCCCCACTGACTGTTTAGCTCTGTCCGTTCCAGGTCCTGGTACAGGGATCTGTTTGAGGGGCACATTCACCTCCACTCAACCTGTTCCCAACTCTGCCTGGTCACCGAGATTGTCCAGCTGAGCTGGGTCAGGGGTCAGGCTTCCACAGGACTGCAGTCTTGAGTTCATACATACGCAGGCGTCATTACTGTTGTCCTTTATGACACAGCATTTTGCCTCAGGCCGTCTGAGCAGATGATGTGAAAATAAATAAAGTATAATTTTTTGAACATTTCAAGTAAGTTTTAGGTACCTTGTGCGTCTGCTAATGCCTCGTTCTTCTCTCATTCACGTCACACAGACCTCGTTCCTATATAGGGGCACTTGTGACTGGCGGCCACAGCCAGACCTGCTACGATGACCATCAAGACAGATGGGCCCACTGAGGCCCAGTCTCTGTTGCTCAGCACACAAATCCTTGACACGATCTTTATGAGAAACTTTAATGGGTGTTTCACACCTGGAAACATGGACTTCCCTTCCACTTACCCACTTTAATATGAAGGGGTCCGAGGTAGATTTATATGGTTACTATGCGTCAGTTGCTGTTACATAACAGCTTACTTTGACCCTGTAAAACCAGATGCCTGTATTGTCATCTAAATCAAGGCCTGTTTTTGCTGTTTTGGGACTACATGCCGTGTCTTGGTGCTCTTTGGAAACAAAACTGGCAAAGTCTTCAGGGGTGGGGGGTGCAGTGGATTACAGAAAGGTGATGTGCAGTTCAACCCTGAAGATTGTGTCTTCAGCAAATAATAGCATATTACGCTTCCTGTTGTATTTATTAGTTCATACAGTGGCCGAATTGTTTCAAAATGATACGTTCTGTTTCATACCCGGCTTAGAGAATTGATGCTTGCTTTATGCTGGATGTCACATCTCTTAATGGACACATTTGAAGAAAGTATGATGTGTCTTAATTATCAGTAATGAAGCAGGAATAAGCTGCTCACTTAGATATAATATATTAAATGACCTTTTTGGCTAGGGTAAGTGATAAAAGGTATCAGTTTCATGAATTATGCCTCATTTAGCTTCTAGTCTTTGTGTTGGATAATGTTTGGAGGATGACTTTTAAAGTCAAGCGTAAATGGTGTTAAGTGTATTAAACTGATTTACAGTTTTAGCTCCCGGTACATCATTTTGCTCCGGTGAATGAGTTTGTGCTGCCTTTTCATGTGTGGGTTCTTATTAGGGCAGATAAGACATGAGAGGTGCCCTTCTCCCCAGCTCCTTGGGGGTGAGGTGGTGGGGGCAGCACTGGAGGGGCAGCGTGGATTCCCCGCTCTGACGGATTTCGTTCCCCTGCCACCGTCCTAATCCTGCTGACGTCCTGCATCTCTCCGTCTTCACGTCGCTAACGAGGCGCTCCCAAGCACTGCCAGTCGTTCACACCCACTGTCAGCTTGACACCTGGGTCCTCACTTAGTCGGCTTCTAATCTCTGTCCTGTCCCGGTCCTGGTACTGATGCCTTGCGGGTCCAGAGCTTGGTGCCCTTCCAGTTGTAGAGCTTTCTTTTTCACAGGTGAGGTTTCACGGCATTAATAGCAATGAGCTTTGCCTGGTTTTTACTTACTCTGTTGTGCTTTTGATAATTTCAATATCTGTTTTGATATAGCGCCTTTCACAACAAGTTGTCTCAAAGCGCTTTACAGTAATACACTTTACATAATACAGAATTAACAGCTGGTAGATGATTTAGGTTAAAGATAAAGCCAGTCAACAGTGGAGGAGAGGAACCAAAAACTCCTCAGTGTGGAGAAAAAACCTTTGGGGGCCCAAGGTTGAGTGGCTGGCCAGCCCCTCCTGGGCATGCTAACATTATAGAATACATAATTGATAATGGAGACTATGACTGTAAATAGCACCATGGAGTCCTTTTGTTCTCCAGGTGTGGGAACAGGTCTCTTCAGGCTCAAGACATTCCTTGACGAAGACCCCATCTATAAGGAGGTTATTCTGGGTGTCAGCGTTTTCAGCAAGGTATCCCATTCAGATGATGTCCAGTTGAGCACTGGGTACACATATGGGTAGAGAAGGATTGCAGAGAGGAGAGTACACAATACAAACACTAGCAGTCCCATAACAAAATATCACAGGTACGCTGGCATGTACAGCAGCGCCAGCAGCAGTAATTACAGTGAGCTACGGAGACTGCTGTGGAAAAGCTCAATCATTAAGTAAGTCTTCAGTCGGGATTTAAAGACTGAGACCGATTTGGCATCCCGTACATAACCAGGCAGATTATTCCACAGACTAGGGGCTCTGTAGCCAAAAACTGTAGTGCCAGTACTTTTGTGAATGCTTTGAACAGTAAGAAGGCCTGCATTAACCTAAATAGGGAACAATTTGGACTATAAGCTTGAGTCAACTCTGTTAGATATACCAATAACAGCAATGTGGGTGGTGCTGGTTGTGGTGGTGGGGATGTAACAAGGGCAGGTCCACCACAGCTTGGGTTTCCAGGTGGAGGCTTTTACAGTGAGATAAATTAGAGGCATCAGACACAAGGGCTGTCGAAGGATTAAGCACAGCTCAGTGCGAAAGGTGCAGCAGTGGCCACGCAAAAGGTGATTCCTTTTCAAAATGCCTGGTCAGTGCTAAGGGGGTCTTGGACATTAACACACAGCCTTAGTCCCACTCTACAGACAGTGTACTCTCATCACTTTTTTGAACTGTATATCTCAAGGTACAATGGGGGGGGGGGGCAAGCAGAGTACCCAGAGCAACGGAACATAAGCACAGGAGAACATGCAAACTTTCTTAGAAAGCCCATGAGGCTACCCAGTGAGCCAGCATGCTACCTTGTCCTCGTCTCGGTAGGCAGAGCTGCATGCTTGGTTCATTTATTAGTGTATTTCTCATGTGAAAATATTTGCAGGTATTAGATGCTTCCAAGTTGGTAGATGTTGGCGCACGTTGCGGAGGTCAGCGTGCTAACCTCAGCCCCCAAAGCTCCATTAATGTGTAGTGTTTAATGGCTGTTAGCCCGTCCCGTTTCGCAGGGGTCCGTTTCGTCCACAGCCCTCTGCGGAGATTGTCAGCGCGCGCCTTCCCCCGCAAGGCGGTTTGTCTTCACAATGTTTAGGTAGGAATTTGAAATATTATCGGATCATATTCATAAAGGCTTCCGGAGCGCCACGGTGGGCTGTCTGTTCAATTTCTGGTTGAAAAGGCACAGCAGTGCTTGGGTTCATTACGGCAGGAAAATGCGAAATGGGACAATACAGACCACGGTGATTAAGATGTAAATTCTTTCTAATTAGAATGTAAATTCTTACATTCATATGAAGACGTCAACTGTCAGGTTGCCATATGATGTCTTTTTTTTCATCCCCCGCCTGAATGAAGCCTTCATCGTTCATTTGTGGCATTCAAACAGTTTTGCCGTCCTTTTGTTCTTCGATTCTTGTAATATTCTCCCTCCGTGTTCCCTTTTCACATGACTTTTGTTTGTTTTGCCACATGCGTTCGGTATTGTAGCGCCTGGGGACTCTGTGGAAATTTGGAATGAGAATTGGGTTCATTCCGTGCCAGTATTTGCTCGCGCATCAATTACTTATGCTGAATTTTCCTCAATGCAAATAGGACCTCTCTCATCAAAGGAGTGCATGTATTTGAAATAATTAATTTTCCGTTAAAAGCCAACAGAGGTGCGGCCGCCAGTTTAGAAAATCTGCCAGGAGCAGGAAATGTGATAATCCAATCAATTTGGAGACATATTAATAGTTTTGCCACAGTCTATATGCTGGGCTGGAGATGCACGCTTTCCTCTCCATTTCAAAAGGAATTGACCCCAGAGGACGGGTAATCAGTTAAGCACGGTAGTGAAGTTTAACACGTGGAGCATGCTAATGTCCCCTTATATGTGGAGTGGGCTGGCCCCACCAGTTTAGCCCACTCTCTTTATCTATTGCATGGGTGTTGGAGAGATCGCTCTCTGTCGTCTTGCCTTTTCAAGTGTCTGACAGCTGAAACGTAAGGCTTTTTTTTTTTTTTTTTTTCCCCGTTGTCCGTTTGGCGAAAGCTACGGCCCGTTCCAAGCTTGCCGACTCTCGAGGAGTGTGGGAGGGGGTTGCTAACTGGCAAACGTGACGAGAAGAAGTGCCCTGTTATCGGCAGAGCGCCGGGTGACGGGGCCTGTTTGTTGTGTCTGCGCGGAGAGCGTGGAGGCAGTTTCCTCAGTTCCTGTTCAGTGGTTCTCAGTCAGCCCCGTCGCTGTATCCTGGAGTGGGGAGGGACGGTTGGTGTTGACTTCATGGAGGTGAACTAGGCCCCCCTCAGGAAAAGGCGACATTAATGTCAGCGATGCCCTGACTTGGGGGAGCAAGAATTGACAGGACGGGGGAGAGAGTGCTCTATGGAGTCGTCAGTGTTGGAGGGGGGAGGGTTTAAGTGAAAATAACTTTCATATGAGTCTTCAACACTCACTTTTGAATAATGTTGTATTGTTAACATTACCTGATTGTTCGATGGTCAGCTATGTAAATATTGCAATACATGCATCAGATAGTGTGAGATACATGTATGTGTGTGTGTGTGTGTGTGTGTGTGTGTGTGTGTGTGTGTGTATATATCACTTCTTATTCAGTCAGTGTCTATAATAAAAACTAAGTGTCAGGCTTCAAGTGCAGTGTGGACATATTTTTAGAAGAGCGTTGTGGGAGGCTCCAGTGAGACTTGCGCTGCCAATTACGAAATAAAGACCAAAATTACAAATACCAAACGTTCCTTAAAGTTAGTATAACTTTTGTCAGTGATTATAGCTTGCATACATTGAAAGCATTACGGTTTGACACTGATTACAGTAAGTGACAGTTCTGTGTACAGACCATACTGTACAAATGAGATGGCTGTCATTGAAGGATTACGTGAACCTTCATACGTCTGCATGAAGTCGGCATAACACCTTAAACGAACATAGCTTGGAAGCACAGAAAAAGGACCTGACACTGCCAACAAGCTCTGAGTCTGGAATCTTATGCTTTGTTGTGCTGGCTTAAAGCGTGTTTTGCTGTTCAGATTTTCTACAAGTTCAGTTAAATAAAATTTAAAATTAAAAGTGAGAGGCCAAACTGCATCTTAAAATATATGACTTTGTGTTGCAGTGTAATTCTACGATTCTCTGTTCTCTCCTTTTCCAAGAGCTTTTGACATCAAGTGAATTTCATGTATAACATTGTCAACATGGTTTTACTTATCTTTGTAAAGCAACAGAGATGCAGCTACAGTATTGTCACAAGTACAAGTTTTAATCTTTGGAATGTAGGTTATTTTAATCGATTAACGTGGTTAGTTTGCGTGGGATTAAATTTGTATTTTGTTCTGATTTGAAGATTTAAATCACAATAGAAATTATGTAGTGTGCTTGTTGCTTTAGCCAATCGAGCGTTTGTAACAGATCTTCAACGTAACGTTTGTTGTCACTAGTGTAATTAAGCTGGTCGTTTAAAAATAAATAAAATTCGCTGTTGATTTTATTTTCCATTCTCTTTAACCCTGAAAATGTTTTGTGAAATGTGAAAAAAAACATTACTCCAGCGTATTCCGTGGGATGGCAGTAGTGATGTTGGTGGTCCAGTACAACTTACCTGATCTGACTAGTCACGAAGCTTGTATGTAATGCTAATTTCGTTAGACTTGTTATATCTGACCTGTTTTCTTTTTGTAGATTTTCTTTCTAACATATTCAAAGAAATACTGCAAAACAGGTGGTGCCGGAGCATCGTTTTTGACAGGTCTTCTTGTTGGTTAGAAAACTCGCCTCTCTCAGGTCAGAAGGAGAGGTTTGTTTGAGTTACACTGCTGTGTCGGACTCGGTTGGGAGTTGGCGTCAGCGCGTGGACTTGCGGCCCCAGTAAGCGTGCATGCGCACTGCCCCCGCCACTCTCAATATCCTCCAAACGTAATTTTTTTGCCCACAGACCAAGCGTTCATGAGCAGAGTGATTTTTTTGCAGCTGACAGCTGTTGGTTTGCACTTTGTCTCGCTGTTTTTCTTCCTGAAAAAAAAACTTTATGTAGCGTGTAAGAACACAGCCAGGTATGTCACGGGATTCCTGAAATATTTCAAAGTGCGTTTTTATCATTGTTTATCAAATGTCTGCTTCTTAACTGCATCTTAGCTTTCAATTATGAAAGTGCATGCCTGTGTGTGTGAGTGAGTGTGTGGTGTTTTGTGTGTGTGTGTGTGAGTGAGTGTGTGGTGAGTGAGTGTGTGGTGTTTTGTGTGTGTGTGTGTGTGAGTGAGTGTGTGGTGTTTTGTGTGTGTGTGTGTGTGTGTGTGAGTGAGTGTGTGGTGTTTTGTGTGTGTGAGTGTGTGTGTGAGTGAGTGTGTGGTGTGTGTGTTTTTTTCCTCTTCTCTCTCATGGGCGTTCATTGGTTATTTGGAATTTCTTGCTGAGGTGTTGTTTTGAAAATGGTACAGATCACTTGCAGGTGCCCTGTGCCCGGCGGCGCTGGAGGAATCTCGGCGATGCTTTCCATGTGTGATGCACCAACCTTCACTATGCAGCTCTGCATAGTTGTGTTAATTTAGAGCTTTTTCTTGGCGCAGGAATCTGATCAGGCCTCTCTCCGCTCATCAGCACAGTGCAACAGTCTTGAGATGACAGCGACCTGACAGTTACGCGTGCTGACACAGCCGCTGGCGTGTCAGGCCCCGGCCAGGGATCGCACCGGGCTGCACGGCATGGTGCGAGGGCCGCGCCCAGGACACGCCCACCGGGCCGACCCAGCCCAATGGGGTGGGGTGCCAGCTGGGCCCCGCCCTATAGGCCACCTGCTTTGGGGCATTCTCCCCTCCCACTGATTGATCCTGCAGAGGCCTTCCTGCTGTAATCAACAGTGCTGGTTTTATGCTCTTCACTTTTAAATGTTCACAAATGTTAGGTTATTTAAAGATGGCCTTTCCTTTGGTATATTGTTACCTGAATTTCAATGCCCCTTTTTGTTTGCATTCCTAAGGAGGTTTCAGAGTGTTCGTTAAATATTTACATTTATTGGATACTTCATAGGATCTCCATGTTTCAGGTCTGCCCCCCACCATGTTTGGACGCTATTAGGCAAAAACACTACAGAGCTTACCACGTTTGTTTGACCATGTTTGTTTGACCACGTTTGTTTGACTATGTTTGTTTCTCTGTTTAGCAGCACGATTGGTTGACAGAGTGCTTTTTGGCACCTAAATATAAAAGAAACAAACCTGAGAAACACAGGAAGGTGCAGTAAGCAGTCCGTGGGTTTCAGTTGCCCTCTGCCCCACTAGTCCGCTCCTTTCCTCTAGAGGTCCTGTTGGCTATTGGGCTGTGCCTCCTTTTCCTGGGTGCTAGGCGCAGGACGCCTCCTCGGGACAGGAGAGGAGCACTGGAAACACGGCTCAGTGAGGGCTACTGGAGCAGTAGGAGCATGTCAGGTAGAGTGGCTGGGGACACAGCGGCCCGCGCCGGGAGAGAGCAGCCTGCTCACCACCACATTCTGCATTTTTAATGAGCTCATTCACAAACACTCCAGCCTCGCCTTTTCTCAACCCGCTGAAAGGGGATTTGTCCTAATTAAAGGGGGGGGTACGACCACGTATGGTGTCCCGTGGTTTTTGCATATTAGTTTTTAATCACTTTTTTGGAGTAGCTTTCGTTTTCCAGACGGCCGCGAAAAAAAAAACTAAACTAACTAAAACAACAAAGAAACAGAGAACGAAAGATCTGCATGGCTTGAGTGTGGCGACAGCGTGTTTGAAGGCTGTTTGTATTCCTCTCTCAGCCCATAACTGCATTACGTCTCACTTAGCTAGAAGTGTTTAGGCTTAAATGCACGTATGTGTTTCGTCTGAATGAATCATCGTTTAAGTCACAGCGAGTTGCAGTATCTCAGTTTACACCCATTACTTATGTCTGCACTGCCGCCCTGCTGTACCCTTCTCTCACTTCCTCTCTGTTTGTTGTTTTTTTATTTATTGTTTGTTATTTTTAAGCATTTTACAAGGCTTTTTTTTTTTTTTTTTTTTTTTTAAATAATTTTTTTTATTTTAAAGAACACAAAATAAAATGTGGTGGTTTGGGGGGGGGGGGGGGGGGGGGGGGG
>JABJVR010000007.1:11371784-11401499 GCA_025773905.1 Chitala chitala | reverse complement strand
CTTTTTTTTTTTTTTTTTTTTTTTTTTTGTTTTTTTTTTTCATTTTTTATTGTTTTTTTTTTTTTTTTTTTTTTTTTACTTCCTTTTTGTTATTTTCAGGAACACATCTTCAAAGGTCTGGCTTTCCCCCCCACCCCCCCATCTTCACTTGTAATTATCCAACAGTACTTTTATATGCATACGAATGGTTTTAAAACGGTCTTTTCTTCCTTTTCATGCTATATTTCATTGTTGTTGCCAGTAGGCTGTGTCTATTTATTTAGGGGTAATTGGAGAGAGAAACAAGGACCTGCTGAAGTGCATCCACTTATCGTAGTTCCCTTTAAACCAAGCCACAGCATCTCGGTGGGCAAGACAATGTTGCCATAATGTGTATTTTATACCTAGGTGGACAAACACAATTAAGGGCTGGTTATGCATTGTCCCGTCGCGGTTTGAGATGGCCTCCAAGTGCATCGTTTGCGCCAGGCTAGCCGCACGTCGCCCAAAGACGACCTATCACGGTCTCCCCCCCCACGCCGTCGGCCATAACCTAATGATTTCACTTACACCTCCCTTATTTAACACTGTCACGGAAAGTAAGGAATCCGCCATTCATAATTTACATGTCATTTGCTGCTTTATATTGTGTGAAATTTAATTACACAGCTCAGATTGTAGCCAGTGCTCAATTGTCTCAGGCGGGACTCACAATAAAGCATTGATGTGAGCGGAGCCAGAGCCCGCAAGCCCCTCTCTATCGCGTCACCTTCTGCTGTGGCCATCAAGTCCGCGCAGTCGTGCTTCTCTCTCTTTTGTGAGGAAAATGAGAGAAGTTGACCCCCCATTTTCATTCAAAAATGCAGGGCGATATATAAAAGATTCCCGTCTGAAAAGATTTTATTCAGGGCTCCGTCACAATGGAATATACACATATACTTTGGGTCGTGAATACCCCAAGACCAGCCCCACTTGACGGATTTGTAGGACTTGCTCGGGGCGGGAAGACGCGCTTAAATGGCGTCTGCCCACAGGTGTTTAGCGAGTAATTGTACGTGTAGCTAGTTGTGTTGTTATCCTTTTTATGCGCCGGGCTTTGCGACAAACACGTCGGTGTTGGGGGGAGAGTGGGGGTGGCGGAAGGGGGTTTGGGGTCTTTGCTCCAGACTCGGAGTCGCTAATGGTGCATTATTCAGCATTTTAGTCCGTTTCTGAAACTTTTCCTTTAAATCAAAGGCGCCGCCTCTGGGTAATTGCAGCCTGTTAGGCCTCCTGTGGTGAGCCTCGTATAACTGTAATCCCCCTGACAACTCCGACTTGGCTCCCGGCCCATTCCTCGCCAAAACACAGAGTCTGAATTAAGAGGATGAAGAGGATAATTATTAGATTCAGAAACAGTTTCCCAGCAAAAAAATCTGTCGGTATTCACGGCTGTGAAAAAGTGTTTATAGCACCGGGGGGACGCAGGGCCTGGTCAATAGGCTGCCTCAGAGTGGACCCTCTGGCCCGTCCTGCTTGCAGGTTGGTAAATAAGCAGATACGCTAAATAAGGGAGCTGGGGGGGAGAGATGCTGCTAGGCCTGACCCCGCGGGCTTAAAGGAGCCGGACTGATGTAAAGTGAGCAGAGACTCTGCGTTCTCTTGTGTTTTGGCAGCATTTAGAGTCCAGAGCTGAAGCCAGCTGTCTTCGGGAACTTTCTTGCAGCTACACGGCTTTGCCGCTTTCAAAGCCTGGAGGCTTTGCATTTAGGGGCTGTAATATGAGGAAGTCGGAGAGACTTTGGCGCACAGTAAGCAGCTGACAGTGACACTGATGCGGTACCCCCCCCCAACCCAGCCCCCACAAGTGTGACATATGAAAACAACAAGGTTTAACAAGACTGAGTGACGCAACGCTCTCCGTCACCGCACCTGATGCTAATCGCAATTTCTCAGAGATGCCCTGGTGTCCCCGCCCCCCCTGGGCGCCCGGCCCTGCTCCCTGCATAGGTGCCAGCGGCAGATGGCTCCACTGCAAGGCCGACAGGATGTGGCGCCTACTACACCCTCCCAGACAACACCTGAAAGGAGCACGACCAAAGTAGCTTGAACATTCGCATGCCACACACGTTTCCGGCCCAACGCCTCCACCCTGCTCTCAGATCCCGTGAGCCCGTCACTTCCTTGGAGCACGTTTAATTCTATTATCACCCCACACGGCTGCGTTCCCCGAATTATCTCTTTTTTTTCTGCGAACAAGTCCTATTTATTCTTCGCAGGACTAGAGCTGGGTTGCGTGTTAGCTAGCGCGTCCTAGCGAGGGCATTTAGCTGTTTGTCTGTAGATGTCCCCGGAATGTTGCCATCTTGGCACAGTGTGACCCCAGTCGTCCCACAGCGAAATCCCTCCTGACAGCCAGCGGCTCCCCTGGTTACGGGTCCCTGTTGGTCCGTGCCACTGCTGACTTCCCCTCTGGTACGGTTCCAGGCTCCGCTCAGTCGGGTTCTGTCTCATTCAGGGCTTTTTACTTCAGTTTTTACCCTTGACGTTTGTGCACACCAGTGCCTTTACAGCAAAACGAACGCAGCTGATTCAGTATCTCTGGGCATCGCACCACTCTGACTGTTTTTGGTAGTGACCATTAGATCACATCGCGTGGTTTTTCTTGCAGTGCCTGGTTTTATTGTAGAAAACATTGTTTATTTAACCGTGTATTACAATACGTACTAAATATGGATGGTGGTAGAAAAAAACGCAACACACAGTAAGCCATAAAGGAGAACTTGTGGGAAGGTGCCTAGATGCCTTAGGTGATGGCTTAGGTGATGGCCTGTTTGTGTTGACACCCTGTATAACCTCCAGGTAGCTGTAGCCACCCTGGCTGGGGTCAAATATATGCACTGGCCTGTGGGGACGCAACCAATCAGGACTAGGAGTGGAGCACAGATCAGGACTGGGAGCGGAGCACAGATCAGGACTGGGAACGGAGCGCAGATCAGGACTGGGAGTGGAGTGCAGATCAGGACTGGGAGCGGAGCGCAGATGAAGACTCGGAGTGCAGACCAAGACAGGCAGAATAGATCATGAATGAGAGCACAGATAATGACAAGGAGCTACAAAGATACGATCATGGAAGGATAAGTGCTCCTGCTTTCTCATCCACCAGTCACTACATGGATAAAACTGAACAGATCTCTCAGGCTAAGAGCACAGTTTGATGGTGGGAAGTGTAAACAGGCTCCTTGCCTTCCTGCTTTATCTGATGTTACTCTAGATACACAGATTCAGGTTTCTTCTGCCTCTCTGAGGTCTGTGCTGAGGACGACGTGGGTTCCTTCCTGACTGCTCTCATTACAGAACTTATTTCCATCTCGGGCCTCGAATCGAGTGGGTTGTGGCCCGCACAGGCTCCTCCCCTAAGCATCCGTCGGCTGTGTGTTCCATTGTCATTGGAGGACGAGCCAACAAGAGGGATGCCGCCAGCTAAATGCCATTAGAAACAGGTGTTTGCTCAGACTTAAGTACAACTTACCACGAGTGAGGGCAAATAAAGCCAATTAAATGATGCTTTGGACACCCAGGCCTTGCTTCCCATCAGTAGCGGTTGGGATTTTAAGAGGATTTAAATGCTGCAAAGGACTTTACCAAATAATTTTATCCTCTTTCTATGAAGGCGCAGGGAGCTGAGTACATGCTTCACATTTTCCTGAACAACGTGGTAAATTTCATAGTAAAATGCATATACAGTCGCTGTGTCGCGTGCCAATATTTCTCTATGGTAATGAGCCCATTGTGGCCGCAGGTGGCACGTTCCAGTATGTTGATAACAAAATTCATGCTTTTTTACAGTTTTCTCTTAGACATGAAATATATATTTTTTCATACATCTTACTTTTCTCAGTGTTTATAAGTGGTAAAATTGTAGTAAAAAGTTGGCATTATGGAAACTACTTATTACATTATAGACTATGAACCCTTTAACTTCTGATTTCCCTAAAATCATCCAACTTTTTTTTCCCAAACATTAATTTAGTTTTTAATATTTCTGGGTCTCCCGTCCTGCCTTTGCCGTCCCTTGCTCCGTGTGCTTCAGGGCGCTGGCAGAGAGAACGCGCTACGCTCTGCCTGCCGCGCTACGGCACAGAGGGGCCTATTTTCAAGGCGCGTTAGATGAGGATGGTGGAATAAATTACTTTGAAGGTGCAGTGACAACAGTGTGGCCCGGCCAGTTAAGTTGGAGACAATGGTGCTCAGTGTCCGGGATGCCTGGCTGGGTGAAGGGGTAACTATAGGCAACACCTTTTCACTGCGGTCACATGAAGCCCGTGGTATGGTGGTCTTTGTCCTTAGGAGTGCCGTCCTCTTGGCACAAGGTTTCTTTTTGGAGAGACCAGCACCTTGTGATGGATTACAGCCCCTGGCC
This sequence comes from Chitala chitala, assembly GCA_025773905.1. Classification (NCBI taxonomy): domain Eukaryota; kingdom Metazoa; phylum Chordata; class Actinopteri; order Osteoglossiformes; family Notopteridae; genus Chitala; species Chitala chitala. Next base: position 11,397,118 of record JABJVR010000007.1, on the reverse strand, counting down.
CCCCCACTCCCCCTGCTAACTTACTCCCTTTCACCCCCCCTTACCCAGCCTGATCCATGGGTCCTCCATGTCAGTGACACAAAAAGGCAAGAGCACTTTACTGTCGCCCTCCGCCTCGGGGTTGTCAGGAAGGAGTCCCGCGGCCGCCCCGCTCTCCTCCTCCTCCTCCTCCATTGTGCGGACGGCTGAAGATACCTGCTGATTCATTAGTCTGCTTCTTTTGGCCTTGCACATTGATAATGGCCGACGAGGGTAACAGTACAAACCTACTGAGTTGTATACCCTCTCCCCACGTGCTAGCAGGCTCCTTACGGTCATGGGGACCCCCTCACCCCTACCTTTGCGTCTTTACCTTTCTGGATGATTGTAGCGGTTTTGCCCCCCAAACCCTCTCATATCCAGACTACGGCCTGAAAATGTTGCCCTTGCTTTCTTGGCTTCCGAATAGTCTGAGCTTTTGGTTGGAGGTGTAACAATTTAAAACTTTTTGAGAGCTTTTTAAGGAGTATTTTGTTAGAGGATGCAACACCAGTCTACCAGTCTCCCCATTGTCTTTTAGTTTTTGCTTTTTGTCATCTTATTCTGAATGAGAAAGAGCACTGTACTGTACTGTGCAAATGGCTTCTGCTTTGCTGGGGATTCTGCTTGTTCTGGACACCACTGTGCAGGGAACGAAAACCTTAACGCCGCTTCTGTAAGAGAGTACAGCAAAGTTCTCTTCTGTCATTTCGTTGTTGCACAAGTGTGAACACGGGCTCTACGCTTCAGCTGTGTGTACAGCGATGGAGGCACACAGGTGTGCTCTCATACCTGGGCCAACCCCACCCCCCCGACCCACTGAATAACGCGGCACTGCAGTGCAAAGTTGTAATACCATCAGCTATAGGTGCCACAGGACAGAGTTAACGGGTTTGTTGCAGATGAAGGGCATTTTGACCCAACACGCCAATATGCTCTGAGCCCACATCCTCCCATTCTGTTGTAGCCAAGCCAAACTCCCCCCCCACCCCCTAGTAAACAAGGATTCTGTGACCTTACAGTTAAAAGCTGCTTCACACCCTTGCTAATTCAGCTTTGCTTCTATTCATTTTATGGCCAATTAGCTCTGGGTTCGCTTCTCGGGGCTACGAGAACGCCGTGGCGTCAGTCTGCGGACGCGGAGAGCCGGGCCGAGCGGCTTTATGTTCGTTTCCAGCGAGAAGCTCGGTGATATTTACTCACTTGGTTAAGTTTTGGCAGCACTCGCGGGAAAGTTGACTTAATGAGAGCGTTGTATTTTTTTTTGCACACGTTTATTTCTCCTACTTGGACTCTCTGTGCGGACCTCTTTGTTTTGGAAGGGGAGTCGGCGTGGTCTGTAGCAGACTCGCAGGCCGTGACGAAAGCTAAGTTTGCTTCTTCTTGGTGACATCCTGCTGTTGGCTCTTTAGTTCCTGCAGAACAGGATTTGCTCGGAGGCTTGGCTTCTCTAACAGCAATCATAGGTCTCTATTTTAGTCAATATTTTTCACTAAACTCCATTCTTACCTTTATTTACATAAAAAAACCCTTTTCAAGGACTGACATATTTCAAAGTCTTGCTTTATTAGTTTGGCTTGATTTTGTTATGTAACTAAATATATGCTAATTAGAGAAAACATGGTGTAGTGACAGGTTCACACATGTATGTGTTTTTGTATAGAAATATATCTTGCCCTGCATTGCAGATTAAAATTATCTAACCTTCCTTTTTGTTAATTTTGATGATTCTGTTGAAGTTTGAAAACTTCGAGCAAGTATTTTCGGGCACAGTTACCTATAGTTGTATGATGAAACCTTTTTAAATAAACCGAAAAAGTAAATTGTTGGTTTAATGTTCAAAGACCTGGTTAAAACAATCCCTGCAGTTGAGTAAAGCACAGTAACGTGGAAGCTTGTGGTACGATAACAACGGGCAGAACCCACGGAGAACGAGGAACAGAGATGATTCCGTGCACTTCAAACCATGACCAGAAGACCGCAGTCTTCATTTGTTGGATACGAAGCTACATGCGCACGACAGAAAATGTACAGGAGTATTTGAGGACACCTGCATGTTTATCAAGGCATCCTAAGCCACTGGGCAGGAACACACCGTGTTTAAATGTTTAACTCTAGCTGTCACACCAAGCTGAGCACCTCCCTCCCCACCATTAAAAACGCCACCCAAACTGTAGTGAACTGCAGCCCCCAAAAACAGATGGACATGAAGTTCCACGGTGACACTCCCACGATGGGACAGTCTCACTCCCAGAAGCCACTTCGCTGCACGGTGCACCCAGGCAGTTTTGAGAGGCGATGCAGAAGCGTGGCTTTTAGGACATGGCAGAATCCCAGAGTTCAGGTCATCAAATATTTACCAGGGCTCGCGAGAAAGCTGGACTACTTCAACATAACCAAATAAGAGAATAGAAAAAACAGCAGTTACTGTCGATGTTTGGAAAATATGTGGATGTGCAGTTTCCAAATGAGAGTGGGACCTGTGCGTTTGTGTGCTTCAGTGGCATGCAGCTGTTGGAGCAAGAACCAAATATTTATTGAGAAGCTCTCTGGTTCGCCCTTCCCTGTGTGGCCTGTCAGGTGAACTAGCAGCAGGACTGAAGACATACAGCCCATGCAGTTTTTCCTGTTTGAAAGGTTACTGTAATTCAGTTAGCTACCAAGCAGGTGACACACATTGCAAGTGACCTTTTCCAGCAAAAAGGCTACAGAACAGGGTCTTCTCTTACTGAAACAAGCTGATTTCAGTGCCAAACCTCTTTTGCTCTGCTCCTTCTGGCCCTTATAAAGGAGTTGAGCTACAAGCTGGTGTAGCTGCCTGTAAACGTCAGGGTGCGCAGTCATGCCTCTGTTTAAGGATCACAGCTCTCTCTTTGCAACACATGCATGTTTTTTCAGCATATTTTAAATTATGTTTTAAAATCAATACATTTTCACAGTAGGTGGACACCATATGTTTTTTTCTTTTAAGTGTTCACCACAGATTTATTTCGATAAGGTAATCAACTAGATATTTGTTTAAAAAAGGTGTTTTTTTGTAGAATTACTGTTTTGGCATACCTGTAATAATAATGTGAAAGTAGTTAAGGATCCCAGTAAGTAGGGTGTTTTGTTGAGCTCTGCATGGCCCATCCACTGGAATGGCCTGCTGGTCTTTGAGCACCCAGGGTGGTGTCACTGAGTGAGGACAACAGCAAGGGGGGTGGGAAGGGGGGGTTCTTTGTAGAATGGCTTGGGCTCAGTCTCAGCCTGACACTAACCAGTACTGAACACGTTTGTTTGTGGATAAACCACACCTTTAGCAAATTTGGGTCATTATGTATACCTTCAATTACTTAATGTTCAATACGCACGCACACACGCACACACACACACACGCACACTTCTGCAGTGCTAACATGGCAGGATCAATGTGAATCACCAATGTGAATCAATTGGCGATTCACATTGCTGTCACAAAAACAATGTGAATCGCCAGTAAGTGAATTTCGCTTGCTTTTTTTCTAGTCTTTGTCTCATCTTATGTGTGTAAAATAGGCTATTTTATACCCGCTATATGCTTTCTTCCATTTCTGGTTTCTTGCCTACAATCTACCCAGTGTAATAATATCTTCTACCATCCAACACAGGAACTAGCAGTAATGTGCAAGTGCCTATTTTTTGGGTGAAGCTTGCAGTACAGGAAGACAAAATGAGTTTTTCTTGAAGATACCAATTTGAGCACTGCATTACATTGGAAGGTTAAATAATGTAGTTTCCCAAAATGCACCATTTTTGGGGATATTCCTCTTTTCCAGTTTATTTCACTTCCCTACTGAGGACTGTATTGAACATAGAAAAATACTGTATTTTTCTAGATTATTTTCAGATACTATTTTACATTCCATTTCTCTTAATATATTACAGTTTCTGAAGACTCAGATGTCTCTGATATGATAGTGTGCAATACTCAGTGTTACCTCTTTATAGTTTCAAGAAGGCTGATGTAATTAAAAGTTAACATTAAAGTTGCATTTTAAAACTTATTAGCCACCAGTAATGAAATATTTGGCTCTCAGCTTGTAATGAGATTACTTTGATAATCTCTGTTCAAAGGAAGCATTCGTTAGAAGCCGCGCACTCATGTAGCTTTTATAAACAAAGTTCAAATCTGCCAAGTTTTAAGTTATAACTCCAACTTCTTCTCTATTAAACAGACTTGCATGTTTTTCCCTGTTGTGTTTTAGCACCGAACTTTCATAATTGGGGGGACTTTAATGGGCAATACAGACAATTATACACTGTAGGAATACTTACAAGGCTGTAGTATCATGTTGAGCGTTAATCAACCACTCAGTTTCACACATGACGGAAACGTGAGGGGAGGGGGGAAGTTGAAAGAAATGTATGCGGGTGAAAAATGTAGAGAGCTCATTTTCACCTCCTCCTGATCATGACTGGCCTCAGGTGGGAGGCAAAGTTGGGAGGAGGGGGGACAGAAAATGTGACTAGGCGCTGCCACTCTGACCCCACGAGCTTGCTGGTCTGTGTTCCCATCACCCAGTGGGGCCTACGCCTCTGCCAAGCCCAGAGTCAGGCCCAGGGCCCGGGCCGCTCCCTGTCTGTCTATCTGGGCCGGGATTCAAGAGCCGTGAATGCAGAGCGCGGCGCGACGTGGCGATCCCCCGCCCCGTGCAATCGCACCCCTCCATCTGCTGGGCGTCCGTTCAGAGTTGCCTGTCTGCTGTCCAGAGGTCCCCGGTGTGCCCCCATCGCCACGGCGTCCAGCCGCTGTCCATCCAAGCCAGCGCGCGTCACTGCGTGACATTTTATTCTCAGCTCGGTGACAGCGCTAACACGTGAGAGGCCGTGGGACCAAATGGCATTTCCACTCGGGCATTTTGCTTGCCGAGGGCCTTTGATTTACCCTCTCGTGTTTATGCCTCTGTGCTGGCTCCACATACTGTTTAGGTACTTTTGCAGCAGCTGTTCTAATGGCTGGCCAGGCGTAACTGCTCAGATGTTTTATTTCTTTATAAAATCTTTTGCATTGTATGTAGAAGTACATAATCACCTCTTCATATCTTCCTCCCTAAAATGAAGTTAATTTTCTTGTCCAAGACAATGTTTCAAACCAAAATTTTTCTATATTGAAATAGAAAAAAACCTTTGAGTTCACTTACATTTTATCATCACTGACTTTTTCACTTACATTTTATCATCACTGACTTTTTACATAGTTTTTTTTCTGTTGAGTAGAATTTATAGGCTGCCCAAACGGTGTGTGTTATGCTGTCAGTGTCTTTTTCCCTGGTCTGCACACTGCGAGTTTCAGTTCAGACACTGGAGGCGTGTGCTGCAGGCTGTCACCCTCATGCTTTCAATATGGCCACAAGAGAAAACATTTTATATCTTGTGGAACTTAAGAAAGCCTTTCCTGCCACAGAAATTCAGACTAAGGCTTTAAAAGTGTCTGTTCAGCTGCGTAGTGTGTAGTGTGACTGTCAGAGGTCAGTTATCTGTGGTGTAACAGGGATGTATAATTAAGAGTGGTGTAGTGAAGTCCTGTGTCAGTAATGCACCCTAGCTTTCACCTATCATACAACTCTTTTCACTGCAGCCCTTTCCCCCATTGTTCCCCACTGTCGTGCAGCTGTCCCAGGTCCCCCTGTGTGAGATGCGGTCACATCTCCCAGTGTACTCTTCCCATCCAGAGTGTCGAATTCTCTCCTTAAAGCTGTGGTTTATTAGCGGTTCGCCCAGCAGTTGTTACGAGGCTCGAGGAAAAGGTTGTGGTACTCTGCCTCGGAGAATGGCGGATGTCCATGTGCGTCTGAACAAAGGACTTCTTTGTGGTTGAGCTGTACTCTGACTGCGGGGACAGCAGGAGTTGTGTCGTTTTGGTGTCCACAGCTTTCACTTGCTGATATTGAGTGGTGTTAGCTCTCAAACTTATACTGGAGAAGATCCGCCTTGCGCCCACCTTAAGTTAAGCCTCACAGCCAGGTTTTGGCGCAATGCGTGCAGTCTGTGCCAACCTGCGTTTGCCCTCTTTTGATTTGTGTGCATTGATTCGTCTCTTCTCTACAGACAGGACGTGGGATGCCAAGAAGCCACCTCACACATTTCAGTTCAGAAAACACTTTTTTTTTTTTTTTTTTTTAAAGTTCTTGCTTGGTGCGTTTTAACATTGTGACGCGTCCACCTGCCCTGGTGTCATTTTTCCTTGCTAAGGGTTTACTTTTATGGTGTCAGTTGTTTTTCCCAGCTAAACTCGTGCTTCAATGCAGCCGTCAAAGTCGAGTCTTGATCAATGCATTGTTTTTCTTTCTTAATTACACCTGAGCAGCTTGGATAACATGAAAGGCTGGCAGGCCACATTAAAGGGAAGGATGCACCCGCAGAGCTAGCACGATCACAGCTAGCACGATCACAGCTAGCACGATCACAGCTAGCAGGCTGTAGTACCTAATGGCTGTTTTTGAAGAAGGAGGTTCCACAGATACGCAGAACTGTCTGCTACTCTGTGCTCCAGAGAGCTAAGTCTCCATTGGGACTGAGAGACATGAGGGCAGCTGAAAAGAAAGACTTTTTTTTAGAACTCAAAACTACTGTGGAACATATTTCCCTGAGGTTACTATGAACGATCATCAGGATATATGTGTATTTGGACAGCTTGATTCTTCACCTCTATTTGAACGTTTTGCGCTTCAAGGTTTTAAGTCGAGTTGCAGACAGCATGAATTGTCTTCCTGTCAAAAGAGTCATTTGGGTGATGGTGTTGGTGGTCCGGTATAATTTTCTCTTATTTTACTGAGGTCAGTAAGCTATGCTGCATCCGCCCGCTCCGTTGAAAAGTGGCGCGTGCTAAGGTACTCTCATCCTGCCCGGAAACCGAAGGCCAGAGGTGGTGGACGTTTGGGACCCCGGGGCTTGGAGAACGTGCGGGAGACTCGAGTGGTCCTCTAGCACCACTTGTATTTGTGCTGCTCATTTAAGTCTGTGTAAACACACAGCGAGGCCAACGAGCACCTTTGTTAGGGGCTAGATAAGTATCTACATGTGGACAGGAAGGACCCCCCCCAACCTTTATCTCAGTGACTGGAGGGGAGGGGGCGGAGCCTAAAAACTCCAACATTATTCAGGCTGCAAATTAAAGGCCCCGTTGTAAACCCCAGGAAAGCGAAGCCCTTGGCACATTGTTCCTCAAGTGCCAAGGGCCGCAAACCTGATCCTCGCTCAGAAAAAACCCCTCTTAACCCCTTTTGACACTATGTACATTATCTTCTTGGGATTTATGTGGAGGGCACTTATTATTATTGTTCTCTTGTTGCCAGTCTTGGCGCTTGCTTGTTCTGTGAAGATTAGTGCTGATGTGTAGCTTGTTATCAATAGTGTGGTAAACCTCTTGATTTGAATGACGAATACAGCGGGCCTCCGCACCTCAAGAGCTCGAACGCAGTTCAGAGTGTTCCAGCATGTTAATAGCTCACCTACTGTTTTTGTATATGTGGGTGAAACACGAAAATAGGAATAAATCACTCATTTCATTTATGAGCAGCTTGCTTTGTGTTCTACGGTCAGCCGTTATTTACGTGTTTAGGTTGTAACATCTTGGCTGCTTTTTAAAAAATCTCTGATTTGTGACCTAATTTTTGTCATTTCTGTTTGTTTTGCCACTTAATATTTTTTATTATGTTTGGATTTTAGCTAAAGGTGTTTATTAAATCCCCGACAGTTTTGTCTAGATTGATTGTTTGCTGTCGGGCCCGACAAACGTCAGTCGTTTTAATACCATTACTGTTCATTTTGTTTGTTTCCCCAGAAATCATTCGCCCCCTTCGTCTTGCATTGTTGCTTATTACCTCAGTGCACTTATTTAACGTACAGTGTTATGCTCTCCTTCGCAGTTTGAATCCCCCGTTGGGTTCGTCTTTGTCTTGCATCACGGACACAGCTGCGGGACCGATATAGCACGCGCTTGTCATTTGCTTTGTTGAGGAGTGAACTCGCACCCGAGCCTCATAGAGAGGAGTAGGGGAGTTACTGTAGCCAGACTGCGAGCACATCTGCAGCCGGCTGCTGTGCTGAGCATAATTGTGTCCTGTCATATTTAAGTGCTCCTTCAAAGCAAAAATTGTGACAAATTGTCTCTCTTCTCTTGTCCTTCTATTCCTCCCTCTCTTTTTCTCTGTCTCTCCCTCTCTTTTTCCCTTTCTCTCCCTCTCTCTTTCTTGCTCCCTCCCTCCCATTTTCTCTCTCTCCCTCTCTCCCCCTCCCTCTCCATTCCCACTCTCCCCCCTGCCTCCCCCCTACCCTCTGCCTTCACAGAGACTGCACTTGCCTCCGGACTTGTCAGACACGGCGAGCCGTTTGAGCAAACTGGACCTGGCAGAATCCGCCAGGCTGCTGAGCCCGGCCTGTGGCGGAGCGGCCGCCGCGGGCAGCAAGCGCCTGCACTTCTAGTGCCTCGCTCTTTAACCGTTTCACTTGCAGACCTCCATGACGTTCTAATTGGGACCGCACGCCTAGTCCCTCTCGCTGGCTTGACATCCGGCGCCGCTGCAGCCCTTGTCCCCGTTCTGCTCCGGACGAACGAGCACGCGCGGGACGGCTTCACCCAAAGCAAACCGCTCACCACTGCAGCGCATACCACCTGACAAAGCCCCCCCCCCGCAACCTGCTACTTCGTGTAATGCTCGCGAGACTCCAGAAAGCTTGAAAATGTCATATATATATTTTTTAATACACAAGCGTGCAGTGTGCTGTTCTCTGAGGACTGCACTGGGGTATTGTTTGTTGATCCCTGCTCTGTTTTATTTTCTGTGTAGCTTTGCAGGGGGAGGGGGGAGAGGTTGGTTCTCCCTGTGTTGTGTTGGCTTTGTCATTTGAAAGGACATCTGGAGTGCCTTTGGATCTGCCGTCAAAATGCACAATGCCTGATGGGAGCGCATGGTCTAAACAATGTCGTCATACAAGGCTGCAGCTGAAAAAGAAGGGTACTCCAGAGAAAAAACATTTAGAATCTTTTTCATTATGCCATGTGACTTGGGGGGGGAGTGGGTAATTGCTATGTTGCCTGTGTTAGCACAATTATATCCTACACAAGCATACAGTCCCACAGATTGTTTTGATCGGAACTTGGAAAGATGGCGTAAGTCATGCAAGCGGGAACTGGTGGACCGACTTTCTGATGTAAATATCGAATGTTGCAAATAAAAATAAAACCTGTGTTGTGCCATGAATGCATGTGTGTGTATTTGCAGAAGTACATGTCCATCTGTGTGGGGATAGAGCCTGGCTAGGGTCTGGTGTCACCCATCAGACGCAGGAGGTATGCTTCTCTCGGTGTCAACTGGCAGGGCCTGTCAGCCCACAGGGGTTCACAAAAGTTCAGCCCTTTCCCCACTTCCTGTCCTTTAACTGACCTTTGCTATGACCCCTCCTACATGGCTGAATAGGTGACAGGCACCCTGGTTATCTCGACTTCCCGCTTTCTGTGCAGGAAGGTGTTGAAAAAGAAAGGCTTTGTCAGCCTTCCTTAGGTGGGCAATTAAGGGGACCCAGTGAGCAGGCTGGCAGGCATCAGAGCGGTGCAGGAGGGCTGGCTTAGTGCAGAGAGAAGGGAGCCTCCGTCTTCTTCATGCTGCTCTTCATCAGTACGTTTTCCCAGGTGCCAGAGCTTGTGTCGGCGCAACAATCAATCAGTCACGTTCACGATACTTAATGGGAACCGGACCGTTGAAGTATGAGAAGCCGCCATCGTGGTTTTTCACCACTGTTTGCATTATATCTGTCTTCTGTTCAGTTCAAGCACCTGACAGGCCGTACCTAACCCATGCCTCTTTTTGCATTTCCACCTACCTGCCAACCTGTGAGGGCTAGGTGCTGCTCTGCGCCTCTCATAGCTCGAAAGCAGGAAGAGCATGTGCCATCATTCTGGCTCTGCAAAACACCTGCGTGGCCACACGCCCACCCCCGCATGACTACGGTTTGACGTAGAAGTCACTGTGAAGTGGCTGTGGCTGCTCTGACGGGTGGGAGGGGCCACGCGCGTGGGCAGGGAGCATAGCTGTCAAGAGAACGATGTCAGGATTATTGGACGGCCACAGGAGACGACCGGCGTCTCTTCGCCCGCCTCTAGCCGTGGCACTTCTTCGCAACCCGACGGCATCTGCGGTCACGTCAAGTGCTTTTGCACTCGCAAACAACGAAAAAATATTCAGTTTTTTCCTGACCTTTTTAATATATGACTCGTGCTCCTTTCTATTTCTAATTTCAGTTCTTAAGAAAAGATCAAGGAGATGGGACTGTAAAAATAAACCCCAGAACCAAAAAAATACCTGTAGGATTTAATACCCTCATTCAGAATTCATAAAGGTTTTTGTTACTCCAACAAAATTTTTAAAGGATTTTTTGTACCCCCTAACATTACACATTACAACATGTGATTGTCATACTCCCTTGAAAAATCAACAAGTAAAAATAAATATTTAGTCACTCACATATGCCTCCTGATTTACATATGTTGTTGCCATTTTTCCACTACAGATTACTTGTTTAATACATAAATAATCACTTGGACTATTCATGTATAAGTGCAGTATACCTTTAATTGAGCCATTGACATGTAAGACACAATAGATTCTTGTGTCATACTGATTCAGAGGGTTTTAACAACAACAAGCTGTCAGCAAGTGATTCATTGTCTGATTCAATAGTTTCTGATCAACTAAATTTAAACGTTACGAGGGCAACACGAGGCCACGTTTATTTTTTAAGGATATAGTGTTACCATACGCAAGTTGCTGCACTTGTTTTTACCCAGCAAACACAAAACGTTCAAAAAACGTTAGCTAAACGTTCCTAACGTTCACTAAACGTTTAGCTAACGTTATTTGAACGTTTTCTGTTTGCTGGGTAACATTCCTTTTTTGGTTATGATGCTTGCCACAATTAGCATACTTGTTTGTCGAGCTAATCAATGTGTTAGTCAGGCTTCTCTTCTTTGGCAGTAATGGCCAAACATTTTTTAATGGCTTTACAAGAAGGTGTCTCTGTGTGATGTTTCCCACTTGTTCTTACTGAGCAATACGATGGTGGCTTAGGTCACCCGTTGCCCCAAAGTCCACAGGAGAAAAGCCATTACATTGTCAGCCCCTCAACAGGGGTTTGTTTACATTGTCATACCCGTTTATAATTTCCGTGTATTTTGTAGTCTTTTGGAAGACTTCTACATGATTTTGTATTGTACTTGATACACCCTTTTGTATGTGACTTACATCGCAGACAGTTTTTTTACATGATAAAAAAAAAAAAAATTTCAGTCATTCCAACATAATTTATACTCCTTTGCAAACACTGTATGTCAGGTCTCCAACACAATGTTCTTTTGAAAGTGGCGAGAGAGCCACTTCACTGTGACCGTTTGTGTGTTGTCAGGCCTGAAATGTGAACTTCGCCATGACACGACTCGCTCTCTCCCAAAAGCAGGGGCACGATAATCTCACCAGTGAGAAGAGATGAAGGGACAGCAGATTAGTTTATACTTCCAAAGATTCCATTCCACCTGTTTAACACAATTCATCACTGCAGTTTTATTTTTGTAACGTTCAGCATCAGCCTGTGTGAAGACAAGGACAGGAGTCTGTTTTCGCAGTGCGTTCATTCTAAGCTCACCTTCAAAAGGTAAAGCTGTCTTTTTGTGTTACCAAAGCGTCTTTACCTGCTGTACTGTGTTTTATCATTTATGAGACTGCTTTTTTCAGAGCTCCTTGGGCCCAAACGTTCACCTTGAAGCTTGCCAAGTGCTTCATTTCATCTTTGCCTCGTGAGCTTGGGCTCGAATGGCTTGGGCTCATCCATGAGGCTGTCTGACGGCCGTTACCTGAAAGGCCCAGATGAGGCATCAGTTACTAGACACCACCATCACCTCTCTAGCCTCTCTGCCCCTTTATGGGCACACATGCCGTAGCCGAGTTCAGCCCAAGAAACTCTTCTCATGTTACTGTGACCCCCATCCAACCTTAACTGCATTTTAATAGAGCTCAGTCTAGTCCTGTCTGAGGTTAATACTTCAGTAAGCCAAGAAGTTGCGCTGTATAGAATTCTGTTAATCAAATAATGTATTTCCAAATGCATTTCCCCAAGAGGTGCTGCATATAGGGCATTATTGACCTGTCTGAAACATCTGCACAGTAATCTCCTCCTTATGTTCCCTCAGTCAGTGGAGAACATGACATCTGGGTTCCTACACTTTGTCTACTGTGCAGCTTTTATACACTGGTCATGTAGCGCTGCACAAGTTCTCTCTGGTGTGATGAGCAGAGGGTATGTTTGACAGGGCAGAGGTTGGGTAGGAAAGCTCAAATGGTCATTTGGGATGGCTGTGGTCCTGAGGATATTGCTGGATTTCTTCTTCCTTGTTTGTGCACCTGCGTGCCCAGATTCACATCCCCCTCTCCTAATCCCTTGTCATATTGCCCCAGAAAGAGTAGCCAAAAATGTCCAATTGATTCTATAGGGAAGATGTTTTATCCCTACCATTATTGCTTAATGAACACAGATAAATAGCATGTGTTAGCGGAGCGTGCGTCTATTCATCGCTCTTCATCGCAGGTGCATTTTCATGTTTGCCATTTTGGCACTGTTGTCTTGGGCTAAAAGCAAATGTGAATATGGCCCTGCAGCTGCTGGGCCTCTCTAATGTCATGTTTTGCAGACTGTCACGAGACCATGACTTCCGCTGGGGCAGTGCAGAAGAATTTTTTTTTTTTTTTACGAAACAGGTGCTTTTCAGATGTTGCTTCTTCAATCAGCGGTCAAACCGAATGCTCCACTATTCCTCTCTGTGCCTTGTTGTCCACTCTGTAAAGTATACACTGCCGTGTGTTGTTTTGTGTTCTGTATTGCTCGGTTTTACTGAGAATTCACTCCCCTTTTGAATGGTATGTCGGCGCACTTCGCATGCCTCATCTGGGCCTCTCAGCCAACGGCCATCAGACAGCCTCACGGACGAGCCCAAGCCTCTGAAAAACATCATGTTTCTGAGAGCCGTTCATTTTTTTTTAATGGAGAATTTTCCTTGGGTTTGTGTCAGAAGGTTTTAGATTGAGGCCAGCAGTTGATTGGTACGCTGCAGATTCTGATAAGCGGAGCACAGTGGATTACGAGCTCCGATAAGGGGCGGCTACATACGTCGGCCTCCACTGGGACTGTTGTAATGGCAGATTATTTGTTGAGAACCTGTAGAGAAAATGAAAGGAAGGAACTCGAAGACAAGCGGGAGAAGGATTAGGGGCCTGTAGGTGATGTTTATCAACAGGAACGGATCAAGCTCCCTCCACTGTGCACCATCCCTCGGTCACCACAGACCTGGGCTCACGTCCACTAGTGCCCACCTTATGTTCATCTCGCTGCTCTACGACTCACTCTGCTGCCATCTTTTTCATCTCTGTCAATCTCCCTGATGTGGAAAAGCTGCTTTTTGCGAAAAGAAAATAGTTTTTTCGACGACCGTGTGCCGTTATTGTTAAGTGAAGCCACGTCTTTTTGTCTTTGCTCAAATCAACATCACCGTGGTACGTTTCCACATTTTTGAACGCTGGAATGTATGCAAAGTCATCAGATGGGGCGCTGAGTAACCCAGCTGGTGTGAAAATGGGACGTTGGAAAAGACCCTCGGAGTCTGTTAGCGTTCGTGCTGCTGATAGATGTCTTGTCGTCACCTTCAGCCATTTTCCACCTACACCTGCTGGTGGTGTTCAGGCCTGTTCCTCAGGCCAGTGTCCTGTGTTGAGTGCTCATTACCCATCTGTGGTTCAGGACAGAGCAGCACTCAGGCACTTGTCCCACAAACTGCCTCCACTGCCTCAGAGGAGAGGTAGGAAAAGCCTCTCAATGGCTGCTGATGTCCTTGTGAGAGACCTTGAGCACCATCTCTTTCAGGAGAACGTGAAGCCCATCAGGGTTCCTGCATGTGCTGCCTTGGTGGTGCTCCGTGAGCACACGTGTCCCCTACTTTCCAACTTCATGTTCTTTCTATTGGTTCATATGAAAGACACTAAGATGCATATGGGACTGCAGCTGTTGCAGCATGGGGCATTGTGTTGCTCCATGTTCTTAAAAGTGAACTCAGGTCAAAGTACATTTGAACTGTGTATGTTCAAATCCTGCTCTTGTCATTAATGACAGGATTTACCTGGCAACAGCATTCACTCTGCACATCTGTCCACCGGGTGTGTTTTCAGCCAAGACATTTCACAATTTTTCCATTATTGATATTATGATGTCTAACCAGAGATAGTCTAATTTAATGCTTGATAAGGGTAAGTTTATTTTTGATAAGCGTATTAAAAATATAAGGCTTGGTGGGAATACATTTTCTCTAAGAAAATTAATTTAACAACCTGAAAATAACACAAAGTGCATTAGTGGTATAAAAATGTTCAAATAAGCACGATGAAATTGAGATTTTATTAATAATAAAAAAAATAAAATTGCACCTGATAAGTTGCATTTAACCCTGCCTAACATGCAACCACCAACCTTCCAAGTCTTAATAGGAGCTTCTTGGTTAATATGACAGCCAATTTGCGTATGTTTTGCAATATAATACGGATTTGTTTTCCATGAATAGATGAAAAAAATGAATAAGAAATACTGTTCTTTGTTACAGAGCACAAGCATCACTTACAAAGCTGTACTTATTCTGTCTGACAGACAGAAAGGTGTCACAAGGAGATTGTTTCTTTATATTTGCAAATGGGTGAAAAATTATGAATAGATTCCAGGCTTGCACAGGAGACTGTTTCTCACATAGTGCCCAGTAATCCAGAAAGTGTCAAGTATTTCACTTTAAAAGGTACATTTTTCTCATTGTGTCGTGTAGCTTGGTGTATTACTGGTTCAAGCTTGAATTGTTATGAATTAAATGGCCTAATCACAGCTTATTTCTAGTGAAATGCCCACAAGTGTGAGAGAAAGCGGTGAACAATCGTATGCACTGGTACCTGACCTTGCTCTCAATGGGACTTTCCCTTTCTACTTCCCTCCCTGCTGAGCCACAACTGAAGCAAAATAACTCATTCTGCTACACAATCGCTCCTTTTACTCATTTCGGCTATGGGCCGGGTTATTGTTTATCGCTCCTGCATCGCCTCTTTTTCTGCGATCACAATTTTGCTGAAACGGCCCTTATCATCGTGAATTTCCGCCAGGGCCCTCCGTGGTATTTGTGTTCGCCGTAGCGCTCAGCTATTGGGCTTGGTGTTACAGGCACCAAGCGGTTTCTTGCCGCTCTGCAGCACTTATGGTGTTTTGGTGTGTTTTACATCCTGTGTTTGCATGCAGATAACTGTATTCTCACTCTAAACAACCATTCAAAACTCCTAGATGAAAGCATCTTGGTTAAAAGGTAGTTTGGAAGAGGTATTAGTAAGATAAAGCTCTCATTGGGACAGTATCATACTGTACAAAATGCATTTTATAGTTTTCACAAAATACATTTAGAAAGCTCCATTTTAAATAAAATTAAATTGAAATATTTAAGAGACAGTAGTGTAGACTTTTCATTGAACACGCACTGATGCAAACCCCTGTGGTGACTTACGTTGTAGGTAGACACCAAAAATAATTCAAAGCATGGCAGATGACTATAGAAATGTCTGTAGTTTTCAATCATAAATATAAGACTGCTTGGTTAGCCTACAGCTAAAATGTAATCTAAAAGCCAACGGAAAAGAATTGAAAATGGTTACATAAATCGCAACACAAGACTAACATTCAAAAGAAACTCCTGTTATAAATGAAATACAAAGGCTTTGGTCTGTTTTTACAATCAGCAATGGTTAATTCTGATATGTAGTTGTAAACAACATCCAAACACTTATGTTTAAAACTCTGGCAAGCATTTTTAATCAATTATAGAAATTAAATATTTCTAGTTGCACAAAAAAAATGATTTTACTGTAAAACACTACAGTACAACTATATCTAAGAACAATTAACTTGTACCTGACCTAAAGAAATGAATTTATGATGCATGTAAATGTGTATAAAACATCTATAGAATATTCTGGGAAATATAAATGAAATTAACTTTATTATAGAAATCATTCTGGGAGATTTCTAGGGAAGACAAATACTTACATTTTCGACATAAACAAATTGTATTATATCGAAGACACAATCTACCATTTAGCTACCAAATGTTTTTTATACTTCCTTTCCAACAGTGTTTGCGTTCCACATACATACACTTTATCTGCCAACAACTTTGTGGAGAGGAAAATAAAACAACAGATAAAAGGGGCTTACACACAGCTAGCGTCTGTTCATCCAGTTCTGCAGTGGAATGATACAAGCTTTTCCATCAGAGTCCACAATCTGTACAAAGACCGGTAGAAGTACTCGATATAAGCTGATAAAAACTATTGAGGGCAAAGTCTTGCAAAGAGGATCAATCTCCCCGTCTTCGATCCCACTTCATCTTCGTAGTCCGTCCTTAGTTGTTCCTGTTTTTCGTCATAACATACAAATGGCCATATACAAATACAACAAAAATTACTTTTTTTTTTGTTCCATTTAGGATATAACACCGGGCACTTTACAGAAGTCCAGTTTTTCCTTTATCTTCGAGTCTTTTGCGTGCCAAGGTAAGGACAGGGCACAATCCCAGTACAAAAAAAGATGCCTCTTTTAGAGTTTCTCTCTCCTTTTCCATTTTTTGTTTTTTGTTTGTTTGTTTGTTTGTTTGTTTTTTGTATACAATACTGCTGGACAGCCAATTTTCAGTGGAAAGTCACAAAGTCACGTGGCTCTTTATTGTAGCCTCGGCCAGTATTGGGACATGTCGGGTTCGCTGCCTGGAACTTGGACAGGGACAGATACTCCAGGAGAGATGAGACCTGGAGAAGAAAAACAAACGATATGTAAGTCCTTGTGAAGGTGGTCCATCGTGGAGCAGGCGCCTAATGCCCTAACGCATCCTGACATTTCCATTTGCACTGCGCATAGTCCAGGAAGGTAAACAGCATGTCGAAGAACATGACTCACTGTGGAAGCTGAAATTAAAAATGAATACAGCTGCCGTTTGAATTAATCACAATGTTGTTTGTAAAGCAAACCAAAAAAAGTCTAAAAATCCATCACATGATTAAATGATGTACATGTAGAGTTTGCAGTACAGCTGTTCTTTCATGTGTGGGAGCCAGAGGTACAGAACCGCATACAACAAATGGAGATCTCTCCACGTTAAGCGGTTGTTTCGGATGCTCAAGGCTTACCCTGGGTCATCACAAGTGAAGTCTGAAAAGAATTTTTTTTCCTAACAATGTTACCTGAAATCTGTGTGTGGAATGAAAATGACATGTAGTGAGGCACACTATGAAATCACAGCAATTTATCCATGAACCACAGGATCAGTGTGAAACTAGTGGACACAGTGTAGCAACAACAATAACGATAATGAAATTCTGACAGAAAACAAAGCATCCTGGCGAACTAAAGTTCATAGAAAGAGCGGAGAAGTGTGTGTGTGTTAGCATTAGTTGGGAAAAAAAAATTATATACACACACGCACACAGGTATTCTCTCCTGTACTTAAAATTACCATGGTAGTAACCACATTTTGGTCATACCTGTTGAGGTGGTTCCAGACGTGGCCATTGACTGGCTATTCATGTGTGCCTGCATATGAGGGGGCGTGTATGCATCGTAGCTCCGCCCATTCACCGATGGACTGGTGGGCAGCATGCAGGAATAGGAAGAAGTCTGACTAGGCACAGGGGGCTGCAGGAACAGAATATATATATAAACTGTTAGACTTTCCGTTTTTCATATATACTGTAGTTTAAGTAGAGACACTGCATGTTGTAAAGTATTTTGGTGAGGTTTTCAGTACACTTTTGCAATTGTAGCAACCCTTGACAAAGAAATGTATTTAATAATTACAAATTTTAATTCCTGAAGTCTGTGGGTCTGTAGTGGACTCACCTGCATGGGTAAATTATTTGCCATGGTGAAGCTTGGCATAGGGGGCAGGGCACTGTATGTGTTCGTGAGAGCGGTGTCTGACCTTCCCAGCATTGACCCTGACGTGAAAGACACTGGTAAGGGAGGAAGGCAAGGAAACATTAAAATGTAAATCGTTTTTATAGAACAATTAACTGGTCACAGAACAAAGGATGGAAAGCATCGTTAACATTTTTCTTACTTTCTGCTTTAATGAAAACACCGAGTAATGAAATTATTCATGGTAATACGCTGCTTCATAATCATGTCCAATTTCACGTTACGTCATTTACCGTTTTAAATTCATTTGAAATGTATTGCATCGAAATAGATTAGCCGGTACAGGAAATGGTATACGACATGCTGAAATTCTTTTACATGACTGTCACAGTAAATTGTGTTCGTACTAGTGAACCAGGCGGCCCCTTACCCGGCGTCGTCGGCTGCGGAATCGGCTGGTAGACGCTTGTACTAAAGCTGCTGCTGATGGGGATGTGACTCGATGAGTTGCTCGCTTGTCTTCGCTGATTTCGAAGCTTTTCTTCTCTCCTCCATTTAGCTCTTCTGTTTGAGAACCACACCTGCAAACACGCGGAGATCGCCGACCGTGAGCACCGCAGTGGAGCGCATGGTCGGGATGTTGGGAAAGTGTGGTCGCACAAAGCCGCGACGACAGTCTTGCTGTACCTGTGAAACGCTTACCTGTATTCTAGCCTCCGGAAGGTCAATTTTGGCGGCGAGCCTTTCCCTTGCGAAAACGTCTGGATAATGAGTTCTTTCAAATTCTGAATAAACAAAGCAACGGCATAAAGACCAGCTGTAGTAATGCGGCTCTATTTACGAGTAAATTTTAACCAACTGTGATTTGTTTACGTTCCTGGGTTTGCTTATAAAGTTCAAATTCACACGGGAAAATAACTCCCACTGGAAAATGCGTGATAACAAGTATAAAGATTGTTTTAATGTTTCAGATGCCGTATTTTATGAAAAGAACGACGTTTTGTGACATTACTGCTCAATATTTTCAAAAGCGGATAGTTATAATATGAATCGCAAGAGATTCAACTTATTATTTACCCTTTTCCAGAGCTTCTATCTGTTCTTGGGTGAATGACGTGCGGTTCCTTTGCAACTTTCTTTTCAGCTGAAGCCTCATTTGGGTTTCATCCGAATCTTCCCCATTCGAACTAATTGAGTTGGTATTTTCACCTCCCCCGTCCTGTTGCTGGCAACCATCTGAAAAATAAAGTACATTTTAACTTACATCCTAGCGTGTTTTCTTTAATGTTAGAACACTGGTAGCACAAATCAACTTTTGTGAGCTTGGCCTATACATTAAATATCTACTTTGCCATATATGTAAACGTTTGCGAAATAAAATCAAAGCTCCGCCTTTTCTGATAGTAGACCGTTGCTTGAAAAACTTATAAGAGAATGTGTGCGTTTAGAATAAGTGGTATTAGTTTGTTTTCAAGCGTTCTTTTTGTTTTGTTCAATGTTGATTAGATTTCGATGATAAGTGCTAGTCAGAAGATCTCTAATTTGAGGCAACAATGCAAACATGCAAATTCTCCACTTTTGACTAGGGTTGGAATTAGAATACCAAGCAACCTTGTGCATTTTTAGTCCTGTGGAAAAAGTGAGGAAACTTGACACTCATTACCTCGTAGGCTGTAATTAAATACTCACTGAAAGCAGGCTATAATTATCTTCAAATGTGTATTTAGATTTAAGGAAAGTGTTCATTTATTGTTGCTGGTGTTAGGTGAAAGCTTTTTATTCTTTTATTTTACAGTTGTTCGGAAGTGCAACATCAGGGACGCCGTTAGGGAAGGATACGTTTAACAAGCTTATTTACTATTTTAAAAAAAGTTTGTGCAGAGATGCAGGTAGATTGGTTTTAATTTTATTACAATTATGCATATTGTCTAAGTACAGCAATAAACATAATGCGATCGTATAGCTATACTATATTGTGGAATATCGTGGCATATATTTTTCTTGGGTCGTCGGTTCAGTATGAGTTTTTCACCAACATTAAACAATAGCTGGAGCTCTCAGATGGTTAAAGGGAAATGTGACAAAATGTGGTAAAACCTTTTCAGACCAACTGAAATGTTTTAAAACCCAAACTTTCTCCCTTTTCAAATACTGTGATTCTTCAATAGTAGTCACCATATGGGCGTTTGTAGACCCATTGAGGTGACCACCAACACTTGAATAGAAGGAGCTGCTTTTCACAATGATACAATGCCAGTAGAGTAAGGGAAACCATTAAACTCTCGGGACAGGGAGGGTTGGCAAACTTTCGTGGGCAGAATTTTTTTAGCACAATTGGAGGAGGCAACAAAAGGATTCTCTCGAGGCGTGCAGCGCTCCGCATTGTAGCACGACGATCCCAGTCAACAGACTTTTCAGTTCAGTGTGTTAACCTTTATGCACTACTATCATTAATCACTGTCCCCTGGGTTGGCCCGTTCAACGCCAGTTAGGATTTATACTTTCTATAGGCAATGGGAGAAAAACACTCCGGACACCGTGAATAGGACATCTCTATACTTAGACCCTGTTTGTTCAACAAAGGGGATCGAGAAGACGACTATTAAGAGTTGATAAGCTTCGACCTGCCGCGCCGTGGTCACTTATTGTACCGAAGAGCAGAAATGCACTGTAATGCATGCGAATACTTCTGGAAACTGCAACACCGAATAGCTGTACACAGATGCGCTTATAAGCATAATTTACCGATTCCAAATAAGTCGGAAGTTTAAACAAGTCATCATGACCGCTTGATAGATTGTCGTTGATCATTCGCCTTTAACTGAAACTTTTTTCCTGTAGTGGAATGTATCGATGTCCAGTACTGCACAATTTTCGGGAGGGCGGGACAGTCGGCAAGAAAATGTAACCGTTTGAGATGACATCGATACGGACAATTATTCACGTACATAATAAAATGCTCACAACTTGTTTCCAGTGGTGTAAAACATTTCACACTGCAAACCATAAAGCCTGAAGTCGCGAAGCCAGGATTCATTGTCTTTACCATTATTTCATATTTTGTGTTGTCGCCAAACAATTTGTCTCTAAGAAAATGTACAGTGTCCACGTTTTAAAGTCACATAAAGTTTTCTTCTGACGTCAAACACATTATTATAGTGTACGATATCACGATATAAAGATGAGAAGTACATAAAACTGACAGACAATTAAACTATCTTTTAACGTCTCTCAATCTCAAAGACCCACAATAAGCTTTTCAGCACCCTGTCTGTATGTGCTATTACTTTTTTAGGACTAATCCGTAAAAAGGAATGAATGTGAGTGCCATTATCCTACAGGCAGACCAGCTGACGGTAAGTTTGAGATCTGTTTTCTTTAAAGAAAAAAAAAAACGCTGGGAAATAAAATCATTCCCAAGTATCGTAGTGTCTTAATCAGTGATGCGGAAAACGAGCAAAAAAGATAGCAAACCAAGGGCGGCATCCTTTCACAGCCATAGAGACCGGATCAAAACATTCTAGGGCTCACTGAAAGAGAAAGTATCTAAATCCTACAGACGGCTTTAGTCCAATATAAGAAAAAGATAAGAGATAACTGCCACCCTGATCCCTAAAAACCCTAAATCGCCGGAGATTTATTCTTCTTTCGTCAGATAGAGTTGTCTCTTTCTGGGCCCTGTCACTCCCGACGTATATTTTATTTTATTCACTGCTGCGTGGCATTTATCAGATTGAGACCATATTTGTTCTCCCCTCTGAGACCTAACCCAGCCTTATGCTTTTGTAGTAATGGATTCTTAACTGAATCTGAAGTTCAGTTCGTGGAAATGTAAAAAAATAATAATAAATGGGTTATTAATATGAAAAATATATCTATCAACAATTATATCAATGATAATACGATTAAACAAATAAAAACGCAGTGCAGTAACCCTAAAATGACAGATTACAGTTTACACTATTTACTTATCTTGTTGTTTGCCAGTTATCACAAATAAATGTAATAATAATAATAATAACAATAACAATAATAATGTCCCCTTATGATTCGTTTATTTAAAAAAAATAAAAGCAAATAACTATACATGTTATTTTTTTAACTTGCTCAGAAGTGTGTAGCTTTTTATTCAGTGAGGTTTGGGTAATAATTAGCAACAATTGACTTTTTGAAAATCATTACAGATAAGAACCAATAAAACTTGAAATGACAGAAATGTCAATTGGCTTCCTATTGACAAATAAATAATAGTTCGGAAAAAAATGCTCTTCGTTATTTTATAAACTCGCATAGTTTTGTGAGCTAACAGAAATTTATCAATACGCCGACATAAGATGAAACGCTATGGAGCGTATACTTCACTGGATATTCAATTATTGACAGATCTATTAAATTTTATACTTACAATTACTTACAGGAGATCATTACTTTTACTATAGATTAAAAAAAATCTATATAATTTGTCTTGGATTTCCTGAGCACCTACATAGAGAAGATGCGCTAAACAGTACCCTAAACTCTGGGGGTAACAAAATTAATGAAATAACACTTTCTTTTCTCTAAGTACGTACATAAATATGAGATCTTAAAATTCAAACTAAATTTACATGTATTTCCTATAAAAAATAAACGGTTTATATAAAGCACAGAACATAGCTAAAGCACTCTCAAACAGGTTCCTTAATTCTGACCGTTGTTTTGAAAATCGGATCAGCAATTAATCAGAAGATATTAAATGGAAAAGGGGAAAAACGGTCCTGGCTGTTTATAGCGTCCATCTTATATTGTTTAATTCTCTTAAAACTGACATGTCTAATTGGCGAGCAGTTCCACGTCGTGTCCAGGGGTTTCCGGCGGAACGTTTCTACAGCTGTCTCCCACAACTAGACGCTTATTCATGTCGCCTTAATGAGAAACAAAACGTTCTCTAATGAGCAATTACATAGCGACAGAATTGTTCCCATAACAAATTCTTGCGTGTGACAGAAACATCCTTTGTACGGATATCCCGCACACTGTTTCGGGTTTTTTTTTTTTTTTTTTTTTGTAACAGTGGGGGTGGTCGAGGATGGCAAAATCTGTGTTATTGGGTGCCACCTCTGATTAAAAGCTATACAACAGTCTAACAATCAGTCTAATATATCAGTTAGGCCTATCGATCAAAACGCGATGTTTGAAAAAAAAAACAGATTATTTCGCTGTAAACTTTTTTAAGATTTAAAAATCGTGACAGTAAATTCGTTGGATGTGGACCATTACATTACTGCCCCTGTCGAAAAACTGAAAAACAGTGATACGCGTAATGCGAGAAAGCGGCGCAGACGTGCACCTACGAAAACGTACCTGTTAGCACGGTTGTTTTTATACTATGTAAGATGTTTACGTAAAATGTACCACCAGACATTTATTTCTCATTTTAAAAAATGGATGTTAACTACACCATACATTTCAGTTAGAGTTACTTAATCACCGTTACTGAAAATAAAACATCGACAAAACAACATTAATAATAATAATAATGGATTGTCTATTGTGGTTTATGTTGAAGTTTTGCTCTTAGTGATCACAATCTAACTGTATTTGGACCGGATTTATTTTTACACTTATGGGTAATAATCGATATGATAATCTGCGTTACCTTGATTTGGCTGCCCTGGCACCGAGGTTCCAGGGTACCAGCCCGGCCTGGTCCCCCACGTCCCTGTTTGACCGTTCAGCATTCTCAGCTTGTCATACATGCCATCTGCACCCATCTGTTGCTTTTCGCTAGCCAGGTTGCGGAGGACTCTGTTTATCGATGACACCTGATAGAAAACACCCAAATGTTTCCCTTTAATCAGGACTAGATTTACTCGCGCAAGGGCACCCGAACAGACCACGCAATATAAAGGCATGCAAGTACGGCGCGCTAGTTGCTGATAACACATCGAAATGAATTAATGCGGTTGCTACTCTCAAAACAAAAGTAGTTTGTTAAAATATTACTAATGATTGTTACACTTTGCGTATATACATATGTTTTCTAAATATCTATATGCAATAAGTCTAAATATATAAATTAGTAGAATAATTAATAACTTACACTGGGTATATTATCGTTGGTACAGACACCCTCCGATAGCAGTCTGTCTCGGATTTCCCAGGCGAAGATAGACGGGCACTCCCTCTTGTATTGAGCAATTTTTCCAACTACTTCAGGAGTCGCTACTCTTGGTTTACTGCCTCCGATCGCCCTGGGTCTGATGGAGCCGGTTTCATAGTATCTGCCCAGGATTTTACTCACGCACCCATTCGACACCTGAATAGAAAACAACAGACACAAATCACATACATTATTTAAGACTAATATGAAATATATTAGTAGACTTCAATCAATGATACGCTTACGTTTTCATTGTCCAGCACTTGGACTTTTGCATCAGCATGGGTCTATAACACAAGAAATATACCTTAATGGTACGATAACTTATGGCTGGATAACTTATGTCAGTTTTAATGTGCGCGCGCGCGCGCGCGCGCGCGTGTGTGTGTGTGTGTGTGTGTGCGTGTGTGTGCGTGCACACACATTTTAATTTCTGATATAGAATTAAAAATTTAACTACCTAATATTTAAAAATCTACATTATAAGTGCATGAAGTAAACGCAAGCATTCATCATTTGCGATGAATTACTGTATTTGTCATATGGTAAATTTATATGGAAATGACATTTCGGGTACTGATAACGAAAGGCCATGATGCAATGTTTGCGGAAACTGCAACGATATTTTGACAATCAAGATTCAAGAACCCCAATTATAAATCAGACAGGGACTGAACCATCAACCATCTGCTATTAGGTATCTTGCAATTAGATCAGATTCCTTTTCCTCCGAAAACGTATATACTGAGTAAATCGATGAATTTTAATGTCCGTTTGAAGAATAAAAATATTGTCACCTGCAGAATCCTGGAGATATCGCACGGTCGCGCGCCACTGTGAGCAAGCTCAACTATTTTCTGTCTCGTTGAGTCCGGCAATGGTCTGCCGTTGACAAATACACCACCAAGCTGATTCACGCCACTGTGACCTGGGCAAAAACAGGAAGCTTGTTGTTTAGTCCATAAACTACCAAACTGTAGGTCATAAAAAGCAAAAAGTCAACATTTAGCACATAATTTATTTTTATTCTTTGAAAAATCAAATTACAGTAATTTAAATGTATAACGTATAGGTATTTGTAATGTCGCTGTAACACAACAAAAACTTTTAAAATACATTACCATTTGTACTGTTCAACAATAAACTTTTGCACCCGCAATTAAAATGTATTCATTATACCATT
>JABJVR010000007.1:11346620-11357752 GCA_025773905.1 Chitala chitala | reverse complement strand
ATATATATATATGTCAACACAACAACAGGTAATTTTTTACACCTGAAACCTATCTAGATTCTACATATGTGTTTTGTATAAACACGTCACCTTTTGTTATCCATTAACACATCTTTTGATTTCAGTCGTTATGATAGTCAGCATTCTCTTTCTGGCTATCAATAAAGCAAACATCGATCAGTAATCCTCGGTTTGCTTATTGAATAGAGTCTGTCAGGTAGAAAATCAAATTGCTCCTTTAGGTTGGATACATGAGCTAATGCGGTATCCAGAATCAAAGAAAGAGATGAGTGAAAGCGAGTCAAAAGCACTTTCCCTAACTCAAACATCACCTGACTTTTGCCCTGTTTCTCTGGCACGTTGAATTTATTTTGATATACTATACACTAAATGCACACATTAAGGCGCGCAGGTGTATATGATAGCGCGTAATATCTCGCGACTCAAGCACTTTCCAATTTATGCTAAATTGTTGGGTAAGTGCAACGATTTTTTCATTTTTATTAAATCTAATTAACAACTCCTCGGGCACCGTGTCGTTTAAAACACTTACAATTGCACGAATAAACAACAACTTTGTGATGATTTATGTTTGTGCCCCGTGTTATAGTTTTAATCTTTCACCTTCAAAAATAGAAACTACAAAGGGAACAACACGTCCTAAGCCACCTAATGTTACTGTCAATTTACACAAGCCGGAGAGTAAATGTGCAACCGCGGTGATGCAGGTTTCTCAGGAAATCGGTGGTCAGTTTGCGGTCTTTAAAAGGCAGCGTAGGGACAGAGTTACCAGAAAGGTGTTTGGCTGATTATTTGGAGTAACTACCATTAAGGGACCGCGAAACCGTGCAACGCGGCAGGGTTCTCGAGAGCAACGTTGGAAACCTCACGGCTTCGGCGCCCTTATCAGGCTGTCAATAAAATGAGATGGGACGCTAAATCTTGGCCAGGTGCTGTGTCTCCCTCTCCGGGCTGCCCCGCACTCCAGAACCTGATCAAGCGTGAACTGAAAGCCGTACAGCCGGCGTTGCCTCTTCTGGCCCTCTGTCACCAAATGCATGTAAAGCTCTCTCTCTCTCTCTCTTTCTCTCTCTCTCTCTCTCTCACAGACTGACTTTGCGTCTTTCTTACTATCTGTGTCTCCGTGTGTATATGCGAGTGCGTGTGTGTGTGTGTGTGTGTGTGTGTGTGTGTGTACACAGTGAAACACATCACACGGTTACGTATTAAAAAATATATCCGTGGCTGGAGAGATGGTTGGAAACAAATTTGAATTATGACATTGCTGTTGTTATACGAAATGTACATTTTCAAATTTAAGAGAGTAAATACAAGTTTTTGTCTTTTTGTTGCGCTGATTTTTGATATTTAAAGAATGCATGTTATTTTCTTATCATTACTTTTGCAGAATAAGGATGCATGCTACACAACACACAACAGTGACATCAAATTAACAAATGAGAAATGCCCTAATCAATGCATGTAAAGTTGTTTCAAGCCGATTGTGCATACAGTTCATGGCACTTTTTTCGGCATCCCAGCCTCGTGGTCATTCACACTGAGACAAGTGAAAACAAATACTATAATGATCAGTGCTGGTTTAGCCATACAGATCCCTGGCAACAATAGCAACTGCATCACAGGCTATTTGTTTACCATGGCGACGCGCACAATAAAACTTGTAAACCCAGGCGACGTTGCCAAATATGACCGGCAAGCAAATAGTTACTGCTGGGGTTTAGTTTTTCTTGTTGGTGGGTTGAGCTTTACGGATCTGATTTGGAAAGAATGTTTTGGCTGTAAGGTATGTGTCAAGAACAATCTTTTCTAACAAAATAATAATAATAATAATAATAATAATAATAATGCATGATGTTGTGAGTGAATATGGTATACATTGTGAGTGAATACGTTATGTAAATTAATTATATATAGTCTTCTGGGACCAAATAAATTAACGTTTTCCTGCTTATTTGTACGTACATCTATATGTGTTAATTTTAAAGTTTGTAACACTGGGAACTAAATATAGAGGGAC
Organism: Chitala chitala; assembly: GCA_025773905.1. Taxonomy (NCBI): domain Eukaryota; kingdom Metazoa; phylum Chordata; class Actinopteri; order Osteoglossiformes; family Notopteridae; genus Chitala; species Chitala chitala. The sequence goes on along the minus strand of JABJVR010000007.1, from coordinate 11,355,714 downwards.
GTACATATATACAGGACGTACATAGCACGTGCCAGAACTATAAAACCTTTGTATTTAATTAACCGCCCAGTATGGATTTAAATGAAAGGTTTTTGTTTGCTTAATAAGAGAAGAAAATATGAAAAATTCACATGACGATGGTAATTATTTTTAAGGAACTGTGTGAGTTATTCCACGCTGGTCTCCACTCCGCTCTCTTGTCCTGTGAAATATTTTAATAAGCTTCGTTCTCTCTAAGCAGCGTCTCTGCCCCTCACCCCAGCTTTGGCCTGAGACATTAGCTGAATTCCCCCAGGGTGATTGGATGCAATTTGTTCAAAGTAGACAGGCACGTCCTGGATGTTAGAAACTCACTTTTGCTCAACGTGACAAGCCAGAGTTCGATCCACAATTGTGTTCGAAAGCGCACCAAGCGGAAACATATTCCGTCATTAAGCTTTTTTTCTGTGTTCGCAAAATACTAAGATTCTTCATTTGTACATAGAATCACAAAATTTTGACACCTCTTTTTAAATACTCTGGACTTTAATGATTGATTTCGAGATATAAAACAAACCAGGCAGTCCATACAGCGAATGTGGTCACTTTGCGCTTAGAAATAAAGTACACGAAACCGAGTTGCAACGAGGGGATTTGATCTTATTCTTTGACCCTTGTAATTGGATTAAATATAGACGGAGACGAATAAAAATACAAAGATTGACACCTGCCAACTGGACTTCCTTATGATTGATTCTGATTCTGTGTGCTGGCAACAATAATGAAATAAATTGTATGGATAAAGCAGCACATTTGTCATTTTGAGAGGAGGAAGTCAGCGCATGTAGCAAGCTGTGAGGTGACAGGGGGAAAATGGGAGCTAACGAGGACATCGCACATCCTGACAAGACAAATAAGAAGTCCTCACCCTTTGTGCATTAATAACATTTAATAGAAACATACTGCACCGTTCAAAATATTCACATTTTAAAAGGATGAATGATCTTCTCCTTCCACAGACCATAATGAAAAGGCCAGATGCTATAAAATGAAGCAAGTCACCTTAATTAAACACTACTGATAGGTCCTAATATTGAGTAGAGAAAATAATTTTCAGGTGTTGATTTTTCTCACAATCACCATTTCAAAATATAGCATTCAAATTATGTTTAAATTCCTGAGCATGTTACAATGTTTCTTTATTATAACTTAAAAATAAGGCAACACAAAGAAATATCACAAAAATAATACATGTGTGTATATGTATAAAACATAGAGCAATATTACTGAAGGTAATACAGTACTGTAATCAAATGCTAGTTTAAAAAGCTCAGAATGTGACATACAACTCAGATTCACCTCTTTTTTTTTCCCAAAAGAACACAAATAACTATTGCTATTAGATCTGCAGACTTAAATTTTTAAGTCAGTTGCGAGTTACTTAAACTTTTCATAATTTAATTATGTGCTATGTCTTGATTTCATTATTGCCAGTCAGCATATTGGAACAGTTTCTTGGGGAGCACAGCTTTACAAGGAAATAAAAGTTCATGATGAATCGCATGATGTTTTGCTGAAATCATGGCACAGTATGACTTCATCAGAAATTTTCCATTGGTCAGATCCTTGTCTGTTGTTCACTGTTAAGGTGTATAGAAGAGAAGTCATCACTTAAGGCTGGAGGTGTATCAGTCCTTGGGATTTACATTATTCACCTGGTTACACAAAAGTGGGTTTACACAGCATTGTTAGGCCTATTTAGTTACTGCCTCTTCAGCCAAGAAGCTACAGGTCCATCTTCTGCAAATGAACTTATTTATACGCTTATTCCTTATCACAAAAAAATAAACAAGAAAGATATTTAGTAATGGAAACTTTGGTTAGTCATCTGCATGATCAGGATGGAACATGATGACCATTTTCTTTGGTGGTCAATCGGATGAATGTGGTATGTTAAACATCACAAACTGGGACATGTACTTTACCAGTTTCTCCTGTGCTCGGTAAAGGGGTAGCCCTGGGTTTTGAGAGGCAGTGGAAAAGCCCCCTAACTTAGATGACAACCAAAATCTGCAGCACTTAAACCATTTAAATTTACAGACCAGCAGGGAGTGCTTTTAATTTATTTACAATATTTTCATTGGTATGTTTGCTGTACTGCAGATTCCAAACACATGCAGCACGGTGTATAAGGCAAGTGCACTTAGAACGAGCTAGAATTAAATAATTCCAGTATAATCATTATAATATCATTCACTATATTATAATATAATAATCATTAAAATATCAGTCAGTTGTTCCTCTTCTAGCATATAGGCAAAGCTTTTTTTGTAAGTGTTCATATCAAAATAACATAAATAACAGTCTGTCCTCTAACATGTAGCCAGTCCATTTATGGATGAAGAATTTGCTTTTCTTCTGATTGCTTTCTACCTGACTAGGAGCAAGTCATCTGTTCGTATATGATTTTGAGACAGGCCACTGTAAAAATCTCTAACCACATCCTCTTTGTCGTAATTACATATGAACCTGTTCTCATAAATTAGGTCTGCAGATAATGCGAGGCAGAGTGAGAGGATCCAGCAAGTAACGCTGAATTAGACTTTGCGTGTTCTGTCTCCCCAGTGATTCCCTCCATTAACATTATAATCTCAGAAGCAGCTTTTTTCCATGTACACGCTATTGTTAGTGAATCAACTTCTCGGGCCCTCGGAGAGGCTGACCCCTGGCAATTCGCCGAAAGTGTAATTATCTGCTCGTACCGTGCGGAGATTTAAAGGATTGTATTTCAACTAAATCTATATCAATGCTAATTTTTCAGCCCATCTCCAGGTGATGTGGCCCAGCGGAACCCTTCCAGATACCTGCAGCTGCACGCTGTGCAGAAGAGATTGAGAGGGACCGCTTTCTCTGATATTATACCTGTTCTTTTACTCAGCAAATCAGGTTTACGTTGGAACAGTTTAAACAAAGAGCTGTGTGTTATATCCTTGTACCAAAAATTATGTGTTAGTGCAACAATGGTATGATGAATTCGCTATGAATAGTTAGCAAAAGTCTGTATAATGTCCTTTTAATGTTTATAAAATGGGTGTTGTCATGCTACTTACATCTACATAAATATTTTAAACTGTTAATAGTGTTCTTAATAAAGGTAGGTCATTGGTACCAGACAGGCTGCTGAAGTGAGTTTCAAAAATTTGCATTGCTCAGTCTGTTATGAAATAAGTGTTACAAATGATTAAAACGGTTTTACTACTCTGGACAGTATGGCTTTGACTGTAGACTCTGAATGATGTAAAACATGTTGTATTTGGCGTGTTAATGTTCAGAAGTGTGTTTATTGTACCAAACGATGGAATATATATTCACATTTTTTACCCACATTTTTATATGGTTTTACATTTAACAATAAAATGTTAATATATTCAAACTATAAAAGAAAGGTAGGGAATACAAGATGAGAAGGGAATGTTTAAGAGGTTTAGGTGATTTAAAAATATTGTTTAAATAACAAAATTTAAAAACGCAAGACTTGTAAACAAACACTTTTACAATAGTGTCATACTGTACATCTGTGGTAGCGAACGCGATGACGAGCGAGGCTATACACGAATAACAAACTGATAACTCAAATCAGGCAATAAACCACAACAAACCAACTGGAAAATGAACTCACGGTGCCGCAAGAATTTACGGTAAGTTTAAATACGTTTTGAAGAAAAGTGAAGTGTTGACACAAAATGTGTATACGCAGGATAACATAACGCAGGACGTAAAGTTTGCATCAAATGTTTTTGTAACGGCACACATTGAGAACATTTTTATTTTATATCTTTGGCCACACTGTATGTGTGAAGACTAGGAAAACCATATACGCAGATATGAAATTGTTCTCTCTTAAAATTACATATTATTAATTGAGCTCCAAAATAGTGGCCCGTCGATATTTTGAAAGTGTATATATGCGATCTGTCAAAATTTAATACAGTTAAAGTTCTGAAGCAGAGCTCTGTAGCAATATTATTTTTGTGTGGACATCAAGAAGTCTCCAGCATTATGCAATGAAAAGTTTTGGTGTTTGTGATTCGTATTGCAAACGTCGCCATGAGAAAAATACAATCTTATTCTCATCAGTAATGATTTACGACATTAGTAAATATTTTATAATGCCAGAACTTAGCCTGTTAATTATTTCCACATGCCTGTGGATAATACAAGTTGGCGATTACAATAACTTATGGTCTTGCTGCAGCGTAATGATCGAATTATATTTATTGTATAATAGATTTAATAAATTAAATGTAGGCTACAATAACTAACACAAAGTTTGCAATATACTGTGATGAAATTAAATACAATGAAAGCTCTAAGGTTTCACATTCCTTACTTCACACACAACTACTATATTACAAGATAAATATTTTCGTTGTGAACAATTAACACGGATAGTTTGTGTAACAAAAACATACAGAACTATTTGAGATGCTAGAATGTTTTTGTTAACATTCGCTAAATATACACTATTAACTTTTTTCTTATTATTCCATTCAGCCAGATTTTCCACACAACCGAAAGTGATTATCGATTTCTGTGCGACACTGAATGATAAGTTATGAGTCTTAAATATGTTTAACAGTTAAAATCTGTACAAGTTACTGATTATGTTTTGCGGTCGTCTATGGCTCGTCAATATTAATAAAATGCAGGCGACGAAATCGTTACAGCTAAGACACCCAAACCGAAATATTTCCTTCGCTTTCCGCAATGGTCCACAGCGTTCTTGTTTACATCTGCTAATGTGAGCAGTATCACAAGATAGCCCAGTGAAGTCTCCATAACGTTTATTGTCGATTGAAACCCATCTGGTTGTAGTCTTGCTTAAGATCTTCCCTTAATTATGCTTTTAATTAAAGACGGTTCAAGGCAGTGGACCCCATGAAGGGCAGTAATTACAAATTATACTACAGACCCAACAGATGTAGCTAGCTTCATCTGCTGGGAAGAAAGGTAGAGATAAAATTTGACAAAACTTTGAGATTAATTAATCCCCTTTTTTGAGAATAGAATCACATTTTTCATTATACAGACGCAAAACCGGGATTTAGGCTCTCTGTCAGGATTGTTTTCATATTTCTTTGACATCTATTGATTTGGAGGCAGATGTAAGGCTTTGTCACAAGAGAGAGGAGCAGTCACAATGTATTAGTGTAAAGGCATAGTTCGAGCATTGCAGTCTCGAAACAGGTCGAGAGAGCACGTGACGGCCGTTTGCACGACTTTATTAAGATCAAAAGAACCAATCTGTGTTAATACCATTTTAGAAAATTGGCGCTTCTTTGAAGTAATATATTTATGTTTAGAATGTTGTTTTATTTTAATAAATGAAATAGAACATTACTTCGAGTTATTTTATCGGAAAGTTTTAAACAGATATTAAAAATAATATACTAATGCACAAGGTACTAACGCTACGAAAAATGTTTAGTTTTTCAAGCCAATGTAAATATGTTATGGGTTATCTGGGTTAGCGTGTATAACGTATTTCACTACGTGCAGTTATAACCTGATTCGTAAACAACTTCTTGTTTTATATGATGAACAGAGCTATTTTGCCTCTCATTAAAAGCTAATTGAAACTCGTTAAGCAACTCTATAAAACATGCGTATCAATCAACACTAGAAGTTTTTTGAAGTTTCTTACTGAGTGTTTCAGTGAAGACTATAATTTAAGGCACTCTACTTTTATAAATCCAACACCGTTCGTATACACGTGATTTCCCTTACTTTGTGTAGTAAATACAAAATTCACAATTCAGCCTAGCTCGTATAAAACAAAGTTTCGATTTCACATTGCGTGTTGATATATGGTTTATATATCTGTTCTTCTAAGTGCCCACTTTGTTTACGAAATTGCTGACTTGGCCCATTTATTAATATTACATTGATGCGTACAGGTTTGCAGACGTGTAGTTAAATATTTGAGTTGGTTAGTTCAGGCAGAGATAATAGCCACCACAGCGCGCAACATGTAGACCTACCTTTCGTTTTTGTTCCACTGTGCCAGCGTACACGACTCGCTCCTGACTCCGGTCAGTTCTCAAATTAGACATGTTTATTGAGCGCATCAACTGCAGCGTCGCTGGCACATACAACCAGCAAGATGCTACGGATGTTGGACAACGGTGCTTGCCCAGAATTACACTCATTCAAAGAACAGAATATTAGCGTTTCAACGTCGTGCACGAAAGCCATGCCATGTATTACACAAACCCTTTAATCTATTTATTTATTATTTTTTAGAGAGCAGTTAAGTTCCTGCTGTCTGTCCTAATTGTTCTGATTTTATCTAAGGTTTTTTTTTTCAGATCTAAAAAGAAGTTTATAAATGCATGAAAATTTACATGGAATCACATCTACCGAACAAAATATTACGATATGCTGAAAATGTTGTCAACTTCACAATTATATACAATAAAAACAACAGTTACAGTAATTACATCTTAAAAAATATACATTCGTGAAGTTAAAAAAAAAAACATTTTTTACTTGTCCCCATCAGAGCTGTCTTTCACAGAGGAGGTGTATTTCTAAATACCCCACTTAATTCTGTAAGACGTTAATCGGATGTGCAAATTTTCATTTTTTCATTCGGGTTGGGCTCTGTTTGAGTTATAGCACTGTGAAACGCTAATAATAAATTACCACGCTCCATTCAGCTATTTGTCAACGTATTATTAATATCAGACATGATCTTGTGCTTCTGTTTGGCCAAGGTTTTAATCAAGACATATTTATTTACATTGTAAGTTACTCTTATGTGCAATTGGCCCGGGTAGGTGTGATTCATAGTTGAGCCTTGGCATACACTCAACGTGTAGGGGACACCAAGACAAGAAATAATGCCAAGTGTGAGAAGCATTTCAGTAGCGAATTATCATTTTTTTATGGCACGCTCCCCATTGTTGTATTCGACATTCTGGCAATGCTCGGTAAATGTGCATTGCATGTGAAAAACATGTATTTACAAAAAATAATAATTTCTAGAAAAAGAAGAATTGTATTATTATTATTGTAAATAATAGCGCTATATGTAGGAATTATTTTAAATTGACATGAAACAAAGGTAGTACTGCACATTGCTGAAAATTCTTTACCTAAAGCACTGGATTTTCTCAGGCCTACTGTTGTATAGAGCACAAAACAGACGAGAAACACATTAAACCAAGGCACGGAAAGTCATCGTGTCTCCTGACTTTAAGCAAAGCATCGTATTCAGTGGCATTTATGTTATTTCGACTCCGATGCTTCAGGTTTTTAAAACAACCTTTTAATCTTCCTGTTACACTCTGAATCAGTCTTTAAGGATAGCAGTATTCTTCTTTCAGTAGGAGGCCATTACAACCTTTTGTGCAACAGATTTACGCATAGTCAATGAATTCACATAACATTATGGCCCTACTAAACATCTGCACTGACCGCCATTTGAGGGCAAGCCAATGTCCCATTCAAAGTGTCTCGTTTAATTTGTGACGTAACTTGTATTTGGAGAGTGCCTTACGTTGTGTGGGCAAAGTTAAACTTTGTCCGAAGCTCTGCAGCGTCCCTAAAGGCCGACGACGTATTTACTGACGGACCGCATTCTGTCTCCCAAACAGCGCGTTTTAAATTTGTCACACAGTGAAAGGTGATTCTGTACGAGGATTCAGTACAGATATAACGCATGTGGAGACGGATTCCTGCCTTATCAATGGCATTTTTTCCCCACATGAAAGCATTTTTAAAACAAATGCATCAAGATAAAAATCTGTTGAAACGATGGGGTTTTCTCAAGTATCTTTCAGTCTGAACTTGTGCTTGAAAAATAAATAAGTGAATGAAATCGATTGTTCTGCGAAACCTGAATAGCACACAACGGCTTCGCCTTGTGTCAGATTAAAACCTCCACTGTACACTTTAGTGGTCTCTCTAAACCTGAACTGGTTGTGTTGTGTTTAAATGCTTTCAAGTTGTCTTCTGTGTTTATTTGATCAATGTTCTTAATTCTTTGTGGCAACAAGTTACAGATTTCAGACGTAGCAAAACTCCAGAACGCGGAAAAGCGGCAGATAATGAGATGAGAGATATATGAAAACACCATATAATGTTTGATTCGGTATAGTCTGCGTACTGTCCTAAAGGTGAAACGTATGGACACAGATTTGTCTCAATCCTGATTATTTCACACTTGAATATGACGTGTATAACTAATATTAGTAGAGTATTTGTTTAAAATTTCCATTACTACTCTATTCATTTTTGGAAATAACAGTTGATGTTCCAATTATTCGTAGAGATGTTACTGCTACTACGACTAATGATGATTGTGATGATGATGATGATGATATGATGATGATGACAATTATGTTGATAATTAGTAGTCTGTTTTTTATTTTGTTTGCAATTATTGTCTTCATAACAAACCTATTGCAAGAGGCGCTTTATAAAAATAAACAACTGAAGCGAATGTCTTCCCTAAGCAGCTATCACTATCTAACACATTTAATGTGGACATAATAATGGCAGTGGTCCTTCTGACTGGTTACGGGGTGTTCTCTTTTCCCCAGTAATCCTGCTACCTGTCGTTCGTATTCTGCATAGTGCTCGATCGCCCTCTAGTGTCAGGCTTTCGGCACGGAGCAGTTTGAACGTGATTAGAATCGGTGCAGCCTAAGCGACAATTACCGACACTCTTTTTATGTCGGGTATCAGTTACTCAGCATGTAACATTAAAACGGAAAACGTTTTATGTCCACAAAAACATGTTAATCATGTTTCAAGTGTTTTATAAGTGCTGTGTTTGTTCTTTAGTTTTACAAAGCAAGCGAATACATCTTTACCCATACTTGTTTTCTTTGATACGATGTCAACATAACTGACATTAGTTTACAAGTTTTCCACATTTTACCGAAAAGGTTACATACACTTTTAAAATAAACAGTCGTTTCTGGGAAACGTGGGAAATTATCTGCATGCATTCTTCTAAATTGCAAGGTCAAAGGGAGCATTGGAGCGACACTCACTGATGTGGACGACCTCATCTTCAAGTGAGCCATGTAACACGCTGTGCACGTCT
>JABJVR010000007.1:11332443-11346520 GCA_025773905.1 Chitala chitala | reverse complement strand
TAAAATGTGACAATTTTTAAATGTTTTTGTTGTGCTTATACCTGTAATACCATATGCTTGTAATAAGCAACTTTGATTATTTCTCTGTTAGTACTGTTTTATTTAATACTAAATAAGTAATGACAGTAACGACATATATACACATTGCGCGCGCGCGTGCGTGCGTGCGTGCGTGTGTGTGTGTGTTTGTGTGTGTGGTGCTGAATGGACAGCGCCACCTTTACCACTGACATTTACAGCAGCAAAACATTAAAAACATATACAGATCCCGACTGGTTTCTGTTCCGCATCACTACATTCACAGATGTAGCTCTTTCATAGCCCCGTACTTGTACTGTAATTTCGCTAGTGACAAAAAATTCTAAATCAAGTGAAGTTCCCGTTTCATCAAAACGTTCGAGAACCACGGTGACGTAATAACCATAACCGCTGACATACGAAGTGTCGGCAGTTATACACAACGTGTGCTGCTTAGACACCTTACTCAAAGAGCAAGCATTATTACAATACATGTTAATAAAAAAATAGGAAGTTATTCATTCATGGAGTAATGTCTACATAGTATGAAGAATAACATACAATAAATAAAGTTATTGTTTTTTTTCTTGTGGTTACAGTGGTAGACTAGAAAAATGTACTTTAAGTTTTAAATGATGTACATGTAGTACATGAAGTTGTAAACAGAAGTATCCTGAAAATGCCAGTGTTGCCAGTTACATCTTTTGATAATGGTGACGGTGGAGGTGAGAGAATAAACAGCTGATAGTGACTCATAACATACAGCATTGCTTCTGAGAAAATGTGAAACCACTTGTTTAAGACAGTGGAAGATATCCTCACGTGGAAGGAAGCCTATCATTCGAAAGAATTTAAAAGAAGACATTTTCTTTTGTCCAATATGTAGCACGCTAACATGAGTCAAGTTAATTTAATCCTCACTCTTTCACTACCTGCCATTGCGTTGCTACCTGATAGCTACTAATTGCTGTGAGTACATTTCTGAATTGCAAATTTTCTGCACTGATAAAAACTTTGATTGCCTGTCAAGCACACATAAGGAAAAGATCACCAGTGCTAAATGAGGTGTTGCACGCTTGGATTGTAATGCTTAATGAATTATTCAAAAAAGAATGCTTGAATGAAGCAAACAATTTGAAGGGTTAGTAACATCTGTAACAGTTCAACAACCAAAAGAACAAAAGTATCATCCTGGAAATTACACTAATGATTAAAAAATGTGTATTAATTCCACATTTGAGGGTACAGAGGGAAATGCTAGTCGAAATCGAAAGGTTAATCTGTATTTTCCCCACTAATCAACTAATTCATGAAAAAAGTAGAAATGCAATTAAAAGATCTCATTTTTGTAGGACACATGTAATGATTTATGTATTAATTTCTCTCTATTTTATATTCAATTTCAATTTTTCCTTAATGGAGTTTGTGAGTGCATTAAGTACACATTTGAATAGACGTACACAAACCTTTTTTTCACCCAGCTTAGTCAGTAAGAGACCCAGGCATCCTAATGCTGCTAAAAGTTTCAGCATGCCAGTTCATTATTGCTCTCGATCAGGGCATCTATTAAACATTTATTTACGATGGAGGAAATGTCATCCTTGGAATACAGATTACAGATACTACACTTGAAATCAGCAAAAAGAGATGCAGTTTTTTTATAATGATGCAGTTTTCAGTAAAAGTTAACCTGTTCTTACATTTACCTTTCACATGACCTTTTAGCATTGCCACGCCTTGTTCATGTATATCTGTGGGACCACATTGAGCACTGAGGTGATGTGTGAGTGAATGAGGAATTCACAGCTGTAGGTTAGTCAGCTCCGTGTACCCAGCATGCTCTCTGGTAGCTGCTCGGTGGCTAGAAGCCTCCCTGCGAGTGTTACTGCGTAGAGCCATGGGACCTTTGCTTGTTGCAGCTGTCATTTGCCATTATGAGGGACAGCCTCCTGTCTGTTAATTGTACAAGTGGGTGCGGTGCTTTTCTGATATTCAGACTGCCTTCCCCTATTTATGAATCTAATTACATTGCTAAGCATTTTTTTGAGCTGATATCCAGTGCAGTGTAACGTGGGTTAATTATGACATTAACAGGCAGCACTGCAGCTCAGCAGGTATGTAGAATTATTGCCTCACACCTCTAGGGTTGTGGGTTAGAATTTGATTCTTGGCCCAGGATGGATGTGCCTAATGACACAGAATTTAAAGTGAATCGTTTGTAAAGTGTAATAGTGTTTCTGTGGCTTTATATAAGCTGTTCCGTAAATGACTGCAAGATTAATAATAATTATGACATTACTTTTTAAAAGTATTGATCAGAACAATAGAAAGTTTTTTTGAAGGTAAAAGTTTTAAATTGTTTAAATTTAACATCTTCTGCAACAAAACCTGGCAGAGTGACGGCACTTGACATTTTTTTTTCTCCCTTAAGTGCTGTCTTAAACCAGTGTGTTTTTATCAAAACTTAAAATAGCCAAGGACAGGGACAATTTAACAGGCAATTTACCTCAAGTTGATGTCACTCATCCAACTTGCTGCAAAAGTCCTGCTCTGAAGGTCTGGTGAAACGTCAGGGCGTGATTGATGTTACATCTTTACACTCAGCCTGTTCTCGCAGATTCTCTAGGAGATGAACAGGTAAAGTAGGGAACAGAAGGCAGCTGTCCTGTGAGTTTAAGATATAAAATTGCCAGTGTTAATGTAACACTCCTATGGTTTTGTATAAATCCTGAAGGGTGTTTGCTATAAAACAGTGTTAAAGCTATAGCTTAGTTGTATTTAGGTCTATGGTTAAACTTAGTCCTGTTAGTACTGTTAAATCCATTACAGTAAGGACATCTCAGCCACACACATAAACGGGAACTGGGACTGTTTCTAGTCTGTCATATTCCCACACACACACACACACACACACACACACACACACACACTCGTGTGCCATTTTCCTGAGTCGCAGGGATGCTCAGTAGAAGCATGACCAGAGTCCTGTCCCATCCCACACAGTGGGACACTTACAAAGACTGTAGCATTGCACCTCAGCGCCAGTCTGACGTGGCCTCCCCCCTAACTGCCGGCACCGAGTGGAGTGAGCCTGGAGAAGCGGGCACAGCTCTGCTGACCATCTGCCAGGGCACGCCTGCTCACTCACTGGTCACTAATGCAGCCACCCCCAGCCTTCCTGCCTGTCTCTCTGATCTCGCCAGACAAGGTTGATTAACACATGCTAATGCTCCCAGCTAAACTGCATTAGCACTGACCAGTTAGCAGTGGTAATCTGAGCAGAGCACTGCTGAATGCCTTCCCATGCTACACACACCGGTTATTGTCACTGTATGTGTGTGTGTCTGTGTGTTTGTGTGCATGTGTGCGTGTGTGAAGTTAGAAGTCAGAACCCACTCTGTCTTCCTTTTACTCGCTGGAGGTCCACTGTGGTCACATTGTTCACCGACCCGGAGTCTCTCCACTACACTAGGAGCTGCTGCGTGATGATGATGGACCACTGATGAATTAAAGCTTCGACACAAAGAGAAGGCTGCGCCGCCGGAGGCGTCGTTTGGTTGAAGCAACAATGAAAAGAACAACGGCAGACAGTTTTGATTAAGTGAGGCTGTTGCGTTTAATTTGATTATCTCAGCATTAAAGTCAAAATCATTAAATAAACGAAGCATGAAACTTGCAATATTTACATACTTTAGTCTTTAGAACTGTGTTGCATTGTTCGGTACAACGCTTCCAGAGTACCCTGCCACATATCGTGATTTTTAGCTGTAGGCAGGCAAGTTGAGACTATTGTTTCATTGGACGGTCCTTGAAATCGAATGGGATTGCTTTTACAGCTAAACTCAGCGGAGAACATGACCTCACGTTGGTACATTAGTCACCACGTTTACCATGTACAATGAGGTGCAGAAACTTGTACATTTATCGAGATGTGATGGTGTGTCTGTCTCTCTGTAAAGTACATCAGGAGTTGAGGTTTCACATCTTTGGTGACAGTAAGGCCCTCGTAACGTGCAATGCCAACAGTCTATTACTGTCTGTTTTCACCGGATACAAGTGCATGGTTTTCAACATAAAGGCTGAAGACACTGTGACTGAGACACTGGATTTATGCATGCTTGTATGGAGGGGGGGCTTTTTTATGGTACCATATAGTGCCATGCAGAACAAGGGTTACTTGTAGGACAGATTTAATCATGGAGGAAGGCCTAGAGAGCCTCCAGAGAGCTTCATTGGAAATGTGCATTTCCCATCAGGCAGTGCAAAGGCCAGGCAGCAGCATGCAGTGATAATCCAGAACTGAATGACAGAGAATTTCTGCAGGCACCCATATTAAAACTGGCCTTCAATCTATCCTTAGAGTATGATGTCATGACATCAATTCACTGCCTTCGCTTTAACCTCTATACATTTTAAACAGCAAACAATCTCAACGTATTGATTTGTCAAACTGAAAATGATATGGTATTATAATACTGTATAAAAACACATACATACACAACAGTATTTGGGTGCTGAGCATGCCTTAGAGAGTAGGAAATATTTTACATAAAATTTGTATTGTTAATATCTGTGACTGTATTACGATGTCCCAACTTTTGCAGTATGAAACAGTTGTCCTATTTCCAAACACCATATTTTTATATATGACAAAGATTGGTTTACTAAGGTACGGCACAAATTCTCTTTGTTTTAGTTCAGTTTTTATTCAGGAACCTTCTGAGTGTGTTTGGTCCAGAATGGTCCTCTTTTGGGCATTCTTGTTATCTTAATTTGTATCTGTTTTTAAAGTAAAAAAATAATACAACATGGTAAAATGTATTTGCACTTGTCATATGAATGTCGTTTGCCGGGTTTGGTATTAAAATGAAAGGAATTAACAAACCTGTTTCGAACAAACGCTTGACACATCTGGTTTGTTCTGATTCATCTCAGGTTAAACAAACAAGTTATTAAGGCACATAATGATATGTTGTTTACTGCAGTTACTTGCCAATGTTTTTTAGGCTGCAGAAATGTTCTGACCTCTACTGTAAAGTTTTTTTTTTCTTCCAGGTTACAGGCTAAGGTCATGATGATGTAATTGCACTACATGCCAGAGGCATATGCAGGGAGAAAAAGTGTAACTTGGAACAAAAGCGAATTCACCCGCTAGGCAGCATATGCCGCGTTGCCGCCAGCCCCAATGGGCGCAGTGTTGAGAGAGTGGGCAGATGTGCAGCTAGCCCTCCACCCCCCTACCCTCTTTCCCCTTTACTTGCTGCCCCCTCACCTCAGGAAGAGGCCGGTGTGCCCGCTGCTGAAGAACGTATCTGAGGGCACCGCTTCGCCCGCGAGTTTGGAGCGTCGGTTCTGTGCCGTGGGTGGCTGTGCAGAGCCCGGTGTTCTGAGCCCACCCTGGGAGGTGCGGTGGCCATGTTCAAAGGCCACATCTGGAATGAAGAGGTTGGGTGATGAACTGAAATGAGCACTGGTGCTGCTATCCTGGTGGTGGGGTCTCAGGTGCACATAGTGAGACTGTGTTTGGGGAAGATGGGCGCATCACAGGAGTGCAGTTGGGCACAGGTGGCCCCAGCTCCAATCCTCTGCTCCTGGTCTCCTGCCTACACATTGTCATCTGTATACAGCTTTCCATGCAGGCCATGCAGGTCTGCAAAGTGCTAATGAGCTAATGGCCCTGGGACTGCATTCAGCACAAGGCTACTGGACATGGGCTCAATACAAGGCTACTGGGCTGTGGTTCAGCACAAGGCAACTGGGCATGGTCTCAACACAAGGCTACTGGGTTATGGCTTAGCACAAGGCTACTGGGCTTTAGCTCAGCACAGGGCTATTGGGATTGCATTCAGCACAAGGCTACTGGGCAGAGGCTCAACACAAGGCTACTGGGACTGCATTCAGCACAAGGCTACTGGGCAGAGGCTCAACACAAGGCTACTCGGACTGCATTCAGCACAAGGCTACTGGGCTGTGGTTTACCACAAGGCTACTGGGCTGTGGTTCAGCACAAGGCTACTGGGACTGCATTCAGCACAAGGCTACTGGGCTGTAGCTCAGCAGAAGACTACTGGGACCGCATTCAGCACAAGGCTACTGAACTGTGGTTTAGCACAAGGCTACTGGGACTGCATTCAGCACAAGGCTACTGGGCTATGGCTCAGACCCGATTCCTGAAATTACGGTTACATTTGTTGGTTATTACTGTGGATATTATGATTAAAAAGTATATTAATGTTAAGTGGTAAGCTAACTCTTCCTTGTGTGTGTGTGGGGCCATGAGTCCGCAGTAGAAAAGCCAAGCAGTGAACGTTTGACAGCAGAGCCTGGCACAGCTGTACCTGCCTTCCTGACCGTGCCAGACAGACCTGCACCAGTCTGTTCTGTCTTCTTGCCCACACCTTGCCCATCTGTCTGCCAGTTTGCCATCAATGTACAGACACACACACACACACACACACTCCCCCTCTCTTTCTGACAAAAAAACACAAATGAGCTCTATGTTGGTGTCCAACACATCCTGACTGAAAGATGGCGTTCAGTATTAGATCTTGAAGGAGGGAGCACTGTTCCGTGCCATGCAAACCCAGCCACAGGAAGGAGCGGTGATTTGTCTTTTGTCTTGTCCCTCCATATTTTTCTTGGAAGTGAGCAGGGAGCATCTGTCCCTGGTATTTTCAGCTGTACAGAAAATAACAGAGCTTCGACCCAGGGGAAGGTTCCGGAATAAGCGGCCAAATCCACAGTATCCAGCCCGCCATGGAAAGGAGAAGGTAAAATGTTAGAGGACACAATGGGATTCCCAATGAGATGTCGTTCACTCCTGCCAGCGTTCAAGGCATTTGCATATGAACTGTCTGCAGTACATCCAAATTTATTACTAAAGACTGGTTTTTGCATGCCAGACGTGCGTACTTAAAGTTCAGAGGCAAATGACTGATGTACGTCACAAAACGTGGTTTTGTGACATGGCAGCCAAAGCATTCACGTCTTCTGCTTTTTGGGCAGGTGCGGGGAAAGTCTGATCTGAAATTCAAACACAGAAACACTGCCGTTAGTCAGGTGGAAACTCAGAGTCGAGGAGTAGGAAAATGTAAAATAGCATCTAGGAATTTCCTGAATGCAATATGGCCAGGAGGGAATTAGCATGTAGTCATGGACCATTGACTGTCCATTCTGGAAACGTCCTCCTCAGCATTATTGTGATGCATTTGTCATTCCTGCTTGATGGTGTTTGTGCACAGAAGAGTGTCTCCTGTTCTGTGGGCTCTCACTTAACCAAAAACATAGGTCATTCACAAATAAAGCATCTTTCACACACTAGAAATGTGGCAACAGAAGTCCCACATGTGCATCGCACAGAAAGGGTGTTCCAGCTCATTTTGCAAATAGATAAATGACAATATTTTTTTTAAATTTTGACACATATGCTGTAGTATATTTGAACAATAGTGTTTCTGTATGGTGAGCGGCCGCTGTACTGCTGAGCCCAGAGTTACTGATCACTGGGCTGCTGATCCATGTGGTGCTGAGCTCAGCGTTACTGATCACTGGGTTGCTGATCCATGTGGTGCTGAGCCCAGCATTACTGATCCCTGGGCTGCTGATCCATGTGGTGCTGAGCCCAGCGTTACTGATCACTGGGCTGCTGATCCATGTGGTGCTGAGCCCAGCATTACTGATCACTGGGCTGCTGATCCATGTGGTGCTGAGCCCAGCATTACTGATCCCTGGGCTGCTGATCCATGTGGCGCTGAGCCCAGCGTTACTGATCACTGGGCTGCTGATCCATGTGGTGCTGAGCCCAGCGTTACTGATCACTGCACTGCTGATCCATGTGGTGCTGAGGTCTGTGTTGCTGAACACTGATGCTTATCCACATGGCACTAATTACTGTGTTGATGATCCTTTTGTTGTGGTTCCCTGAGGCCCAGATGGTGGTTCTGGTGTAGCTTGCCTCTGATCTTCTCTTCATGAGTTTTCACAGAGATTCAGTACCATGTCGCTTTTTGGGCCATGAACCCAATAAATAGATGCTTGGTAGCCAGTGCTCTGTCCCTAAAGAAAATAATCCAATGTTTTCCTGAAACATCACTCAGACATTACTGCAACATAAAGAAATCATATGAAACACCCCATAATAAAAGGGCTGTTGTTTTTCTTTCTTATTACACATGTTTTGGCTCCTGCACCCCGGTCACAGTACTGGGTTTAGCAGCCCACTCTTGTGACCTCACAGGGTTGTGGCATAACCGCACAGAAGGTAAACAAGACAGGAGGTGCGGGAGCTCGCGGTGAAGCCATGCTGAGAAGAGAGCCGCTCAGGGGGCCCTTCTGGTGCGCTCCGTCTCTCTGCTAGTCAACATATGGGGTTCGTGATAGTAGCCTTGATGTTCACTTCAAGCACTGACGGCACATCTGCTCCTGCCATATTGGACTGGCAGTTTTTAAGCTGAGCACTGTAAACCCAGATGTGCTTGGACAACACTCGTGGTCTATGAAGTGATGAGCCTTCGTTACGACTGGTGCAGAAAAAACAGCGAAATAATGGTTATAACACAGGGCTCCTGGAAAGCTGCCATAGGTAGAAATGCGCTGTGTGGATTGCGACAAGACAGGTGGGCCGGCTACACCATAACACGTAGCAATCACTGGGCCTGCGCTGAACCAGGTGGTGGAAACGGACGGGTTGCACTCACAGCATTTGGGTGATACAAGGATTTTTGTGTTTTATGTCAGGCTGAGGAACATGATGGGGGGGTACATTCTATTGTGTCACTGACACACAATGGATGCTGAGCAAATGTGACAGGTTACCTAATTCATTTTAGCTAGAAATTCGTATCATGCTTTGTGCTGATATACATGGCTGCAAACTGCAAATCTGATGGCTGGGCTAAAGGTGAAGGTAGCGGTGCTTTGTGTAAATGCATGCACACACAAACGCACGTACACGCACGCGCACACACACTGATGCGAGATTTAGTTTCTGAGATGCGCGGCTTCCCTGAAGGACATGTGTGAGCAGAGCAGCCAGCCTCAGTGGTAACGCTCCGCTGGCCGCCGCTCGTGGCAGCTGAGTGTTTGAAGACAGACATGATGGGCTTGGGATGGTGCATATGGTGCCCGTGCCCAGTCTGCCAGCTGCAGTTCTCTCCCTTGCTGCACGCACCCTGCAATTTACAGGTCCCAGTGTCAGCCACAGACTGCCAGCAAGTTTGTATGGAAACTTTGTGTGTGTGTGTGTGCATGTGTGTGTGTGTGTGCGCGCATGCTTCCATATGTGATACACACATCTGTGTTGCATAAAAAATAAATTTTATTGCATTGCTACGATTAAACGTTTTTCTATCGGATTTAGACCCTTTTACAATAAATACTGTTTATTATGATTATAATTTGGTAGTGAAACAGCTTTGGATGTATAACTGCATTTATTACAGAATTACATGAATCCACAATTAAAGCAAGCCCTTCTGTTTAGTGCTGGGCAGAGGATTCAACCCTGTTTTAAACTCACTACTACTTTTTCCTATTCAGTCTCTGTTCTGAATGGATTCACACCGAGTCCACTTATCTGCCCATATAAACGATGTTAACCACACCCACGTACACCTGCCAGTGTTTCCATTGGTCTTCCTGTTCATTACTATACACCTTTGTCCAATCGTATGCACCCTTTTTGTCAGAGTCAATCATTGCCTCATAAAGAGATTCGCTGACGTGGCAGCTTCGCTCGTTTGTGTCACCGTCTCAGTCGTGCACACCTTTTCCCATTTTCTGTCCTCCATTTCCAACATTTTGTCCACTTGAGCTCCTTGGAGCTGGACTCTGAATAGTGCTCCATCCTTCGGCCCTGCGCACAATTGCAGGCGTGACTGTAAAAACGCAGCACACCTAGCTGTGCAGCCCATCAGCCATGGCCATTGAAAGCAGCTTTTCAGACATGTATGGTATTTATGCCATTCCAAACAGAGTTTACACATAAACGTGTGTCATAATTATACCTTCAGCCAGGGACTTCCAGCCAAAACATTTAAAGCTTTGTACAAGGCAAAACTAGGCAATGTGTGCATCTATGCATTTCCGCACGTCTTTGGAATGCTGGAAATCAAATTTTCATTTGCAGCTCGTTTACACGGCATATTGCATGTGAAGGCCTATTAACACTGGTGAATATCCAGTAACCATTATGTTCCGTGCAATAAATACCTCCATTTACTTCTGTGTGACAGACAGAGGAAGGGAAAAGTGGGGAAATTAGCTAAATGGAAACAAATCCAGACGGGAGGGGAACTGAATCGGTGACAATAACGTGAATAAGCGTCTTCCTTTAACGCTTTCACACACGAGGCAGAAGACCTTGGTGATGGTCATCCACAGTCCAGTCCACCACTAACGCTGTCATGAACCCTTTGCAGTCGAAGCCTCGCAATTAACACTACATATCACAAACACATCCCTAATTCTTCTAATGAAGTGTCGGAAAAATGCCACGTTTTATTACAGAGATTCACACTGGAACATATTTATGTAGCTTAATGAATGTCATGTTCCCAGAGGCCACCAAAATGTAAAATTAACGCCCCCCCTGCCGAACAATTACGGTGCACCACAGCACACAGGATAACAGAAAGCCTGGTGAACATTTTGAAAATAATCTCCAAACAAGCCTGCATTCGGATAATCAATGCCTAATATGAATAACAGAGGTTAGCTAAATAAAATGCGAATGCCATATTAATGAACCTGCTCTATTGTCCAAAACAGCATTTAATCTCTTTTTCATTGCCTGCACCATTCAACAGCAGAGTGCTAAATTATACATGAAATGCCATCATATGTTTATAAATACACTAACATTACCGTTTTACTTCCTCATAAATTTGCCAGCAACAGTCAAGTCCAAGAAATAAGCCTGCCCCCCCCCCCCACCCCTGCCCCTCTCTGACTGAAATATGATATATCCCCCCTCACTAGACCTGACTGGTGGCCTATCCATTTCCTGCTCACTGTTCTTCAAACATTATTTCCTCCTTTGATGCCCCTCATTTAAAATCAATTGTAATTTAAAGAATCTCGACAGAGGAGCAGCGCCGCACTGACTGATCCCCGGTTCTGCGTGTCAGCCCAAGAACGTTTCGACGTGGTCACCGCCGAACGGCAGAGTAATTACCAGATCAGCTCTACTAAAAATGCACTCAGGGTGTTCCATGACCTATCAACCGCTAATCTGCATAGTGAAGTATGGCTTCATAACTATAAATTGCTGACTTAATTAAAACCAGGACCTTTCTGTCATTTAATTACAGGGAGAAAGGTTACTGCTTAAATGCAATTTTCCAAATGTGATTTCTTAACAGTTATTAACTGCTTCGCCATCATTTATTGTTTCCGATTTTTCAATTTGGAAATGGTCCCGGTGACAGAAGTAATGACTTTATGAAAAGCTCAATCTCGATTGCACCTAGCACAGCCATTTGTTTCTCACAAGTGGAGCAGACAAGAGCCTGAAAATGTCAGAGGAGGGATCCTGTGATTGCTTCCATTTTACAGTAGTAATTAAAAAAGAGCCAAGAGCCCCCCCCCCCACCCCAGAAGAGGTGATGAGAAGTTTATTAACAGTTCTGAGAAGGGCCGAGAGAAAAGAGTTTTTCCTGTTTATCACAATGAAGGGGGAGATGGTGGGGGGGCGTAGGCTGACCATGAAGGAACACACGGCTTTCAGACTCACTCTCTGTTTGCCGGTGTCTTCTTCTCACATCCTCCAGCTGGGCAGGGTACAGACTATCCAACCTGGCAGGCGAATCGCGCGGTCGGGGATGAGCACCGAGGTCCAGCGTGGTGGCTGCCTTACCCAGGGCAATCCGGTAAAAGGTTCAGGCTGGTCAATGTTTGTCAAGGAGAACCGGTCTGCTGGTTTGAACTGAATTAATTGTGGGCCATAAAAATGTCAGACCAGACTGAACTTTACCTCCCGCTGCATACCTTGGCGTTCCTTATTAACACCTTTATGGCACAGATTACATGTATTCCATTTAATAACTGCACTCTACATGCTACTGAAAATATGACCATGAGGGGTCAAATAGGATTAAAATAGCTACAGCGGAAATTAGTGTAACAAGGAGCTACAAGTTAAAGGTGTTATGTGAAGTAACACTGGAAACAATGCTGGGAAATGTTGAGTTCTTCTACAGAAATGTGTATTTATGTATGCATTTTGTGAGAGTGTGCGTTATATCTTGCATGGAGACGCTGGTATAAAGCCTGCTGTATAGCGCAGCTTACCACATTTACACACAGACCATGCCATTGCATTTATATTTAACAGTAATTTCTTAAGCAATTAATGGACAATTGTGCATATCTAACAGCCGCATTACAGAACCTCTCAGGGGAGTCAAGTGACACTCGGTTTATTTCATTTCGATTAATTGCAAGCCATTATGTGAAACCACGAATGCCATTAAGGATTCTGTTTTGTGTTTAAAACCCACACCTGCATTCAAACCCACTAACACGAGTGACCAGCACAGTTTTAATTTACTGTAAAATTTCTTTGGTAGAGAAAAGAGACTGCAGGATTGCTTATTTATATGATTCAGTTAATTTTGTAAATAAGTACAATAAATCATTTTTATATGATGTCTAAAACATGACAAGAGTATCAGTCCCAGATTAATAAAAAAACATACAGGGCAGAATTACTGATCTGTTCTCTTAGGCACAAAAGTGTGCTGCACTAAATGCTGATCAAACTTTCTAGAAATCACACCATCTGCTGTTGTGCCCCCCTCCCCCGTCACCCCCCATATGCAAATATGCCATCAAACACAAAAGGCTGGACAAATTTGTGGACAGTGCTACAACCTAAGCTCACACAGTCCATCGTCTCCCACGTGGGGGTCCAAGTGGAGCTCCAACACCAACATGAAAACACCACACCGTCAAACACACAGGCATTGTAGGTCTGTACATTAATCTACCACTGGTTCAATTTAAAGTCACTGTCACAATAACAGAACCCCAAGGGTGGAGCCCAGGAGCAGAGCCCAAATTAAAGGGAAAAAAACAGAAAATCCAGAAGCAAAACCACCATCCAAAACTGTAAAAAGTACACCAGGCAGAAAAGTAGAAAACCAGAAGGTCGACCTTAAACAAATTCATGGAGGTTGATAATGCACTTTTACAGGGACAGGAACAGACTCCACTGGACAGTCAGAACTGCAGAACGAATCATTGGTGCTACACTGCCCTCCATGGATGACTTGTACACCACACAGGTCAACAGGAGGGCAGAGAACATTTCTGCAGACTCCACACACCCTAGACACAAACTGTTTGACCCCCCCCCTGGACAGCGCTACAGGATACTGTATGCCACAACTGCCAGACACAAAGACAGTTTCTTCCCCCATGCCATCACTCTCATGAACAGCTGATTCATGTCTGTATACCAGGATATGGCAAACATCACAGCGCAATAAGTTAGTTATAGGTTGTAAATATAACCATTGTACATATATTGTTTTGTCTTTTTGATTTTACTCTTTTTGTTCTATTTTTTTTATTCAAACGCTCACAAAGCACACTGAGAGCCACTGGAGTCAAATTCCTTGTGTGGTTAAACATACTTGGCAATAAAGATGATTCTGGTTCTCGAAAGAGGGGACTTGGTGCTGGTAGGCAGGCAAGCAGCTGGACAGGTAGGCATACAGGCAAGCAGGTGGAACACCAGGTAGGTTAACAGGTAAGTAAGGGAAGAAGGCACATATGCAGTGAAGTACAGGAACTTAGGAAACCTCTCAGGATGTTCTTCAAAGGGACAGTACCTTAGATAGACTGTGGTCCTATCCAGGATGTGCTCTGCCTTGCACTGAGAGCTGCCAGGAATATTCTACAAGAAGAAACACATTAGGCGGCACAGTGGTGTGGTGATTAGCACTGTTGCCTCGCACCTCCAGGCCTGGGGTTCGGTTCCTGCCTTGGGTCTATGTGTGTGGAGTTTGCATGTTCTCCCTGTGCTTGGTGGGTTTTCTCCGGGTGCTCTGGTTTCCTC
>JABJVR010000007.1:11296720-11319496 GCA_025773905.1 Chitala chitala | reverse complement strand
ATGCAGCCAGGGTTTGGCTAAAGGCCTGCCGTTGGCATGTGGAAATGCAGCCAGGGTTTGGCTAAAGGCCTGCCGTTGGCATGTGGAAATGCAGCCAGGGTTTGGCTAAAGGCCTGCCGTTGGCATGTGGAAATGCAGTCAGGGTTTGGCTAAAGGCCTGCTGTTGGCATGTGGAAATGCAGCCAGCGTTTGGCTAAAGGCCTGCTGTTGATAACTTTTTCTCCCATCTCTTTTTACAAGGCAGGATGATTTAAAGAGTTAAAACGATGCCGGTCCGCTTTTCAACATCGCAGTTTGATTGTCTTTCTTTGTAAATTATCTCGAGTGCTGATTTTGTGGCGTGTTTGAAAACAACTGAAGTAAATGTGGTTTGTCAGTCAGTGTGTCTGAGTGGTGAATACCTTATCACACGAAAAAAGACCATATGCTGACAGACCGAACTGCAGCACAGAATCAGCTATTCTAACAAACCGTATTCTGCATTAAATACTCGTATTTAACATACTTTTGTTTTGTTGTGTTTTTCTGCGTGCTTGTTGGGTGTGTGCATGTGCAAACACACATTATGCACACAAGCATATAGACAAACTATCTAAAATCTACGCAACTTGCACATTTACTAAGATATGTGACCATAACAGTTTATTATACTATAAAGCTAGTTTTTTTGGGTCCTGTGTCCAAAATACCTCAGATAAAAGGCTCAGATGATAAAAGAACAGGAAAGAATAGCTTCTGGTATCAACAGCACAGAGCATCAAGAAGGTAAAAAGGCAGTGTGGAGCATGCAAATGCTTCCTTTGAATTTATTCCATCTCATCTTCCAGTTGTCCTCTTCCCCCAGGGCAGCCTGTGGTGCTGATCTTCAAAGCATGCTTCAAGACTGAGCCTTCCAGTGTGGCCTTTGGGCTTTTTTGTTTGCTGGAGGAGAAGGTGTTGTGGGCTTTTACCTGAAGCGTTCCACAGGCAGTAGGCCGGTGTGGGTAGCTGAGCCAGCTGCAGGATGCATACGTGGCCCCCTCTTACCCTTAAACACAACATGCATAAACACAGGTGCCTCTTACTCCTGTTTACGTGCCACTTTGCATTTTTATGCCTTGGTATGTAATAGTTTTCTGTACTGCTGGTAGCCTCAATGTTTTCCTCTTAATTTAAGATATAGATTAAATACCACCCGTTAATTGCTAAAGACTGGAAGATGTGGGAAGTAGATGCAGTGTGTGCCATAATTACTTGGTTATTTAATCCATGAAAGTGCAGCGGTGGTAAGTGAAGTGTACAGGTCAGTGAAGGAGTGCCGTAGAAGAAACGGCTAATAACCAGCAGGCAAGAAGGGGTTCAGTATGACAGTGACGTGTGGCATCTTCTGTTGGCATGACCTCAGTTTTATTGGAGCATCCCATATGAGCAGTGCACATACACATGGATAAGTGACATATGACCTAAGAAGCCCTGGTGATCATTGGCATGGCCCCTAGCACGCTGTTCACTTCCCTGTCTGGGGTGGTTGAATTATGTTATCCAAACACACGTTACTGGGGCAACAGGGATTGAACTCACAACCTTACAGCCTGCAAAGAGTTACCAGACAAGACAATTAGCCCACTGAACTAAAGACCTGAGTCCCTTGCTTGAGGGACTAATCTCACTCTTGTCCTGACTACCGGGGGATTCTCACTGTAGCACTTTCACAACCACTAGACATGCACTGTCTTTAATAATCCAGTCATCCTCAGTGGATGAAGGAAACTATAAAAAAAGCAGTTCTCTTACTTGTATTGCTTCTCTGAAGTCTGTGACTGTTGCATGTCTCATAAATCTTGCGAGCTGTAACTCAATGTAGCGCACGCTGGTTTCATCACTGTGCTCCACGGAACCTTGTTTGTGTCTGAGTGCGGGTTGCGTCTGTTTTGATTCCTGCTTAATAAATGTTACTGTCACCGTATCGCTCTTGCTGACTGTGAGAAATTATTTTGTTTATCATTGCAAAGACTTTGACAGGAAGTGTCCGGATTCTGCTTGCACAGATTGGCGGTGGAGTTTTATCCACCCTTGTGTTGGTTTGGGGGCTTTTTGTTCCTGTTGAATGGGATAAAAGGCAAATTCGTTGGTCCCCATGATGGACTTTCTCCTTTGGCTACAATCTGTTCTCAGAACCATGCCTGAATATTTCATTGTTGCTTGCATCTGGCAGGGCAGGGAAAAAAATGATGTCTGTGATGCCAAAGTTTTTAGACTTTCTGAAATGCATTTGCACTTTGCTTTCCTTGGACTTTGGCAGAAATTCCCCTGAAGGCCTGCGGTGGGATGTTTTTAGCCCTGCTTGTTGCGGGCCTGTTTCCACCCCTTGGGCAGGCCTAAGAGAGGCAGCTTCCAGCAGCGTACCTTTCCTCTGGATCCAAAATGGGCAGCGTGGGCTGAACCACCTCACTGCGTCTGCAGCGCTGCCTGCCTGTGCCACGAACATATTCGCGAATACGGACCTGCCCGCTTCGACTCAGTAATTACCCTGATGCTTTGGGGCCCTGTGGGTGTCACGTATGTCACATCTCACTTTTTTTGCCAGTCGTGATTAAGATGTTTACCCATCTTTCCCTAGTGCAGCCAGAATTGGCAGCCACATGTATGCCAGGTGAATCAGAACAGAGCAAACGGACTGACGTGTGGGTAACAAACCTGACCAGCTGAAATGGCAGTGGAGCTCACAGCACCCCGTCTATGCGGCTGTTTGTTCTTATTGTGGTGTCTTTGTCAGAGGGTCTTTTTTGACCCTCTGACAAAGTGACAGTGTCGAAGTTGTGAGGCAGTGTGAGCTTTATATTTTGTGGTGAGTGATCGATTTCCTGGCTGTTCCATGTACCCTGACGGGTTCTCTTTCTATGCAGTGCAGCGGAATGCTCAGCTGGGCGGAGTTTGGAGAGAGACAGCAGAGAGCTTCCAAATGTACATGGCTGTGTTGAGTGTGTGCTGTGTTTAATGAGTAACAGTTGAGTTACTAGTTTCTTGTTATATGTTCTGTGAATTAATTAGTCCAATTAACCAGGTTTCTGTCCAAGAACATAAAATATCCTGTTTGGTCCTATACATAAAGTATGTAATTTGTGTGGTCTGACATTTATACGAGTGTAATACAGGTGTCCCTGGGGTTTAAACAGTTTTCTTTGATGTATACTTTTGCCAGGAATACAAATCTTTGGATAAGCTTTTGAAAATCCTTTGTGTACCCTTGTTTAATTGGATAAACTACAAACACGTTGGTCTAAAGACAACTAAATTAGCTCATGACCCCTGACTGCCATAGGTAAAAATTCTGAGGTTACCATGGAAACTGACAAATTAGGAAGAAGTGCTGTAGTGTGGTCAAACAGGGTTAAGTATTCAAAAGAATATGGAATACCGTGTTTGGCCCTGATCGCCACAAACACCAGCTAGAAAAGTCTGAAGTTGTGGGATATTATTTGATATTTTGTTCTTTATTATTAGCGTTAACTCTGTGTCGGTTCCCCTGTCAGTTCCCAGTGTCAGATCAAGCTGCTTCTGCACATGTTAAGTTGCAGAACGTCTTGCTGAAGTTCCTTCTATATTCATATTGTTTTATCAATTTTGGCCACTAATTCTTCTTGAAGCCAATATATGCATTTTTATTAAAACCAGAAAACAGTGTATTGCATGCTGGCACCACACTAAACCTTTGCAGAGTCATGTGTCGTTGGATGACCAGTGTTCAGTGTTTCACTTGCCTGGATTGTCTGAACTCGGACACTGTCCACAGAGACCCCTGACTTCTTGCAAGCCTGTGGGTGCACGTCACAAATTTTATTATGGTGTTTACTTTCTTTCTTTCTTTTAACTGGCTGCTCAGGGACACAGTGAGTTTCAGACTCGCCTCAGTGTGTTTACTCCGCTGCTCCTGCATCCCCAAACCCTGCTTATAGCACTCGCTTTCTTGTACAGCAACGTAAATTAACAGCTGGAGGTGATGGCTGCAAATTCAACTTTATTTGCAGGACATGCATTTGTTTTCTTTAGCAATTAGATTTGAGGGTTTTTTATGTAAATATTCTGACGCTTGAAGGGCTTTCTGAGAACAGCAAAAGAAATGGCCTAGATTTGTTTGTTACGTGAAAACACCCAGAATTCCACGTTATGTGTTCATACCACCTTTTCTTCTTTGCTCAGTTCACTGACGTGGCTCTACTGTACTTTACAAACACAAGTTTAGCATTTTGGTTAGACACCGAAAGGCAACATTAGCACTTACCCACACGGTGTACTTGAACAGCCAGTTGAGTGCCATGTGGGTTTGAAATATTCCCTAATCTCTTTGTGTAGCAGAGAGATGACACCTTTAAGGGCTCTCAAAGAGCCCAGCTGATACCGCCTTTATCCTGCTGTCTCTCCAAATACATCTACTGATTGGCAGACTGGAATTGGATGGAAATTTAATGGGCACCACCCAACACCACATGTGTTACATGTAGAAAGAACACATTAGCACTTTTTTTCCACTGATGTCCTGATGGTTTCTTTTGTGGTGCAAGTCTGTGTTTCATTACAAAACACATTTTGCTCTATATATTTAAGGGTCAATTTATAAATGTCAACACTCAGCATTCCTTTAACCTGAGTTTCAATACACTCGTTGTTTTATGTGCAATTTATATATGAGCATATAGGTATTTATAGTGATTGACAGAATTGTTTTGCTGGTTATATTCCGTGTCAGACATTGCATGATTTATTTTTATCATTGAAATAAATGTTTTTTTTTTTCTAGAACAATTGCAGAGCCCCTGCCGCATCACGACTCCAGTTTCCTCCACAAGAAAGGTTATTAACTGCCCCCCCAAGCATCCTAAAGCCCCCTCCCCAAATAAAAAAAACATGAGACACTACAACATCAAATCATTGTGCAATGAGTTGTATAAAATAACTCCAGACTCGAGCTGCCAGTGTTTATTTAATGCATTGAGCTATTTTATGTACATTTTTCACAGTTTCCTCTGAAGCACTCTTAACTGGAGTTTAAAGTCAGACTCCTGTCGGCTCCTGTCCCTTAAAAAATAATAAAAATAAAAGGGAAAGTGCATTATTAGTGTACAAAGTGAAGTGCTCAGGACCGGAGCTGTGTTGCTCTTTGGAAGAAGGCATCAACAAATTTTAACAAAATTAAAAAACACAATGAATCAGTGCTGAGACTTGTGGGTACTGATTGCTTAATGAGGGCTGATCTCACTATCCACATTCTGCTGTCTTTAACGCATCCTTTTGTTTTCCAAGGTCGTTTAGTTTCACCAGTGTGTTTGTGAGGCCTTTGGTTCGGCTTGCCATGAGGGTTGTGACAAACTTCTGTCAATGGTCTCAAACTGCGGATGTTACCAGAGTAAAAACTCACAGTGCAATGCATATCTTTTTGAAAGAAATTAAGGAGTGCAACATTAATTAATCCTTGTCAGGAAGCAACTTTACAAAACTTTTATAGAACGGATTCTTTGCCAGGCAGCACGGTGGCGTGGTGGTTAGCACTGCCTGGGGTTCAGTTCCTGCCTTGGGTCTGTGTGTGCGTGGAGTTTGCATGTTCTCCCTGTGCTTGGTGGGTTTTCTCCGGGTGCTCCGGTTTCCTCCCACAGTCCAAAGAGATGTAGGTTAGGTTGATTGGTGTGTGTGTGTGTGTGTGTGTGTGTGTGTGTGCCCTGTGGTGGGTTGGCGCCCTGCCCTGGATGTCCCCTACCCTGTGCTCTGGGATGGGCTCCAGGCTTCCCTGTGACCCTCACCAGGACTAAGCGGTTAAGAGAATGAATGAACAAATACATTAATGTAATGTTAATGTACAGTATAGGGTATAGCATTTATACCTTCATCACGCCAAGTAAACCAAGCCCCAAAACAGCACATGTTTAAGGACACACAAAAGAAAAATCATTGGACCACCCAAAGAGCCTTCTTAGATACTGACTTGCATAGTGTTTGCCCATATTATGATGAATGAGCAGATAAAAACAGATATCAATTGTTTTAAACGTAAAAACCAGATTCGCAAATATGCTACTTGCTAAGTTTATAGCAGCCTAAGTGACATCTCCAGGGTTCACTCTAAAAACCAAAATGATTCGAGGTACGTATTTCAAAACTATTATTTTGCTTTTACTACATATCATGAAAGCTAGTATGCCATTCTAAAGAAAGATATCAGTATCATACTGCTTTTACATTACACAGTTGGCCATTGCAATGACACATTCACATAAGACAACAATTATCAGAAAACAACAAGTAAATACACATGTATACCTGCTTAAAAGTTTATAAAACAAATTGTACTGATTGACTGCTACTTTATACCAGTAAATTGGTTTACTCTGCAATAAGAGATCCATTTTGCAAAAATGCTAATTTTATTTCTGTTACAACTGTCAACACTCATACTTTTTCCATAGTACCTGTATTAAAAAATTATCAAAGATTCCATCTCAAATCAACAGATAAAGGAAACAATCAAACAATGTTCAATAATTCTCTACAACTATACACATCTCTTGTAGAATATTTGATGACAATTTTGAAACAAACATAGAAAATAGAATCAGAAGCACTCAGTTTTTGGATCTAGCAGTTTATTATAAAAACAAGGCCAATGTTTTCAGATTGTTAAAGTCCATCACGCACCAGTAAAAAAGCAACAGTAAAAAACATCCCGAAAGCCTATACGAATCTGTTCGGGTTTGACCCAGCGATGGAAGTAAAACGACTGGACAAAATACAAATGAGATCTGATATGCTGTAGGTTTTGTGGGGGGGGGAGACATTGTGCCAGGGACATCGCAACATCCCAGATTCAAACATTAACAATTCATGTCTTTCAACATAGGTTTTGCTTAATTAAATTAACCAAGCGCATTTTGCGCTGGATGCCGATAGAGTCACTTCCCACTGCTCCCCCCTCTACTCACCCCCCATCACTGCCCGTCACATGCCCTCCCTGCTCCCAACTCTGAAATATTCATGCTGAAAAAGACACATTTATTCTGCACGCTAACATAATGTCATTGCTGCTATTGTCTCCTGTCAAACTCTTAATTACAGGTTTTGATAGTAATATTTCTCTCATTTCTGCTCATTGCTCACTCTGGTTTTGAGGCTCTGTCCTCCGCTGAAGCGATTAGTGACATTTTATGTCGTATCATTTGTCTATTTGACAGCAAGAGTGTGTGAGCCAATTTTAAAAGGAAAAAAAAACCTGCCTGGATTGAATAAAACTATTCACATGTATAGTCTTATAATTACTGAAAGAAACCAGAGGTAGATTAAAAGTAAAAAAAAAATGCTGTGGTTACCATTCACCCTCTCAGACGGCTGATAGCGTCCAGGAAAAATGTCAAAATGAGATTTAAAAAAATCTAAATAATGTATGTAGCGTGATGGAAAAAATATGCAGTGTACCGTGCATGGGAAAAACGCTGTGTGATAGGGTATGCTGTTAACTCCACAAAATAAAGTAAAAAGAAAAATTCATTGACTGTGAAGCAGTGGTGACAAAAGTCAAACCGAACAATATCTGAAATTAAAAAGTAAACTCTTGTATATTTCATCATATGGTAATAGATTTTATGTGAGGATATGGAAATGTTTGTTTGTTTATCCAAAAAAAAAATGTCAAAAGGTTATTTAATTTCATGCTGACTGTTCAAAGTCAACAAGTCTCCATATCATCGTTTTTAAAACACA
Source organism: Chitala chitala (assembly GCA_025773905.1). NCBI lineage: Eukaryota > Metazoa > Chordata > Actinopteri > Osteoglossiformes > Notopteridae > Chitala > Chitala chitala. The sequence continues at coordinate 11,311,771 of JABJVR010000007.1, read as the reverse complement.
TGACTTAGCCGGCTCTATATATTTCACTAAAATATTTTTTTGATTAGTGGTGTTGTTGTTCACAAAGGCTAGAGTAAAATTATTTCTAATGTGACTAATGAGGATTATTTGCCTGAATGCTCAGAATTACTAGCCTGAAAACAAGATGCCAATCATCATGGTTTTTGTACATACATGTCCGGTCGTTGCAATGTAATCAACAGCAGCATGAAAAGGTGTCTATGAAGATTCTCAGTCATCCAGGTGAGGTTATATGGAAATTTAGTCATGTCAACTGGACTTCTTTCTCGTTTACGCAGAAACGTTTCACCTTTTACCAAAAGGCTTATTCAGAGAAGTCCAGGTGATATGACTAAACTTACATATAACCTCAGAGCAGCATAAAAAGTAAGAGTCACTTTTAACAGTTCTCATCCATAGCAAACTTTAGTTTGTTACTTTTTACTTTTTCACGAAGAATGCCCTGAAAATCACGGACCATTTGTTTGTGCACGTTATTGTTGTCAGTCTCGCGCAGTCCTGTCATTCGCCCACTATGAATCAAATTCCAAGCGTAATCATCTAACCACAGTATTACACTTTATAACCAAAAAATTTTTTTTTTAAGTTAAAAAAAGCGCGTGAACTTCCACGTTTGCAGTCACGATTTTTTTGGCATGGTTACGTAAGGTACACACCTCTGCTTGAATAAGTAAATGTTACAAAATACAATTAAAACGCAATGCTACCTGCATTTATATGCACAAAGCAGGAAACTCTGCGTCTGCTTTCATGGGAAACACTGAATATGGTCATTACTTTTTACTGATCTCGTGTCAGAGCTGCACATTTATTAAGTTCCCAACGCAGCCTTAAATAACGCTCCCAGTCGGCCGTGTCCTGCCACAACAAGCTAACTTGCATGTTCGCCGTGCAACGTGGCGCAGACGCTCTTCTCTTATTACAGGCATGGCCTCGACCAATAGCAGACAGCGTTACATAAAAACCGAGCAATGTGTGATGTTACCTCCAAGCTGAATGGCTGTGCGTAAATATCACGAAATCTACACTTGGTTGTATTCTGTGCGACAGATAAGAATTAACCGGGTGTGTTTGAAACGTAAAAACACTGCTAGAAGACATTTCACTACATAAATCTATGCACAAGGACCGCCATGTGGCACATTGTTTACATTGTTTAATATAGCCGGATTACAGCAGGATCTGAGTTGTTTCATAGCATCTGTGATTATATCGTGATATTTGTGTGTGGTAAGTGACTTTGGTGATTGTTCTTCAGACTGGCACGCAGATCTGACACAGACAGCTGACGATGGACGTGCGTGGTTTTGTCAGTTTAATGGTGCTTTTGTGTACCTGTATGGTAACGAGCAAGCCCACTTTAAGGAAAGAACGAGTGCACCATGATCCTGAACTGAGCAAACGGCTACATGAGGACAATCAGAGCTACCAGTATGATCATGAGGCCTTTTTGGGCAAGGAAGAGGCCACCACTTTTGACCAGCTGACACCAGAGGAGAGCAAGGAAAGGCTTGGGTAAGAATGATTTTCAGTAAAGACTTCCATCCACTTGCTTGTGGATAGTTATGTCCTTGGGAGGGCTTCACTTTGGCCAAGTACTTTGTAAACACAAGAGTTGAGTAGAAAGTTAGGCTGTGACACCTGCGAGAAAAATGCATTGTTTGAGTGCCTGCATACTACAGTTAATAACAAAAACGCAGTTTATTATTATTATGTATATTATTATTATTATTATTATTATTATTATTATGTATATTGCCAAGTCTGGTCATTTTGGCACGTTCCACGGCTGCATCGATACATTACCTACAAACAATATTACTGCATCAACGAGGAACGCTGTTCCGATCTGTCGCTTTTTTTGACAGGTCTTCGGAATATTTTTTATTACACGTGTTATGAATGCATGAGAGACAGTGACTTACTGTGTCCACAAGTGAACCTTAATATGTTATAGAAAACAGTTGCCAGAAAGCAGTTTGAAAAGTTTGTAAATGCCCCCCACCCTCCTCAGTTAGGGGATAATGATTCCAGTCACCCACATTGGCTGAAATGGGCGTTGGCAGCTGAGCTGGCGTGGCTGCGTGACGTTTCCTTTGCTGATGACCTCTCAGTAGGAGGCTCAAAATAGATACAACGACGTGGCAGGAGTCCTATAAATAATGTTGACTAAAGGGAATGTTGACAAAATCCCCTTTTAACACTCCAAACCCCCACCTGCATATTGCTTATGATTTGTTAAAACCGATGCAAGGCTTGCATATTAACTTTGTGATGCGTTTTGCTGCCTTTCAGAAAAATAGTGGACAGAATCGACAGTGACAGCGATGGGTATGTTACGACGACTGAGCTGAAGACTTGGATCAAAAGAGTTCAGAAACGCTACGTCTATGACAATGTGGCCAAAGTGTGGCCAGACTATGATCTCAACAAAGACAACCAGATATCTTGGGATGAGTACAAACAAGCAACATATGGCTACTACCTCGGTAGGGTATTAACTACAGACGTGGTTAAATAAATAGCTTGCCAATGAAGGATTTTTTTAACGTACTTTTTCAACTTGTGTTTATTAACAGCTGTAAACGTGTAAAAGTTTAATCAATAGTCCATCGATTTATGCCGAGATGTTTAGGAATATGGTGATTTATTGGTAGTCGGTTGTATGACAGCGGTCGTTCAAATTAGATTCCACTTGCATGTTTTTCAGCTTCAGTGGTTGGTGCTGCATTGGTTTTTTTTTTTCTTCCATATCTTGAAAGTGTCTGTTGTGTCCACAGCCAACCCGCAGGAGTTTGAAGATGCCACGGATCAGTTCAGCTTCAAGAAGATGTTACCTCGGGATGAGCGGCGCTTCAAGGCAGCCGACCTCGATGGCGACATGGCCGCAAGCCGCGAGGAGTTCACTGCTTTCCTCCACCCGGAAGAGTTTGAGCACATGAGAGACATTGTTGTGCTTGTAAGTCAAACTGACTTAGGTGTGTGTGTGTGTGTGTGTGTGTGTGTGTGTGTGTTTTCTGCTGGAAGTTGGACTAGTATAGCGAGTTGCACCTTATCACCATGAAGAAGGTGCAAAGCCAGAGAAAGGGGACAGTTTTGATCTTGACTTCAAAGCTTGATGTGTGTATATATGGTTTGTGGCAAGGAAGTGGAAATTTTAGTTTTGTTCAGTCAGCTTGTCCATACAGGAATACAAGGTCAAAAAAGTGTGTAGAAAAATTTCTCCAGGATTTGTAACTGTAAAAGGCTGCCTGCTAGCCATGTTTAAAAAGCAGAGAGCTATTTTTATTTTGTTTTTTTAATAATATAAATTATTATATTATTATTATTACCTATATTTTTAACATTTAAATGCAAAAGGCAGTGCCGGAAGCTTCCGCTCATCTGTTATTGAAAAGATGTATGAATGGAAAAGAGACATTTTATTTAGGCTGAGTTAAAGGCATTAGAATAATTACTTTAAAAGACGTTAAGAAAGAAAATCGTAACTTGATATATTGTGTGTTTTGGCACGTACAGTTTTGCATGATAATGGACTGTATGCTAGAAAATTAAACCAGTGCCTCCAATGGTAGTAGGGACTTTTATTCTGATGAGGCTGTGAAATATTTTCAGTACGGCGATTGTCACCCACATGATAAACGATAGATGTGATCAGTGGGCATGAAAACTGATCTTGAGTTTTTGGTTAAGGCAAGCTTTAAGTAGACGTACCTGTGGATCAGCATTACATGTCTTATAGAACGGATTGGCTTAGTTTTTAGTGAGCAATGATTAAAATATGGTTAATTTAGCTGCATTAGCTAAACACATATAGGCAATTAGATCTATAACTGATTGTATTTAATGGATATAAATTGGCGTTCATCTTCTTGATGATCCACCATGATTGTCTTCGAACAGTACTTGCCACACTATCACAACCATGCATGGTTGGTCACGGTGCCTAGAACTGACAGTATTTTTGTTACCTCTTCTGTAATCCCTTCTCTCTAAGTGGCAAAAGTTTAAGTCTGTCTCTTGCATCTGTTGAAGTACGGTACTCTTTACTGTGCATCTTTGGTGTTTGAAATTAACAATGTAAAGAATAGTAGGTTTTCAATAGTTCAATTTGTTTCTTGTAATTGTAGTTAATGCATGACGTCCTAAATCCTGAGTAATTGGAATTTAATCATATTGTGTACATTTTGGACCGGAGGCTGACTTTTGGGCAGAATTAAAAAACACGTGATGTAGAACAATGGGAAAAGCTGAGCGTGGAGGCTGGGAAAATGCATTCCAAAGAGTTGGCATGGTTCAGCCTACGTTAAAGGAAAGGGCGTAGATCCATCACGATGTATATTCAAGCGTGAAATGTTAACACTATCAAATGGCGTTGCTCAAACGCACTTGCAGATTGCATCTGCCTTGTAGCCCCCCTTAATTGCAGTGTTAAAACCCCCACCATGTTCTACCTAGGTTTTGCCTGTGGTTGAGCCCCTGCCTGTGTTGTCTTCTGTCACCTCCCAGCGATGGCATCTTCACAACCTTCTCCTGTCGCCGCCGCCCCCCCCCCCCCTTTATGTTTTCAGGAAACATTGGAAGATATCGACAAGAATGGTGATGGACATGTGGATGAAGATGAGTACATAGGTACGTGAACAGATTCTGCCTGTGGGTGACGCAGATCATCGCTGATGATGGGTAGTTTGACACACTACGGAGCCTTTTTTTTGAGTCCATAGGGACAGCAGCGGCTCCAAAAGGGTATCAGCCTTTTTAAAAGCACCCTTAGGTCTCTGTACATCACTGTACTAATAGCTTTTGAAGAGTAAATTTACCGTAGAATCCAGTAGCAAGGAGGTAAAGCTAATACGGTTATCTGTGATGACCCCATTTTGCGTTATCGGGGACAAAGTGTGCAGTCCACAACTGGGCTTACAGCCCCCTTCTGTGTCCCCCCCAAACTGCGAGCGCAAGACTTATTTCTTCACTGCAGGCTAATTAGAATTATCTTAATGCACAGGAAGACAATTAATAGCTTACTGCAGGTCAGTGATTAAAAATTACCTGATAATGACCCTTAGTAGTTAACTGTGGAAAGAGGGGGAAAAAAATGATGACAGCACTTCTCTCCTCGTCTGATTTCTATTTAGGACACCCAATTGGAATGCTCGCCACGTGCCGGCGACACAATAGAGAAGTACTATTTCCACTGTAATTAAAGTCCATTCAGGGAAATTACCTCCATATAATTACTAGGTAGTTGTCAGCATTTGTTATAGGCTGAACGAGTGTTGTCTCCTGGCTTGAAGCCTGGACACAGTGGATGTGCGGTTTCAGAGCCCCCAGTGTTGACGGTCTACCTCGCGCAGGCCCTCGCTGGGTCAGTGGCTCGCCGCTCGCACCACCCATGCCAGCTTCCCCTGTGGGCAGGCCGGCTGGTTACGCCAGCTCTAGGGAAACATGTGACGCGGCGGCGGGTGTAATTGAAATGTTGTTTGCGCAGGAAGAACATTTTATTATTTTTTTTTCCCCTGTGAACCACAACATAAGGGGTGGCAAGAAATCAAAACAGTTGTTTTTATATGCACACACAAGATTATCTCAAGAAGGAAGTGTCAAACACAAATACGTTCCCTACATTGTGGGTACGATTTACGTGTAATTCAGCCTTCTATTTTTGTGGAAACAGCCATTTCTGGTTGTTCAATTAAATTTAGGTATTACCATAAATTTCATACATCCAAAAGAATTTTTTAATAATTAAGAAAGGGTCAACAAATCAAAGGTGCATAACATAAACATAATATGTATGATTTATTAAATATATATATATATATATATTACAACCTTTGATGTAGATGAGTTATGTTGAAAGTCCATGGCTTCCTCTAAACTACCATGCAAATCAAGTTCAACTGTTATCATAGGCCTGGTGTTAAAATATGTATTGTATTCAATTGGTAATTGCCTGGAAGTGGTAAACTATAATTTTAAAATCTTTTTTCTAATTTTTTGTGGGATATTAGATCACTTAGGGTGAACTAGTGAAACTACTGTATTTTATAGTGTTTATATCTGCAAAATGATTGTGTGTAATTTTCTATGTACGTAAAATTCCCTGGAAGCTGTTGTTTTCCTCTACCTGGAATTAAGACAATGAAGATTGTATGTCTAGCTGTAGAAAATGTGTTAAAAGTATATCCTGTTGTGTTCTGCATTGCAGCTGACATGTTTGCACATGAGGAAGGGGGCCCAGAGCCAGACTGGGTAAAGACGGAGCGAGACCAGTTTTCGGACTTCAGAGACCTCAACAAGGATGGGAAGATGGACAAGGAGGAGATCCGGCATTGGATCCTGCCTCAGGACTATGATCATGCCCTGGCTGAGGCCAGACATCTCATGTATGAGTCTGACCAGGACAAGGTATGGTAACGGTGCGTTGCCATCTGTTAGTGATCGCTCACACAGGGACTGTACACAATATGCTGCTCTTTGACTTCTGTTCATAACACGCCCCACTGGCTGCTCAGTTTCCCCCAGCCAATCAGTGAAGTGATTTGGCCGATATGTCAATGCGATCCAATACAACGTTCTCTTTGAAGACAGTCTGGCTGTTATCCTTACCCGTGGCCTTCCCATTCAATCCCTGTATTTTAGGACCAGATGCTTACGAAAGAGGAGATCCTGGAGAACTGGAACATGTTCGTCGGCAGCCAGGCCACAAACTACGGGGAGGACCTGACAAAGAACCACGATGAGCTGTGACAGTGTGGCGAAGTGTGGCGAGCTGCGCCCCCTGCTGCCGCCCATGCCACACTGCAGGTGGAACAGAAGCCACCAGTGCCAGGCTCCTGTAGGCCACGTGGCTGGCGTCCCGCTGCAGCACTACCTCATGTGCCGAGGAGATTCCGCGCGGTCCTTTTGCACCTCAGAGGTCGTGCTGTCTTTGAGGCCTAAAGTGTAATAGTTTTAGGTAAGACTGCTAGACACCCTCAGTGTTGTCAGGGTGCCACATAACAGATGAGAGTGTGCCTATAGATTTCACATTTTCCTTTTGTCAAAGTCATTTGTAACACTTGCCAGAAAAAGCATTACAAAGAGGTCAAGAGATGCTAGTGCTGGAATGAAAAGAAAAATGCAGCATTTCAGTCAAGGTAGACTTTGTGTTTACATAGAAGCCATTGGTCAAAATGTCAGTTTTAACAAGACAAAGTATTATTTCATGGTATAAGTGTTAATTTTACAGCAGTCTGATGTTTTATCAAGGTCTTTCCCACTGTTTAATTTTATTATAAAAATTAATGAAATTTAAAAACTGTGTATCTAGCATGCTTTTGCACCAGTTTATTTTTACTCAAAACCTTTGTTTATAATGTGTTTCTATGTCGGTTAAAAATTTTTATTAATTTTTTTAATGTGTAAGTTTCAAAACCGCCTTTCGTTGGTGTTTGAACTATCTGAAAATTATAAATAGTCTGTGAAGTCCAGTGGCAGGAGCGATTGAGCCATGAGAACGGAAAAAACCGTGCGCTTTCTGATATACGTAGATGCCTTCTTACGTTCAGGTTTAATTCTTCACAATTACAGCAGCCTTTAATTAAGCCGTCACTCCCTCTCTATTAAATCACTGCTATCCAAAGAAATTATATAACCTGGAAAACATTGTCCGATGTTGCTTGATTTTTTTTTTTTTTTTCCTATTTTGCGTTTTTGATGTAAGATCGATTAAAGATCTACAGTAATTGTTTCGGAAACTTTCTAAACCAAGTAAAGGATTTTCACACATCTAATTCAAAGGGTTGAGACGTTTTCCTTGTGCAGTGTAGTTTAAACAGGAATGCTCTCTGCCACTCAGGGACAGCTCAGAGAGCCTTTCCTCTCAGCAGTTACGATGCGCAAAACTGGGGGAAGATTATTGAGGACTTCCACGTAATTGAACTCAGCGAGAGGTCCACTGATTTTGGAAACATAAGGGGCTGCATATGTGGAAGATTGATCCCCACGGGGCTTGGAGTGGTCTCTTGACTCGCAGACAGCGACTACAGTCCGTCGCTTCGGTATTTTCACGTGTAAACGCAGCGGGCTCTGCGCGCAGATGAACAGCGCATAGGCACAGCAGCTGTCCCGTACTCCGCGCTGGCTCCCTCGCCGTTTGATGTGAGTGACTGCCCTAAATTTGTCCGTTAATGATCATCATTAGGCTTTGGTGCTCACCACTCAGTGACAAACGGCTAGGGGCTTGGAATAGACAACCCTGGTAACATGACCACAGATGCACATGTGATCCCATGTTCAGCGGAGTCAGGGCAGCGTTAGAGGCTTGCCAGTGGAGCTGGTCTGTCTGGCCAGCGGTACTTTGAATTTGTGGCTGCTGCGGCCCTCTTCGCTGCAGCAGAGAAGAGCCGGTCACTTTGACAGTGCCATAGTGCCTAGGCTGGAAAAGCCATAGACGGAAAAGTTAATCTTCAATCTAAACTACACAGAAAGTGCGTGGTTAAATCCATCTTTTGTTGCAAACGTAAAATGAGAAAATTTCAAAGATTTTGTCCTAATTGTGAATTCCAAATAACTTCAGCATGCACCAACACTTGGTTGCAAACATGGTCATGGGTCAGACGGCTGGTTTTAAAAACGAAATTAACAGGGAAAACAGGATTTCTTTTCATTTAAACAAATGACCTATGGAAAATGTATTGCGTTCATCTTCGCTTTACCTTTGTTAGTGAGACTAGTCATCGTAAATTTACACAACGATATATGTCACGTGTGTAAAAAATATAAACAAATACAGTTCATTGATCGGCCTGAGGATGGATTTAATGGTAATTTAGGTGTATATTATAAAGTGTAATCTGAAAAGTAATGCATAGTACGTTACCTTTTGTCTTCATGAAAATGCAACCAACAGTAGGCTCTGTACACACAAGTCTGACAATACAAATGGAAAAAAAGCAAAATTTATGCCCCAATAAGCCAATATTCATAAATCCAATTTAAATAGCCAAGTGGATTTTAAATTTCACATTTGCATTGACTTGGTTATTTTTCCGTAGATACGAGGCTTCAAGTCATTTAAATAATTTGATTTCAGTAATGTAAAGTGTTTTTACATCGCATAGCTTATCTTGCGTTGGAGGGCGTCTTGGTTGTGCGGGAATCGAGGACGGGTCAAAACGAGTGGTTTCACCGTGCCGTTATTTTTAAATGCTATTCTCAATTTAAGATGAGTATCAAATTATTCAGGCTAGGCTAATTTAATGACCACGGACAGGTCTTGTATGAATGTCTTTGTAAATCACGCCACTGCTCCCATAAAAATTAAGGAGTCCGTCTGAGGAGCATGATAATGTAATAAATTATATTTTAATTTGAATATTAATATTTGAATGCAGCGGCGTCCATATGGGCCATTTCTGTTGTAATCAGGATATTGGGATAATTTTGTTGATGGGATTTTAAACCTGGCTGAGGGGCAGGGAAGGAGGGGGCTGTTTCCTGTGGAGCCGCACTGGCTGACTCAGTCAGTTCATTAAAGCGGAAAAAGGAGAGGGAAACATACAAAGGCATTTCACTGCGATTCAGATTAAACTGTTTTCACACTTTGATAGCCAGAGTTTTGATGGGTCACATAAACCCATTTTCTGGGGATCCAAACAACAGAAAATGTTTTATCTTTTTTTTATAACGTATATAATTATTTTTAAATATGTACCATAATTGGCACGTAATGCTGTTTTCTTTGCCATTTAAATGAACATTTATGAGAAAACTTTGCACAAATGTCAAAGGTTGAAACAAGTTACCGGGTTTGAATTTTAACTTGAGAAGGTTAAGAAGGTTCAGTGCTAACATGAAATGGATCCTATTTAACTTGCCAGTGGTGATGGAAGTGATGTGATGGAGTTCCGTTACTTTTGGGCAGCGGTAAAATACATGTCTTCCAGGAGGTTGTGTGTTCGCGCTAAAACTCCGAAGGTCCCTGTCACCGACTGCAGCTGAACGCCACGAAGGGACCTGAAGACCAGGAGGTCAAGTCGGCCACAGGCCAGAACAGGACAGTGTTTGGCTGTGTGCGTGTAACATCAAGAGTCAATCACTGAAGCCACAAAGGCATTCTCAACGCCAGTGCAGTGATTCCTGCTGGAGCTTGTAGAAATGGAGTAATAGATCTGTACTGGGGCGTCACAAAGGAAATGGTGGTAGGGGCTCATGCAAGGCTTCACAAAAAGATTTTTTTAATTTAACTTAGTGGTTTAACATTTTGTCCCAGGCAGAATGAGAACCTACACGCAGAGCAAGTTTAGTGATGCTAGTCGAGTGTCTGCTTTTTGCCTGTTGCTTGTTACAGCTGGCTCTGCAGGCCACATGACGACGTGTACGTGTTCTTGTGCTTCACTGTGTGTGTGTGTGTGTGTGTGTGTGTGTGTGTATGTGTGTGTGTGCATATGCAGGTTTTCTCCAAAGTGGGAATAATTAAACGCTGCGTTGGAGCCTCACACAGCTCCTGCTGCGATTGAGTTGTCTTTGATCGAGCTGAACTGTGGAGCTCGCAGTCTTCCGCATCTCTGCTCTTTGGGCTAAATGAATGACCCAGAAGTAATTCCCCAGAAAACAGGAGAAAAATGGAGTGTGTTTGGTTGGGGGAGGGCGGTCCCATTTGTGTGTAGTTATTTATAAAGACACGCAGTGTGTTTCCAGCAGGGCTCACTTTAACCACATGCAGGTCTCTTCCGAACGTACCACTTCAAAGCGGTGTGTTAGGAGGAGAAAATCACCATGACGACCTGGGATGATAACATATTCTATTCTTCTTAAGTCTTATTTAGCATTATATCAGATGTGGTTCGTAATTTGCTCCTTAAATCAAACCAAGAATCACCTATATAAATTAAAGGGGGGCTACTGCAATCTTACAGACCTATATAAAGACATTAATAAAGTTAATATAAACCTAGGGTTATTAGGGCATTACTTTAATATAGGGAGAAGTTAATATGCTAACTTATGGTGTAGATTTGCATTACCTCAAGGTGAAAAATGACTAGTTAGGACTGCAGTTTTATGTTATGGAGATCAAGTACGTGAAATATTACCATATATATTGACTGCAATTATATTAATGCTCTTTTACATGTGCATACTGGAGGGCCTCCCTCATATCTGAGGTCACAGAAATTATTCTCACTGCATTTTTATATCATAAGAGACAGGAAGTCACATCTAGCAAGCAGGCACATTAAGAAGGTTCCATCCATGTCTGCACGCTACAAGATGCAGTTGAGGGCCATGTCACATATCTATAGGTCACACGGCTTAGGCCAGGGTCACTCAGACAAACGTATTAAATTTGCATGCTGATCGTTGATCTGACTGATAACCACACAGCTCAAACCAAAACTGGTGGGTAAAAAAAAAAACATGATTAGTAAAGCTGTGGATCAGGTGTGACAGCTACCATGTAAATTCCACACACTTTTAAACAGCTACCATTCAATGTCCAGAGCTTTTCCTATGTGACCAGGCGTTACAGAAAGATGATGTCACACAAGATCCTATTTGTGTCTGTAATAAGGATTTTTCTACATACATACAGTAGGAACATAATTACATTGTAAATATGACTAAAAGGTATGAATAAGTATAAGAGTCTGTTATATGGACACATTTTGTAGATGGCTTTATACACATTTTTGCATGCTTAGTTAACTACTTTAATTATCCAAAAGTTTAAACTTCTTTGTTACATACTTTGTTGATGTAAATTATTAACTCATATAGATCTTATTATGAAGTCTGCAGTACCAGCTGGTTATGACATATGATGCCCTAAATATCTTTTTCATTATGCTAACAAACTATAGGAACTGGACTGGCAGTCTATACAGTGGAACTAGAACTGTTTTACATTTACACATACATACAGTATGTCCCTCAGGCCCTTACGGTCAGATCATGTGTGCCGTATTATGAAGTTTCTGACAATTAAGGTGGAACTCTCCAAAAGGTGCGCAGAGGCACAGATACTTGGCAGCATAAAATTTTAATAAACCATATGGAAAGGTCGGGGTGCCTAGACAGCCTGGAGGGAGCGCCTTTAGAACAGACTTGTGCGCCCCCTGGTGGCAGACCAGCCCCCACACGTACCCTTGCTTTTGAATGACAGGGTTCAAAGCGGTGCTTGTCTACCACCGCAAAGCGGTCCCCTTACATCATGAATTTTTATATGCCCATTATCCAGCCATGCAGTAAAGAGAAGAATGCCTCTCTCCCTTGATGGTTACACAATGAGGGGGCAATATATTTTAATTTAAACACCATAAACCTATTGAGTGCTTAATTAACTTTAACCGTCTTTGGGGGAATGGAGCCAATTTGGAGAGGGTCGTGAGGACTTCATTCAATATCAAACAGTTTTACATAGTCGATCCATTCATTGGACCTTCAGAAGCTGATTAACACACAGAATTAACATGTTGGTAAAATTCATATTCCTTTCCCCCCCTGGGACATTAATATGCACATGCACAGAGCGTGATTAGCACAGCCATTGTTTTATTTCAACAATATCATTTAATGACGTTTACACAGAGACAAAATCCAAGACCTGGAACTGAACCCATCCAACTTCTCATTCTCCTAAAAGACAGGAAACTGCAAACACAATAGTGGTATTCAAACATTTAGTCAAGAGAGTTGGGACGAATGACAAGGAGAATTCTTTGGTTTTTTTAACTGTTATATTTTTTAAAGGCAATAATATAAACATATATGAATTGGATGCTAATATTTAATTTTTTTTTTCAATCAGTTTCCTTAAAGTAGTAAGATTACTGGCTGGCTAACAAGGACAAATGGTTTTTTTAGAATTAGCTGTTTGTAATTTCTACTGGTTACTTGCAGAATGGGGGGTAATATAACACTTTTCCAGAGGTCTTTAAATATAATCACTAAATTCCGTGAGTACCATATTGGTATGTGATTAAGGCTCCACTGCATTGTATTACTTGAAAATGCATAGTAGGTATGCTGATGTTGGTTTATGAGATTAGAAGAAAAACATTTGCTTTACGTGCACACTGAAGTGAGGCCTGGGAGTTAGGGTGGTCCCAGGAGAGTGAACTTCTACTGCAAATGGGACCACTGCCTGCAGGGTCTGTCTCCCCCCCACTGAACACCCCACTCCCCACTGTTCCTCCCAGGAGGCTCGACATGCAGGGCTCACACCTCTCACATGATGCTAACAGATGTAATCCCATTTGGCGTCCGGTCCACGCGGCAGTTCACCCCCTACACCCGTCTGCGGATGGCAGAGGGCACGAAATCTAGTGCTGCCATTCTGTCGGGATGGCCCGCTGACCTCCAAATGCTACAGTGCCAGCTAGGGCCCCCTCCTGGCCAGGCTGAATATAGGTCATAGTTGAGAGGAAAAGGTGTGTGGAGTGGTGGGATGTAGTGTGGGAGCTTCTACCCTGGACAGTTGCCAGAAAATCTCTGCTAGGGGCACTTAAAATTGGTTCACATATTAGTCCCCACTCCATATATATCACTTTTGTTATCTTTTCTTGTCTGTAAGAGTGTGCATCTTAAAAGTGAAGTTTTGAGGGATTTTTCCATATTAGTTTTTGTGTGGTAGGGCAGCAAAATCCAAGCAGACCCATCTGAACGCTCCACATCGAATGTCAGCACAGTATCAGTCCCCTGTGCATCCCACACTGTTCAACACCCTCAAAACGGGTCAAATTACAGCAGGCCTCCTGTTCATATGGTAGTACTGTTCTTTGTGAATAAGGGAACCACCTTCAAATACCAGCATAGCCTCATTCAAAACAGTGTACAGTCCTGCCTCATTCAACAATGATAGTCCAGCCTCATTCACAACAGCGTAGAATCCACTCTTGTTCAACACACCATGCAGTTCGGCGTCATCAAAACAGTGTGCAGCCCAGCCTCATTCAAATCAGTGTACAGTTTGATTTTATATCAGCACAGACTATAAATCAAAGGGCATGTATATTTACCCCCCAAGAATGCTTACAGTTTGATCTAAGTTACGAGTTCACCTGTCCATCTCCATCATGATCTATGTACCTCACTGCAGCGCCATCTTTGTGCTGAAGGTCAAAAGTTCATTTTCCTACTCAAAATACAATACATGCTACAACACCCCATTGCTGGTAGAGGGGGGTAAAGATATTCTTATTGTCCTTGCACTGCCCGTGTATTCACAGGTGGCTATTTGGGTGCAAGTGGGAGGGGCTCAGCATTTACCCCTCATTAAGTAATGAGGAGACTGAGACAGAACTAATAGTCACCTCTGTGTCTTCCCTATTGAAGGTGTCAATCACGCAGCCGATGTCCTGGAAAGACCACATGGTAAACATCTCGCTCATTTTATTTTCACATTCAGCAAGTATTATGTTTTTTTTTTAATCATAGAATTTGCAGCAAATTTTAGGAAGACCATATTCATGTGTTACATAGACACATAAAACGTGCCAATTAATGTTTCATTCAATGATTTCGAATGCACACAAAATAAAACCATTAACTTTTCTCCAAGCTTAAAGTAAATCATATTTCATTTAGAACACTAGACCATGATGCAGTATATGATTAAAAGTACTACTGAAAAATACTATGGTCTATTTAGTCTCGTTTTTAAGCAACCACAGAATCTCCTAACATTATACTCATTAATATAAAAGTAGATGGAAACGTTTGTACTGATTAAATTAGCAAATAAACCTGGCAAGCATCCTGGTCTTTCATTAGTTTCAAAAGGTCACATGACAACCTCAGTGATGAGTCTTTTGGCTGTTGGATCGCAGTGGCAGTCTATATAAGGCTCATACTGGTGAGCAGAGACCATACAGGCACATGTTTGGCTGCTCTGAGATTAGGTCTTACATTTTTAACACAAAGCAAGCTAAATTTTGTGACCAGTGAAAGAGCCTACAAACACCATTCTTCATGTGGGTGCCCACATGAAGAATGGGGTTTGTAGGCTCTTTCACTGGTGACAAAAAACCTAAGCAAATATCAGGA
>JABJVR010000007.1:11283085-11294996 GCA_025773905.1 Chitala chitala | reverse complement strand
TCTTCATGTGGGTGCCCACATGAAGAATGGTGTTTGTAGGCTCTTTCACTGGTCACAAAAAACCTAAGCAAAAATCAGGAAAAATAAATGACAGGAGAAAGACATAACTTAAAAGTAAAGAGCCATTTTTACATATGTAGAATGTCATAGTCACCTGTGTCAAAGGCCTAGAGAAAAGTCCTGGACGTTTCCAGAAAATGCTGTGCATTACGTAACATTTTAACGACTTCCAACTGTCACACTGTCAATGCCCACACAGATGGTGTAAATGAACACAATAGCTGTGTGAAGACAAGTATCACTTTAAAACATTTAAACTAAAACAGTATTTGAAATAACACCTGAGTGGCAAAAAGCAGATGGTAAATTGAAAATCTATTATATTTTACACCTCCGTTTAAAAGCCACTACAGTTATTTAATTCAAAGAAACAGCATTTAATTAGAATTACAGTTGGGATTTTCGAAGGATTTAGCGAGTTACTAAACTAATCCCGTGTTAATACCCGCAGAAACACATTATCCAGCAGGGAAAGGCTGAATCAACTTACGGAGACCCAGAGATTAACCCTACTTGATGTTATTAAACGAATGACAAACACAGACACGCGGAGTAATAGCTCCGACGAGCACTCGGGAGCACTGCTATGTCCCTGCTGTCACAGTGGCTCAGCGTTACACACTCAGCTACAGCAGTAGCTGTCAGACTCCACGTAAGCTTACATCCTGCCTCTCTGTGACACCCCTGTAGCGGAGCAGTCGGTGCGCTTTTTTTTTGAACAACGGGACGCACCTTGTACGCCCTCGCGCCTTGCGTTACCCTTCGTTCTCGATTTTGCGTGTCGACCAAACGCACTAGTTTGCCTTCTACGTGCTTACGTCACGAGACCGGGTCTTGTTTATTGACGTCGGCCGAGACGCGGCTCCTGCATCAAAAGAAATTTTGACAAACGCGCCGCGCTGTCTTGTCTCTGTCGTGTTGCTCGAAAATAATTTACACCGTCGTCAACATGAAGGCCATGGTTCACTTGAAATGATCTGCACCTCTTTTGCAGTGCTGTCGGCGGTCTGAAATTTTGTGTGTGTGTGTGTGTGTTTACGTGTTAGAGAGGGAGAGAGTGAGAGAGAATGTCTCTCGGCTAAGAATGCATTGGAGTTTTCCTCACCATGTCAATGGAACTGAAACATGTTTACACATTAAAGTTAGGCCCAAGAGGAGGTTTTGTCATCTCAGAGACATGTGGCGCACTTCAGTGAAATTGCAGTTTTTAGCTGACAGTGGTGAGGGGGACAAGATGAATGTAGGTGGAATTGCATTCTGAGTCTGTCGCCTGTCAGGCTTCTGAGGCTGCCCCTCCCCCGACTGTTACTCACCTATCACTAAAGGGATACACGTTCTCTAAAGAGGAATCATGAAGACAGGGGGGAAACACGCACGGAGAACAAGACACATGCAGACACGAGTGCAGTTCTACCCACAAAAGTAATTAAAAATGTATTTTCCATATCCTAGTAATTGAATTGTGTACAAGCTGCAAGTTAATGAGGTCACATGCCCTCCAGTGCTGACAGGAGAGCAAAAATAATTATCTCTCAATTTTTCCTTATGTAGCAATTAATTTGAACCATTGGCACGCGCCCTCCCACCCATCTCCCCCTCGGTCCCTGATCTGCATTGTGGGCCGAGTCCGTCACGGTCCGATCCGAGCAGAATTGACAAGCAATTGATACGGCCGGGGCGCCGGATGGTGAAAGCAGACAACGCAATCAAGGGGCTGCAGCTGTTACAGGCCAAGCGATTCCAGGTGACTGTCACCTGAGATTTTGTATGCGGCCGCTTGGAGATGACGGGCTGCGTGCCTGCGGCTGACAGAGCATCTGGTGTTAGGTGGATGGGGGGGGCACAACATGGGGGGGGACCCCTGGTGCCGTGGTGGAAGGATGAAAGCTGAGGCAGGCGAAGTAGGGCAACGGAAGACCCCCCCCCCAACAAATGCTGACACCTCAGCCCTTCCCCACAAGTCCTGTATCAGCAAGACCTGAGTGAAAGGTCAGAGGAACAGCAGCCTGGTATGAAGTTCTGGGAGCTCCAGCAGGCTTTGATAGGTGGTACTGAACACTGGAATGAGATCAGGAGCAAATACACAGGCGAGCTAAAGAAGCACTCTGGTGCAGCTGTAAGGAAGACAGGACACGCGGCAGTACCTCCTTTGGCCCTCAGGTGGCACTGTCTGCTGCAGTACATTGTCAAACCGCCTCGATGTGCATCTCTGAAGAACCTGAGAAGCCCACGTAAAAATGAACGGCGTTTCCCACAGCAGCAGCTTGGCGGGCCGGATTTGTCCGGAAACATCTGAAATGAGCAAGAGAGTGTTGAGATAAAACAGGCAGATGAAAACCAGCCAAAAGTCTCAGAGTGTAAATGGAGTGGAATATCAGTGGAAGGGCGATAACATCAGCTACCAGCAATGGAAGAGCCAAGGCAGAAAAAGGGCAATGACTGACTACAATAGGGGATATCACAGGAAGGGCAACTGCATGCGAACAGCCCCATTACAGCAGGGAGACGAGCCTCATTACAAGATCCATCACTCAAACTGCGTTTCCTTAGCCTGCAGCTAACGAGGAGCCCATCGTCAGTGTTACTGGAAGGACCATCGGCAAACGGTCCACAGTGACTTCCCACTAGCAATGCAGACCCTCCAACGGCTGTGTGACAGCTAACCCGCATCGCAAGAATAGGGGGTTAATGAGCTAGGTGGTCTTCCGCAGCTCATACGAATGATAATTTGGTTTTTAGAGAGGTAATGGGGAAATAGCCCTGTCTAACTAATGGCCTCAATTAAACCCCCTCTCATGAAGGGAAGACCCTGACACAACAGACAGCTGACCTTTGACCCCACTCTCGATTCTCACGTTTCATGTTAAATGACAGCCACATTATCAGCCTCTTGCATCCTTATAAATTAAGACTAATAAGTCTCCATTTTCTTGCATTTACACCGAAAACCCCACGTCGTTCTTATTGCCTCACCTTGCCCTCTGACACTTTGCTTTGCAATAAGGGGCTGTGCGGTGATATGCTTCACCTTTCACCTTTAACCTCTGAGATGTTCGGGTGGCTCTCCTCATGATGAACTGTAAAAGGAAGCCCCATGAATTATTCAGCAGGCAAATTAATAGCATTTTAATCAAGAAGCCTAACGAAAGGAAAATGCGTTCTCACTCTGTATTAAATTACATCCTAAATAGGATTACTGCTCTGCTTCAGCAATATTTAAATGGGATCCCAATACCAATTTACCTACGTGGGGTTGGGCGACTGTCCATATGCTAATAAGCAATGCAAAAATGCATTTAAAACAGAATCAAAAGCGTCTGTTCCATCCATTCATCTGACCACGTAAACGGGAACCATCTTATACGCGTTAATTTAGATGTGGAGAGATTTAATTCGATCCGACAGCTTCCCATTAGCATTTGACAATAAATGCAATATATTTACTAGAGATCTGAGAGAAAAAGCACCTTGTGTCCTATTCCTACAATTCTTTTCATCCATAAAAGACGACCCTTCCACAGTTCATGCATACCCAAAGGTTTATAATGAAAACGGTGCAATACAGACAGCTACGCCACACGGAGCCTGTGGGAGAAACCCAGTCACGACGCAGAAAGATGTTTGTGTTGGCAATTCTAATCAATGCAAATGAGTTTCTGTGCCTCCCCCCCCACCATCTACTGTGCGATGCTCTGTTCTCATCACAGCCAAGTATGTTGAGACACACACGCTCACACACACACCATTTGTGTTGTGTGACATCTGCCATTAGACAAAGAGTTTTCTCTGTAGCTATTCAACCTGCCATCTGTATAAAATTTGAAAATATCTTCGGCATCCCCCATCCCCCTTTCTGGCCACGCCACATATTAAAAGAACTAAAAGTAATAAAAGGAATGTGTATAGCATGGGATTAATTTAAACTTTTAAAGTTCTGATCTTACATGTGCAAACAGTCACATGTACTGTGCATGTGTACATTTTAGTATCGTACTGGGTGACCGAAGGGACAAAATTTACATGGGGACTGACTGACTGACTGGAGATGACCACCCAGTGATACCACCATTTATCAACTGGCATCAACATACTATTCAGAGGTTCAACAGTCTGGAGTCCATCCCTCACACATTCCAACATGCTAATATGAGGTTAATTACCACTCATTGGGTGGGAAAACGCAATTAGTAGCTCAATTAGTAGCATCCTCCTGCCTCCAAAATGTACAGTATCTACAGAAGGCTATGGTGTAGATTGGCTTTTATTTAGGCCACAATGAGGACGGCAAAGGAAATCTCTACAGGGCTGTATAGCGTAGTCTGGATGGCACAAGCAGTACATCCATGAAGCTGCCTGTCAACTGTCCATGCAGGAGTCAGACTGCCTCTCTTCCCTGTGGAAAGGCTGCAGGCCGCAGATTAGCCTCGACTCTGGGACTTCCCCTTAATCCAGACAGACAGGCAGACAGGCCGGCAGGCAGGCAGGCATCACTCATGTAACAGCTGGTCACCACTCCTTCTACTCTAAGACAATCAGCATTCATTACGAAGGACTTCTACATTTACAAAGGTGATAATTAGATAACAAGCTGAGATTAAGGCAATTACACTCGGGCAGCTGGCAAGACAGTGAGAGCTACGACCACGGAGTGTATGCTGGCATTTGGGTGGGTATGTATCACCAGGCCCTGCCTTCGGTAAACACCTCTTGTTGGTAGGTCACGTGAGGAAATGTTCACTGTTGCCGTGGGCGAAGGAATCTGCGTATTTGATATTGCTACACACGTTAAGCAACAGATGAGGAAGGCCGAGAAGTCTGAAGTGTGGAAACAAAATCGAGAAATCCTGAATTCATTAATTTCCTTGTGTAATTAATCCTAGAAATCCTATAAAAATAACAGGTATTAGGGAAAACGTACATTTTTGCACCAGTGCAGTTTGTGCCTTCTTTTTACTCAAAATAATAAACAAAATAAACACACCTCAGCAGTGGCTGTCAAATTATTTTATAGCCCTTCCTGCCATTTACTAAGGTGCATTTTATGCATATTTGTTTAATTTCAAGTCGAACAAAAGACCCATTTTACAATACTATTACTAATTAAAGTATTTTAGCATTTGCCACATCATCTTAACAGCACCATAATGATTTTTCACTGTTCTGGGTGTGCCTAATTGCCCTGTAGCAGGTGTACAAGCCTCCTCAGTCTTAAATACCCCTATTTTCCTATGTAAACTTATAACTGTCACTCATGCCTGTTTTATTTTGGAAGGAGTTATAATGTTCACCATTTTGTCCTTATTCTTTCAAAGTAATTCGGTAAAGAATACTTTTAGTTCCGCAAGAACATTAACCTTTACAAAGTGAACAATCTTATTCAGTTGTACCGCATCTGTAGCGCTTACTATTTCATCTCGTGGCTGTTATCGTTATTTCGCCTCGCGCTGCAGATTCTCCTTTGCCGCTCACGTATCGCCGCAGCGTTTTATCGTTATCACGGACGCGTGCTCGTTACGAGCCGCCGCGTTTGTTCCAGCGCAATAAAGCTCAGTCACGAATACCTAAGTTGGACAATGAGTGACACGTCTTGTCATGCCAATTGACAAAACGAGGCGATAATGGATCCTGGTGATTGTTGTTCCATGTAATTTTAACACAACTAGCAGATTTCCTTGGAAAATAAGCAGTTGTATTGTCTCAGATGCAGCGACATGGAACTAAACAAGATTATTAATCAGAATATCTAGGGAGGATATCTTGAAGGAGTGTCTGTATCCAGCCTGAAAATTGGGTTTATTTAACACGCGTCATATGTAATTGTCCTCACTTAGTCACTGCTCCTAGTCAGTTTGCCTTAAAATACATTTTATTTTATGCTCACTGCAAGCTTTACTCTTCCCCTTCTTGGGATATAACTGAATTTTACACATGCGCGCACGCGCAAAGTCAAGATTAATTTAACAGGTTCCTGCATTATAAAATTAAAACCAGTCTTTTATTCTGCAAAGCAATTCAGCTTTGGGTAGCAATGCACATTTAAAGTGAAACGTTTTAAATGAAGGTTTAGGCAAAGCAAATCAATGTCCAAATTAACCCCAGCTAAAGTGAAATTAATTTGTCCTAATTAATTAAGTCACCACAGTAAAGACCCAGTTATTACCTTAGTACATTGCAATACACCCGCCTGTTGTCCCAGGATGTATGTGAGATGAAAATGGAAATATATATTTATGTAAGGAATATGTCTGAGTTTCCTTTGCTGTCAATGGTTTCTGCATTGTTTGTTAGCAAATAAACAGTTTGTGATTATTGGTATTGTAGCTGTTGAAGTGTTTCATGTTCATGTAACACACTTAAATTTTCAAGAATTAAAAAAATTCCACATGTTTACTTTAGCCCCAGAATTTTTCTAAATCAATGAAAAGGCCTTAATATTGAAATGGCTTTGGGAGGCACGTTAATTTTCAGCCTTTAAGGCTGAATTTCTTCAGTTGAGTTATCAGTAAAAAAGAAGAGCACCATTCAGTGCTACAGACTCAACAGTCTGTGTGATGTAAATTCTTCTTACAGTCCAGAATATCTGACACTGAAATCCGGGGTTGGCTTTAACTGGTAAGGCGTTTTTCAACTTTAATTTCCTTTGGACTGAACATCTGAGGAACATCTTGACAATGTGACTCTGTAATATGGTTTCAGAGGCTGCTGTCTGAATTTATATTCATTTGTGAAGGAAAAATAACCTCATCATTTTTACTTGACAACACTAATTCAGTTAAAACTACATGAACATTGGTATGAGCTATACTTAGCAATCAGATGGCGACCTGTTAGGTCTTCCGCAGGGTAGGCCGTCATCTTGGGAAATTATAGCTGACATAAAACATAATTACACTTCAATGTTAAAGAATATAGATCAGAGGCTTTCTCCTAAGGACGTGGACCTCATCTCCCTTCTGTCTTAATCTGTTCTTTTAAATGAAGCCATGTAGTACAAATACAAAGAACTCTAGCGTCAGTTTTCAACGCTCAGTAAGAGTTTGCCAAGACATCTTAATTTAGCAGCAAATCAAAGGCACTTCAAAGTGCTCTCCCACAGTAACACAGAGCTAAAGAAGACGCGTGAAGAGAAAGCAGAAAGGAGCGACGTTCGAAATTCAAAGCCCTTTTTTGTATATCATCCTGGTCACCTTCAAACTTTTTAGATGTCCAACAATTGGACCATTAAGAGTGAATCCATTTTTCTGGGAACCTGGGTTCACTTTCTTAAAGCTCTGAAACAGAGACTCGTACCTTTGCTCAAAGAGGACTAAGGAAAGTCTGTATGACACTGTTATTAGTCCTTGTTGCTCAAGAAAAGTTGTACCACTCGTTCTCCTCTCCCTGGAAGAGACGAAGACAGTGGCCAAGGTGTTTCATCTGGACCCATAATCCATCACGTCTCCCTGCACCATGTTGACTTCCAGTTGTAGTACACGGTCTGTTCCAGGCCAAGCACTGGGGCTCCAGCCTGGGTGAAATATAATTACCCCATTAACCTCTGTCTCTGACCTTGGGCTAGCTCCAACAGCCTAGCAGGCTGGGGCTATATAAGACTTACAGGCTTTCTTTTATCAATCACCATGGGAGAGGCCTTGTCAGGTAAAGAGTACCACAAGGCCCTTGCCACTTCCTTGCCCTGACAATCGCTCTGGCAGTTCTTAAGGAGAAGACCAAAGCTGAAGGGGAACGCTCTTGGTTCTCCCATAGACATTCGTGAGGCTCACTAATTGGAATAGATTGAAGGCCTGTAAGTGTTTTTACTCATTTGACTAATCGCCGTTTCACGTGTGAAGTACAAAATGTGTTGGGTTTGCAATCAAATTGAACTGTGTTTTTCAGTGCTTGAGAAATTAACACTTTTTAAAGCTTCTGTAATCTTCTTTACATTTTAGAATAATCATTACCAGCCTGAAGACTGCTCTATAATGTCCCTGTGTTATTTAATAAACATTGTCAAAGTAACCAACAGATTGACGGCTTGTCACATGTAAAACAGCACGTCATGTAAATGCTGAGAGATAATGGGATATGCCCTAACTAAGATGTGTCATCACCTACAAGCGAATAGCGAAACGTAAAGATGAAAAAGCAGGGGGCCGACAAAGGTAGCGAACTTTCACAGTGAGCATAGGATCTCTTTTTCTAGCTGCACAGCCATGCAGGCACAGGGGTATCCCTGAGAGGTGTAAAGTCAATGGGATTACATTTGACTAATTATCTTCTGATTGAGGTTTACAACACAGCCGCCGTGTGGGATCAGCTGCGACTCGCTGCTCCAGAGGAATCAATCAGACTTAGGCATCACTTGGATAAACAAATCAGGCTGAGAGAATAGGAGCCAGAAGCCCCCTGCCTCACACTCCGGTCCCAGTCCTCACCCTCCCTCTCCATCTCTCTCCCTGCCCATCCTTCTCCGTCCACACGTCTTTCCTACTTATTCTTTCGCCCTTCTCGCTCTCGCTTCTCTTCTGCCCCCCCTCCCCCCCATGGCTTGGAGAGAGAGAAAAGAGGAAAAGCTTGAGGCATGTGGGGAAAGCTGTTGGACCGCCACCAAATCTGCCCCCAAGGGATGGCGAGGCCATCTGTTCCTTTCCGCTCTTGAACTTTAACTAGCACTCCGCCGGGCCCTCACTGGAGATCCGCCTGCTCAGATAGCAGATGGACCCCTGCCTCCGCGCACCGCTGCCACGTTTGTTTAATACATTTAATTAATATCCCAAACTGTGCTGGAGCCCGCCCAGGCCCCAAGACGGAGATTCTCCCTCTCTGCATCTCTGCCTGTGCCATCCCTCCTCTGCCTGTAATCTCTGTCTTTCCCTCTCTCTCTCTCTCGCTCTCTCTCTCTCGCTCTCTCTCTCTCTCTCCAGCTCTCGAACCCGATTTCTGTAACCGACAGATCAGCGACAGTCACAAAGGGCAAGATAATGGTGCCCAGTAGTCCACTGTAAATTAAAAGGTTCTGTGCGTTTCTCATAACAGACGTGTTAATCACACCGACCCGCTGGAGACAAGAAAGATCACAGGCCACCTCAGCTGTCGATGTGACACTCTGAGTCTAACTGATAGGGCCCGTAGTTTAAATCGTAGCATTCTCCTACCCCAAGCAATGGTGGGGCGGCTCTTGAAGACTTTGGCGGGGGGAGGGGCGTGTGACAAAACAATCAATCTGTTTAAAGTAAGACGACAGGAACACTCTAGGCAGACAAGGGGCACCTATTTCTGATGATTAGCAAGATCTATTTAAAATCCAATTTATACTGTGAATTTCCTCAGCCTAATTTTGACCACAGGCCCTGGCCTAAAATGTAGTTAATCTTAAAGTCATTAGTGGCGTTCCGTTTTCTTTGCGGCTGTGAGCCTGGGGGTCCAGCTGTCACCAAGGCATCCCGGCTCAATCTGATGTGATCTCATACAGGACGATACACAGTCTGCTAATTGGGACACGTTGATTGGCAATCCAAAGGTCAAGCTGTGATTCACGCTTTATTTTAGCGCAAGAGAAAGGTCAACAGCAACCTCAATGGAAGCAACACACACTTAGTCAGTGCTATCTGCTGACCAGAGGAGCAGAACAGTATGTAACATACACAGTGCTGTAGGTATTATTTTTTTTGTGTGGATGCACTCTGTGGGGCGGCTAGCGATGTATTTGATAAGGCAGGCGCCCAAACAAGCTCCCTCATAAGAAGTTGTGCTGTGAACGCTATAGGAGACGTTCAGCTAAAAAGCTGCAGTTGGGCCATTTACGTGTCAACACGGGCAAACACTTCAATATTTGCTCTTTCTGAGCTAATCAAAGCAGTAAATGCGGTGTTGAATCAGATCGCGTCAGCTGCAGCCGCAGTCCGCGTGCCCGTGGTGACAAGCTCTCCGACGCCGTAGCTCATCGAGTTTATTCCTTGTTACTCCAGTTTTACACTTTATTTATAGAGCTGCATAATATTGCCTAGAAAACCACCAAACTGTAAATCATTTGCTAATTACTAGTTAGCACACGGAGTGGATTTCACCCAGTGCAAGACATATGGGAGCAGACACCGTTCTTGTTTTCACACAAGACACCATTCAAAAATAATAATTTTGATCTAGATGACGGTTGCTGTTGTTTACCCGGCCGTCAGTAATCATTTCAGGGCTGGATCTCTGCGACAAAAGACCAAACCATTTCATTTAGTATCAGGAAGTAGAACGTTACATGTGAAGACAGGTCCTTTTACAGTCAAGATCGCTTCCGTTATTGCAAAATTCTCCTACAAACTAGAAACTTGGGTTCAATTAGAACAATCAATGTGACGCCTGTCATACGGAGGGCAATAATTGAAAATGACCTTTGACAGCACTGCTGTTGGCAACGATGCTGTCCCTTATTATGGCTAAAGCTTTTAATATATTAGGGGGAAATACAGGGCGATTAAACACGCACTGAGCCCCTAGCTGAAATCAGTCTCTGCAAGGCTTAACACTCAAAGCAACAGTTTCTCCTGTTTAGTGATTAGACATCATTACCATAAAGGAAGACTTTCATGCATATAGTTGCACCGGAGTGGAAAACAGAATAAGCAGGAAAGAGGGAGACAAAACGAGAGAGAAAGAGAGTGAGCGAGACAGAGGAGGGAAAGTGTTTTCACAGCACCAAAGAGCAGCTGAAGAAATTAGAATCCGTTACAGCCCAGCTTCTGTTCTACATGAGGGCAGCATGCGTTGCTTTTTAACATGGCACCCTTTTGTCTGTCAGAATGTCCTCTTCTTCATCTGCATACGTTTGTGTTAGACTGTAGCAATTGTTCTACTTTTTGTCATTGAGTCAACGTTATTCTACAGTGTGTGTTTGGCCAGCATGGTTGCTCGGTGGGTGGCACTGTTCTCTCACACCCCCAGGGTTGTGGATGTGGTGCCAGTTCTCAGCTCTGTGTGTGTGAACTTTGCATGTTTTCCCTGGGCATGCGTGGGTTTCCTCTGAGCGCTCTGCTTTCCTTTTTCCTGCCACATAACAGATGCCAGTCTGGTGGAATGGTAACTCTAAATTGTCCTTTGTGTGTGCGTGCGTGTGTATGTGCGCATGTGTTTGTCTGTTTGTCTGTCCTGATTTGAATCGGTGCCCTCGCCATTGCGTACCCTGTCTTACCATCTGGAATGGACTTGAGGCCAGCTGTGATCTTGTTCATGATAAGCAGTTAGAAAAATAAACGAATGAATGTTTTACAGCATATTTGACAAATACAAATAAACTGCAATGGCAAGGCACTGAATATTTTCTGGTAATCAGAACATGCAAGAAATCATAATTGCTGTAATCATAGCATGTAATCTCTTAATGACCAGAGATAATTACACTCACCAAAAAACCTGAGCAGCTACTGTGAGATAAATGGCCTCATGGTCTGGGTCCTTTTATCCTGTGCTGCATATAGAGCACACTGTACCACTGTTAGGGCTCTTCTATCCAGTACTGTGTGTAGAGTGCACTGCTCCTCTGATAGGGCCCTTCTATACTGCATGTAGAGTGCACTGCTCCTCTGTTAGGGCTCTTCTATACTGCATGTAGAGTACACTGCTCCTCTGTTAGGGCCCTTCTATACTGCATGTAGAGTGCACTGCTCCTCTGATAGGGCCCTTCTATACTGCATGTAGAGTGCACTGCTCCTCTGTTAGGGCCCTTCTATACTGCATGTAGAGTGCACTGCTCCTCTGTTAGGGCCCTTCTATACTGCATGTAGAGTGCACTGCTCCTCTGTTAGGGCCCTTCTATACTGCATGTAGAGTGCACTGCTCCTCTGTTAGGGCCCTTCTATACTGCATGTAGAGTGCACTG
>JABJVR010000007.1:11281404-11282985 GCA_025773905.1 Chitala chitala | reverse complement strand
TTCTATACTGCATGTAGAGTGCACTGCTCCTCTGATAGGGCCCTTCTATACTGCATGTAGAGCGCACTGTTCCACTGATAGGGCCCTTCTATACTGCATGTAGAGTGCACTGCTACTCTGTTAGGGCCCTTCTATACTGCATGTAGAGTGCACTGCTCCTCTGATAGGGCCCTTCTATACTGCATGTAGAGCGCACTGTTCCACTGTTTGTGCCCTTCTGTGTTGTACTGCATATGGACCACACTACACACTGTGCTGACTGTCTCCCCAGAGCTTTCCACAGTAACATAGGCATCAGTGAATACCTTCGGTCCCTGTACAAATTATTATACAGAACAGATCAAGCTCTAAAATTGTCTCCATTGACAAAAAGCATTTTTCTGGTCCCCGCGTGGTTCTGTGCACATTTATTTTCGTCTCCTCTGTGGAAAACCCAACTATTCACAGTCCTCCTGTTGTGTATCATACCTACATCTGAGTAGATGGAGGGTGTCCAGGATGGATGTCATGTTCTGGTAATGATGCTGAAAGTTTGACTGTATCATATTGAGAGTGAGACTGGCATTTATTATGGCAATGGCCTGTGCTTGCTTCAACATCTAAATTGCATCCTCAACTAATTACTTGACAATCAAATGAAGGTCTACAGCTCAGCATAGGACCTTCAGCCCACAGGTGGAAATGCACACACTGGACGCTGTCAGTATGAAAGGATCCCTGTCATAGAAACTGTGCTTTTTAAAATGTTTTGATACATAAATGTAATGAAAGAAAATAGGTATACAGTTTTGCCCATATGACAAACTGTGTGCACGGGCCCATAAGTGTAACAAATTAGCGTGACTGACATAACGCAGTCGTTCCAAACAATATAAATAAATAATAATAATAACAATAGAAACTGAACAGAAACTTATGGATACAAAGTGCAAACTTTTACATAATTGCTCATACGTCTGCTTATATCACAAAATCATTTAGCATAAACAGGATGTCAACATTGAAAATGTAACATTTTACTATGTTCTGATGTGTATGTGTTGCCTGTCATGCTTGTTTTGAAAGTAGTAATATCGCTGCTCTTTAAAAGCTAAACATTTCTGTCATGACAACTCATTTCTGATCCATTACGAGCGATCGTTTTGAGTTGAGGAAATGTTTCTGTAAAAACAGCAGTCCAATTCCATTTGCGGTCATTCTCATCTTTGTTGTAATTTGAGGGAAATAAAAATCTTAATCGCTCAACCTGCACCCCCGTCCCCATATTACAGTTTCCTGATTCCCTGCGCAGCTGCAACTGGCGAACATCTGTCACCAGGACGCGTCGCTACGCTACGCTGGCTGTGCTTACGCCGCTGGAGGAGCGGTCAGTAAGAGATGCGCTGAAGCAGAACCCGTCAACGAGACAATGTAAGAGTACAGACTGGCATCGTGCACGTGTATACAAGTATACATCACTGTTACGTATACGCACAGACCAACAGATCAGACTTGGCACGTGTTACTGTTAGAATGCGCAATGTAGTCCCGTCTTTATTGTAAAAAAAGAGGAGAAAGAAAAGATGGTACGTCAGGCACACG
>JABJVR010000007.1:11253904-11276404 GCA_025773905.1 Chitala chitala | reverse complement strand
AAAATCTTCAGTTAAACAGTTCATCTTAGTTAGCACTATATTAATTTAATTTTATTACACATAGCCTGTGTTACATAAAGTGTTTGTTATTAACATGCAAACATGCTATGTGTAAGACGTGTGTATGGTTAATACTTTTTTATATGTCATTACGCCAGGCCATATATAATATATATATTTATAAATACAAACATTTTTAAAAATATTTATAAATATATTGATAAATATATGCATGTTTAAAAAATATGTATATCATTAATGAAACCATAGTGTATTTTTATCTGATAATAATTAAAAAAAAATCTTCTACATAATTTTATGTCGATATATGTATATTAGTCTTTAAGCAATTACCCTGGATTTATTTCACATTTATTATTTTAGAAATGTAAATCCACTGTTTTAGACTATCAAACAATCTATCAATGACCGTTTTGTCGACCAAAACACCACTGAATTTTAAGAAACCAAAACAGATCAAGTGAAAACCTTTCTGTCCTGGATTCCCCCTGACCTTTTTGTTTACTGTTGCAGTGATTGTGCTCTAATTCCTCTAATAACATTCTTTATTTTGAAATACAACACAGCTTATTTTTTTTCTTAAAAAAAACCTTGTTAATATTTTACTACCAATTTCTGAAGACATTATCAAATAACTTTAATTAATGAAGCACTGACTGTTGTGTAAACACAAATTTGGAAAAACGATCTGTCATGCTGACATATTGACATGCTGATGTTGTTGTTACATGCATAAACAGGGAGGTTCACATGCTCATGTCTTAATTCTCCTGCTAAAATGTGCTTCAGAAGGATTTCATGAATTCTTTATCCCATTCTCACTCTAAGCAATACTAGTACAAGTATTAGATTGAGTGGATTTCCCCACAATAGGGATGACACTGGTGGAAAATATTTAATTACAAGAGTATCCTTTAATACCAATCCTAATTGCTTCGTAATGAGACTCCATCTTTATAACAGTCTATTCAGTCCAGCCATTTAAAAATAGCACACACCCTGATATGTATTCCAAAAGTAAATTAATATAAAACAGTTTCACTTGACTGTTTTGTAAATAATTTAATTTCTTAATTTTTTCAGTTAATATAAACTAGTCAGCTCTTTAGGAAATAGCTGTATGTCTATTTCACACGTGATATTCCCCACAACTCTAATGGATTCCAAATAAATTTCAACATTAAGGGATGACTTCACACGGAGAGGCCGAGGCGTGTTACTGGAAGAGTCCTGGCGTTGAGAAAGACCAGCACCCAAACTGAGAAGAAAATCTCCCATCGGCTTGTAAAGGGAATTTTAAAAGGCATTTAAATCAATGCTCAGCCCAGTCACTTTGTTCCTCACTTACTTCAGGGGGGTGAATCATTAGCCCCCTGAGTCTAAAACAAATACAGCTGCGAGCCGAGATGTTGGGGGGCAGGGTGGTGGGAGGGGGCACGTTACTTCACTGCGTGGCCTCTTCATCCCATGAAACTAAACATCCAGGCTCATTTTTAAGGTCCTGATAGCAAGGTGCACCATGGAAGAGGTCGCCCAGCACTTTCACCGCTGCCCGCCATGCCAGCCTCCCTAGATGCCACTTCACCCGTTGGCCTGTCAGTTCTGTGGCACAGTCATACAACCAAAGCTCATTCAGTTCAAGCAGAATGAAGGGCAGGTTTGGAGAAGAAGGCCCTGTAGAGTTTTTCTAAAGCAATCAGAACATGGGTCAGATTTATTGTATTTAGGTGTTTGTTGTGAAATGGCAGAGATTAAAGTTTGGCGATGTGAGGAAAGAACAGTATGACCAGGTGCTCAGTGATGAGGACAAATTATTCCTACCTGCATCATGACACCATGCGCAGTTTTAATGGGGGAAACTTCAGGCTGTTACAGCAAACACTTGACTTCACAGACACCGTGAAAGAGTTCCATAAACCATTCACATCAAATCAGTTGTTGTGTGCTTTTTCATAAACTTGGGTTAGGTTTACTGTTTGTTTCACGTTGTATCAACAAAAAGAGGGTAATTGTTAAGGTGTGGCTATTAAACATCCAAAAATATAGTACATTTTCTTGTAATGTCACATAGGTTCAGTTAGACACAACCCACAAAGCAAATTCCTTTTGACTTGTGTGTACGTCTCAATACAAAGACATAAATACCAATTTGTTTCTGTCAGAGGAGCGCTTCTCAGGCAGAGGAGGTACGATGTCTGTGTGTCTGAGGACAAGCTTAGAAGACCGTGTGTGGTGACAGTTTTACTGAGGCCAACACACCAGGTTAACTGCTTACATTCATTAGCTGGATATATACAATCACATTTGGGTTAAGTGCTCTTTAAACTTTTAAATCTGTAAATGTAACAGAAACAAGACATAAGATGGACAATTCATGCAATTAAAAGCACATATATAATACCACAGTACCGAGACGCGAGGATTTGATTGCATTTAGGCTTTCTGTTGGCTGTATGTGCTGCTGCTCTTCTTCCACACTTTCCTCTCTCTGGTCCACCACATCAGCACCCCCGTTTTCGAGAGTGGGGGCTTATGGGACTATTTCAAAGCTGCTTTTGGAAATACTACAGTGGGTCCACCCCTGTGCAGCTGGTACCTAAGAACACATGCAAACGCCGAGGACAGTTTCACACATGATCTTCACCTGGGGCCAGAAGGTGCTGGCTCTAACCTCCTCCAGAACTTTGCTGTTACAGTAACTCCTGTTCCCTCGACAAATATCATGCTGTATAAATGTTTTTGTGGGAATTCTTCCTGCTTCTCTGTAATATGAGTCTTTAGGGCCCATAGTTACATCCTAGTAGATCTGTGTTTAGTCCATGTGACATACAGCTATCTACGCTAAGATCTCCACGTCTTCTCTGATGTACAATTGCCCTTAAAAAACCAGCATCTTATTTATACAGTAGTTTCTTAAAACAACTGAACAATGTTCACCACTTATTTTTGAATGTGTATAATTGTTCTGTTGTTAAGTCTGGGAACAACATGCATTATACACAACAGTGACAGCATATATAGGCAATTTTATTACAGAAACAAAGAAATATACATTGACACTGCATTCTAATTTAAAATTCTCAACCCACCTTAGGAAAAGTCTCTTCTAATAACACATACCAAATTCCACCCATATACACAGTTTCTAAGGACTGAACCTTTATGGCTGTGTTCAGTGAAGGGATCGTAAGTGAACTTCATTAATCATGAAGCATTTATCATGGTACTACAGAAACGGGGCCTGTTGTGTTAAATTTCCTGAAAGCTGACTAACTAATACAGAGCTGATGATTAAGCATGGACAAAAGAGCTACCAAAATGTAAATTGTTTACAGTGATGGAACGTAATCTTTACAGCTTCTTTGGAAATTAAGTACAAGTTATACGGTTCAATCCCCACGTCTTTCTCGGGTTTTGAACAGTCCAGATATTTCAGCAGTTCCTCTATTGGCCATGTGGCTCAAATCTGGATCACTCACTCTGCTGTGACCGACGGGATAATTAACAGCGGTCCAGCTGAATTAAACCTTAAGCAGTCAGATGGGACGTATGCTGGCCCCCAGAGTCTGGTACGCATATCACTTCGCGCCCGCGATTAGGTTCAGGGTCCGGGCCCAGAGGCCCTGCATCATGTCAAAGCAGAGCGCCGCATTTTCCCCCAGTCATGGGGTGAAGTCACCGCTTGGTACGCCCCGGGTAATGCTGCGCCTGAGAGCGGGGGCCTGCGCATGGTGGGAACCATGCCAGAAAAGTCAGCCATTGCGCAAGCCGGCAGAGAGGACAGCGCTTCATGTCATGCCTCTCTCTGTCAGAAGCTGAAGGAATGCAGCTTCCAGGAAAAAAACATCTGTAGTGCTCCGTACCAGGGCCCGGATCCATGGAACCACGGAAGAATCCTCGCCCCGGAATCTTCATATAAAAGCAACACCCCCCCCCTGCTTTTTTATCTAACAGTCCCCTTTTATGTATGTCAGCTCACTCCAGCAATGACATTGTGAACCTTTTTTTTTGGTCAAAACCCTGCTTTAGCAGTCTGGGAAAAATTAAACTGTTCGTAAACAGAATGTAAAAATAAACATTGTAACACTAGTTACAATTGGAGAGGTGAAGACAGCTGTGCGGCAGGATAACCACACAAGCCTGTACACAGTCGCACCGATACATTTGGGTTTATGTATGACAGCAAATTTAAGCAAAGTCTACCTCATGGCTGTATTTCATGCTCACATAATGAAGAAATACACCTAATAGCATTTGTTTTAAATTAGCCTTCGCATATCAGTAATTTTTTAAACATTTTCTCCAGCTGGTGGTGTGTTAAAGCAAATGCATGATTTTTTTTGTCTGTATTCATAAGGCTTTGCTTTCTGTCACCTGCAGTATTTACTAGTTTTTTTTTTTAATGTGCACTTGGCATGTTTAATCTGCTCTAGTGTGAAAGGCTGCTTCACAGATATATGTGACCATTCAGATAATCCTTGAATTTTGAGTTTGTTATAAAGTTGCATCACTTTTATAAAAGCACATATCTCAGTTTCATTTTTATTGTATTTTTACATGATGAGGGATAAGCCAATGTGCAGAGCGAAAACGCTATTATAGACGTATCTTAGTAACAGTTTATGACTTTTAAACACCGTATTAACAATAGCAATGTAAACATTTCTCATTTTACATGGCAGTGTCATGCCCTGGCCTGTCATGTCCCTCAGAGTCCTCTAGGTGTCATCCTTCCTTGTGTCTCTTTGCTGAGTCATTGTGGTAATGTCATTAGTGATTTCCAGTTGTGATCCATTTTCCTGTTTTGTTCTTATTGAAGCTCTCGGTGTTTGTTAGCCCTTTGCTGGTTATTGTAGTGTTGAATGTTGAGTGTAGATGTTCTTTGTTAGCGTAAAGCCTGGTTTCTGTCCTGTGTTCCTTGTTTTTGCTTTTATAATAAGTCTAGTTGCACTTGGACCTCACCATTGCCTTGCCATTCATGACAAGCAGTAAACTTCAGTTTAATTTAATCTGTGATGGATCATTGGTATTAATTTGATCATCTGCTGCCCATGTTGTGGTTTTTTTAATCATATGTTAGAGAAGTTAATGTAAGTGGCAGCACTAAATATACCTAAGGATTGATGCCTGTTGAAGTGGGAGACCGAGGGAACATTTTATCTGTATAACAATTTTATCTGTATAACAATTTGGTTCTCATTCTGGGGTAACATGCAATCCCCAAGCAATAACAATTACTTTCTCTGTGAAACTGAAAAAGTTGACTTTTCAAATTCTTTCTGTAGATCTTGAATAATCTCATGTGAGATTATTCATTAAATGTTTATAATATGACACTAGTTGGATCATTCTACAAAACTGGTGCCTTTTGTGTCCCAAAGAAACCATCAGCAATAAAAATATTATAATCACAAAGTCTCTGTTTTAAAATATGCTGTTACTGTGTCTTCTCTCTTTCATATAAACATAACTAAAGCCAAACAAATACTATTTTGATCAATTTAAATCACTTGTCTGTAGAAAAGGGTGAGGCATGGGGTCTGTCCCCTTAGTGTGATCATCAGCGAGACTTTTAATTGGTAAAATTACTAATGTTTTATGAAAGGGGGCATGCATACAACATCGGTACTGTTAGCACATTTAAAAAATATAATTCTAAATAATTATTTGTATTTCAAATGATCAGTATCTATGAAAAATTAATTACATAGCATGTTATCCTGTGACCTTCAACTATTAGCTAGCAAAAAGCAAATTATCTTGAAACGGTCAACGCTGTTTCTTTTTAGGAGTAAGCGTATTTGTGTAATGTGCCGTCAGCAGTTCTTATTTTTGCCTTGGAAGCTTCGTCAGGCCGAGCTTGCATTTGACTTTGTAGTCACAATACTGAGTGGGTCCCAGAATCCTTAGCAGCAAATTCAAACATTTTTCTATGAGAGCAACAAGAAATTGTGACCAAATGATTTTCACATCTGTCAAGGTCAGAGCCTGAAGCATTGAAAGCAGAGGTTAAAGTATAGTCAAACTTAGACGGAATGTGCAAAACCTAAATGATGGGTATGGAGGCCCTTAGCACACAGATTCAGTGGGCTTTGTTTGATAGAACAGCCGTATCCAGCAACTCCTGTTTTAAATGACAATTTCCTTCTGGATTTTGCTTTGAAGAGTCTGCCTGTGAAAGCACAGTGTGTGGCTGATATGCTCGGTCCAGTTAGACATTTGCATGAGCCTTGGAACGAACTGTGTCCATGACACAATATTTTCATGTAACAGTAAATGTACAGAAAATGTGGTTTAGCAATGACAGAAACAGTAAAATGTGTCCTTAAAGGAGTACATTCTTGTGTGTGTCTGTTGTATGCAATCTAGTGCTTTTCTAATGCCATTAATGGGGGTTTCCACATGATTTGTATTCATCATTGTAACTGATTCTTTTTTTTTTTTGGTCACTGATTGTAATAATTGGAATGCAACGCCTAACAGAAAACAGCCACCTTACTTCAAAGGCGACCAAGCAAGGACACAGAACAGAAATCTGGGACAGAGATTATGCACTGTCATTTGGAGATATAGCAGGGGGCGGAGGTGCAGAGTGGGTGATGATCGGGGGGGGTGAGTCGTGCATGAGTAATTGGGAAGAGAGTCAGACAGATTTACACAACGCTAGTGCAGTTAAGCGGTAAGGCTCTACTTGTGTGATAAACTACCATAACCTCATCCGATCTGTTACAAAAACAACAAAGAATGCAGAGTTAGCCTTATGGCTAATTACAAAATAACATGGAGCAACTCATTCAGACCTAAACCAACACGAGCGCTCACACGTTAGATTCTGCTTCAAACGGACTGCTAAATTATTATAGACTATTAAATTTGCTAATCGTTGCTAATATAGAAATCCGATGAGGGTCTTGATAATGGTGAAAGCGTGACTGCAAATATTTCAGGTTTTGAGAGTTGGGTTCAGATGTTCTGCCAGGCTACACTGAGATCTTGGGAGAGGTTGACTTACCACCCAGCATAGTGGTTCTTAAGCTCAGCTGGAGAACCTGGAGCAACGCGGGGATGAAACGCAGCTATTGCCATTAGGGCCTTTTTTTTATTTATTGTGAAACAGGACTGGGGAGATCCCCCCTCCTTCCTTTCCCTGCCGGCTCCTGACAGGTGAATTGAGTGTGGTCAAGACCTGGGCAGGTTACCCCGTGGTCAGCGGCTCATAGCAGCTCAGCCCAGCCCTGTGAAAGGAGGCGGCGGAAACCCAACACCGGCCCTGAGCCAACACAGCTGCCGAACGCGAGAGCTCACTTTGAATGCTCTTTAATTCAAAGCTCAGTGAGGAAAATAAACGCAGCGTACAGATTTAAAACCGTGGCAATGGATACATTCACAGGGAGGGACAAACATTTCAAAGCATTCTACTTTTAATACATTTTCTAATATCAAAGTGGTTTTAATAATCAACGTTATCAGACATATACACAATAATTCGTAGTTAAGTATGTAAAATACACCAAAATACCTTATTCTCAAGCTATCAAAGTATTCTTTATAGTCCATAAACTTAAGACATAAGTTATATTTTTGCATGAGGAGGCTGTCATACATTATCCGTGGACCAGCACTTTATAAAACATTAGCATGAGAATTAAGTCACAAAGCCAGTGTGACCTTTACATATTTTACAAATGCCATGCTTACAAACCCTTGGTCAACTTTTGATATAATTGATTACGAAAAGCACGACGACCTTCCCAAATTGCATTGCGAATACATTTTGATGGAATCAGTTGTGTGAACTACCAATTAAAATCACAGCCGGGCCTCTTATTTGGAGTAATAATTTATTGTCTCTCTGAAAGGCGCAGTCATGGCTGTGGAAGACCAAAGGTGTCCGAGGATAGAAATAGCCCTCCTTGCAAACTGTCTTTACAGAAGTTGAAGATTTAATTTAAAAAAAATTAAATAAGTTAATCTCAGACTTCTCACACTCATGTTTTTTAAAAGGGCACACAGGCTGCATTTCAATAACCACAGTAAGTAAACAAATACAAGAAGCTTCTTCTGTGATGGGATGAGCATGACTGAATTTTAATGAAATGGAATGATTTGGTGTCCGTCGAGTTAAAAAAAAAAGATCCAATGGTGGATAAGGGAGCCTTTACACAAGGCTGACCGGAGTTACCGGTCTCAGTCTGGTTTCAGCACCATCGTGCTCTCACCCCGACCCCGTCAGCCTGACCCCGCCTGCTCCCATTGACACTTTGCCTGCACCGCGAGCAGGAGGATCCAGGAGGTTCGAGGGTCTGCGGCGCATCGCGCTGTTCGCCAGCGTGCTCGTGGCCCCCCCTTCACAGTGCCAACTGCAGCTTGCTCATGTTCCTCTGGTGCATGTTGTGATGACGCACCAGCTCGTCCGACCGCGCAAACTTCTTCTGGCAGTTGGGCCACCGGCAGTTGAAAGGTTTCTCACCTAGAGGAGGGGGAGGGGACAGGAAAACGAAAGTTTCAGTATGGTCTGACATGAAACACTGAGACCAGAACCTTCTGTAAAGTAGATCCATTAATGTATCTATGTTGATATTTTCCTAAAACTTAATAATTATGCTCACATATTACAGTTGAAACAATAACTTGAACTTTCACGATAAGATGTTATAAGTTGAAGTCATGAACTGGGAAACTTAGGCGGTGCCATAACAGATTTGAATACGCCGTGGCATTTAACAGAAACTAGCGCTGACCCTCAGAAGACACCCTTATGGGCTGTGATACACAACAGTGATAAATAAATGTGAAAAATAAAAGTTTACGCACTTGTTTTACCTGTATGAGTCCGCGTGTGCGTCTTAAGGTGATCAGACCGTGAGAACTTTCTCTGACAGGTCTCGCACTGGAAGGGTTTAACTCCTACACACACACACACATACACACGCACACACACACACACACACACACACACACATACAGAGGAAGAGAGACACATCCAGAACAGGCTCAAGCGGAGCCGTGCAGGATGGCCCAGTGACCGAGACGTGTTACAGCCCGGTACTACGACTCAAGAGCTACTAGTTCTACAAACGGCTGGTTTATCGATCATATAATAGTTTTATACATGGATGCCTTTCACAGTATGTGTGGTTAATGTTTAAAATTGGTACTGCACTGTGTATGTGTGTGTATAAATAAATATGTATTATGTATACACACACATACATACACACATACAATTTTATACTGTATAATTCTTACATAGACTATATCGTATATACTGTTTAGCACACAATATGTATTGTTTTTTGAAATTTTTAAACATCTTTACTCACTGCCCTTATAGTAAAATGCTAAATGAGGCAGCCGTTTAATGAAGAATTTCAATTAAATAAAACTTTCAAGTTTGATTCATTGATGATACATTTTTTGTATTTTTTTAAGATATATGTACATATTAGTTTATATATAAACAGTTCTATATTTAAACTAATTACTTGTTACAGCACAATCAATCAAAATTCTAATTTAATCTTTTAAACCTTTGGGCACTAAATGTTTTTCCAGTAGCCAGGATGGAGTAAAAATTGAAAAGTCAGTGTGTGATGTCATAACAAACGGCAATGAATCAGCCTGGCCAGTGTGCTGTGTGAGTGTACGCTCAGGCACGCGAGTGCGTGCGCTGGACCTGGGTCTGACCCGTGTGCCTCCGCTGGTGTCGCTTCAGCTGGTCCGATCTGGAGAACCTCCGCCCACAGTCCGTGAAGTCACACTGGTATGGCTTCTCTCCTGAAGAAAGTAGGGTAGGGCAGGGGGTGGGAGGGTTACTGGTAAGGTACTGGTCCACACACCTCTGCCAGTACGTCTTTCAGTAACTTCTCCTACTCTTCAGTCAAT
Organism: Chitala chitala; assembly: GCA_025773905.1. NCBI lineage: Eukaryota > Metazoa > Chordata > Actinopteri > Osteoglossiformes > Notopteridae > Chitala > Chitala chitala. The sequence goes on along the minus strand of JABJVR010000007.1, from coordinate 11,266,498 downwards.
ATTTCTATGTTCATACATCAGTTTGGACTTAGGAGGCTCCGTAAGGACAAACATACGTATTAACGCTAATAAATTATAATGGTCATGAAATGAATAGCTATGTGGAACACTGAACAGATAAAATAGCAAGTCGAGATCAGAAACAAATATTAAAACAGAATGAGATGTTCTGAAAAAAATATTTAGTGCATGTACACAGTAAACTGACTGCCAGTATTTACACCCATCCTGAAGGAGCCTAGTTAGGCTCTGTATCACGACGCTGATTTCGTCAGATAGCTATTTCGACAGAGGGTGTCGACAAATATTTTGGAGATAGCTTGGCAACCACAAATCAGCAGCCCTGATGGCTCATCAGACGTGTGACTCGGCTGTGGGCTTCTCTCCAGCTACAAACATTTACAGATTACACAGTGCTAATTACAGTACCAAAGCTGTATCATTTCAGAGGGACACTTCTCAGTAACACAGCTCAGTCTGCGCTTTACAAACATTCATAAAAGAACAGCAGTCAAAATTTAACACGCCCTTGAACTCCTTTTACATTCTCATCTGTGTATGCCTGGACTGCCAGGAATATGACGGTAACTTGCTATACACACCAACGCAGTACTAGGTTAATTTAAGAAAATACATGAAATAGGGATTATTTGTAATAAGTGTGCTAGGACAAAATAAAAAACGAACTTTGAGCCGAGTCTGAAATTTACTGACATCTTTATAGTGCTGCTGTGCCTTGCGGTCAGCCTGTCTGCTCTCACCTGTGTGTTTCCGGCTGTGCATCTGCAGGTGAGACAGTTTGAAGTATCTCTTGTTGCAGCCCGGATATGCACACATGAACGGTCGCTTCTCATTGGTCTCTGACGACCTCACTATAGATGGGGTGATGCCGGGCACCCGCCGCACGTCCTGCCAGAGGATGGAGTGTGAGCAGGTGAAGATGCTTTCATACACACACATGCATACACACTCAAATATACAGCTTAGTGTAAAGCTCCCAATGCAATCACACAATTACGATTAGGGTAGGGGCATGTGGTTAGTGTTTAATAAAAAAAATTAAAAAAAAAGCATACATCTTGCTTAATGTTATAATTATGTAGGAATTAGCTCTAAAAATATCATCCAAATATTGCTGTGTATCTGATTTGTTATTTAAATGGAGCCTGTTAGTTACGGGTATTGGGCAGGCCTCTGTCTTGGCCTATCTGCCCGAGTCCTCAGTGTCACCCAGGGCCGATCCCATCTGCTCTTAATTAGCTGCAGTTTAGCATAATGGGATTTTTATGCCCCAGTGGTGTAATTAATGCACTTTGGAAGTTATTGATAAGTAAATTACTAAAGTGTTTTACGACCCTCTTGCCTGGATTATCTAGTGACCCCCACTAGGAGTCCAAAACAAAGCTTACGGCGGTTGCTCCGGATCCCCCAAATTGAATCCATCTGCCCCGTGTTAGGCAACTTAACCTCTGCCATTATATCATGTTTGTTGTCATTACATGGTGTTTATTTTTGATCGCAAACATATTTGATTTAAAAGATGTTTATGGAAAAACAAATATTCAACCCCGTGTCTGTTTAACCCCATTTTCAGAAGCAAAACAGCGATGAGGACTTGAGTGGCTAAATAAATATCCAGACTTCATTTAAAATGTCTCCAGAGCTCTCCCTGGAGATCGCCTGCTTTCAGACGGGCATTAATTAAGAAATAATGATTTATTAACACTGGCCTGCAGATGGAAACACTATCTTTATTGCTAATGCACTTTCAAAAAGTGATTCCTCTCCTTTTTTGAAATATCTTTTAAGTGTCTCCACTGTTCTGGCAGCAGCAGCCCTCAAACAGCCTGCGCCGTGTCACATTTTCTTTTTCTCCATCCAGGTCGTATTTTATCCTCCCGGCTTGGAGTGGAGGAAGCGGGCGGGGAGCGGACATTGCGGTGGGCCGTCCGGCAGAGGGCCCGCCCCGGGTTGGCTCTTGGGGGCTGTCGCACACCGTGCCCCGACCTTGTACTACGCCACACAGAACAAAAGGCCCGGCAGGGGGACTGGGGGGGTGTGAGGGAGCTGCGAACTCTGGGTGAACTCTGGAAGACTCGGCGGAGCGGCTGCTGACCTGAAGGCCTCGGAACACGCCGTGGGTGTGGATGCGGTACTGCGTGCTGCAGCTGTATACCATGGGAGTGCTGGGGTCGCCCTCACAGCCCGAGGCGTGGCTGCGGGAACACACAGGACACACTCTGCATTGGGAACATCTGCTGTGCAAACCCACAATTTATTAAATGCTACCTTGTCATACTTTAAATCTACTTTAGTATATAGCATAAAGGTAGATAAAGAAATACCATTCTATCTATGTATTAGTTCAATGATACCAATTATTCTAGGCCCACAGGATTCTGATTTTCTAAGTTTTATTAATAAATGCATACATATTCATTTTTAACACACCTGCCTTTATACATTTCAGTAGGAATATAAGTGCATAGTTTACATAAATTAGTTTTGACTATAATGACATATAAATCCAGTTAACACCTCATCCCATAATGCATACAGGGTATTGTCCTTATGGTATTCACCAAAAATCTTAAAGCACTGCGTTACAAACACAGTAGTGCTTCACATCCCAGAAAAACATGCAAATTTGCATGTACATTTGCTTTTATTGAAATTGACTCAAACTCTCTTGCGCAGTGAACTCACCTGAACTACACTAAAGGGTAAAGCTCTGAGAAAGGGACATGATCAACCTCATACCACGCAGAAATGTGTCTTAAATGTGATGAGGCTCCCGAAAGCTTCAGGCTCGAGTGTTTCTGTAACAGTCACCAGGCACACGCTGGAGGTCAGGTGTCTTACCGCTCTCATTTTTGCAGCAAGGTCACTGACCCAAGCTAAGCTCACTTCATAAATGACAAAGCTCTTATATAAATGCATGAGCTGAAAAAAAGCTAATAAACATTAAAATATAAGCCAGTGAGAACAGCAAAATGAGCTTGCTTTTTTTGTATGAAGGCATACTTATTCAAATTACTAGAATCGCTGCATGTAAGGTCATGTGACAGTTATTAACTCTGACCAGAGTGACCTTTGACCTCTATGGACTTTGAATTGCAGCAATACAAATGTAGTAACATACCACCTCAATGCTTTAACTACTTAACCAGGTGCTCTGTTTGCTCACAGACATTTGGGGGTGGGGAGTTTTTTTAAATATTAAAAAACTGGTATAAAAAATGAGACTACCTAAGGGGACAGGGGAATTCGCAACCCTTTCACATCATGAGTGGTTTCAGCACAATAAAGTTGTCTTTGTCCAGACAGGCAGAGCTAGGACAGTAGAGGCAGTATCCTTAAGTAAATCTTAGCACAGTTCATTCATTCATTCATTTTGAAGATAAACGCCTCAGGTTTATGGTAAATGTGAGTTGAGAGATTGGGAGCTGTGGCATTTATCTGGAAAACACCCATAAAAACTTTGGCTTGTGTCCCCAGAGATGAGACCACGTCTACAGCTGATTTTCCACAGCTAAACACTACGGTCCTTACACTTAGCAGCAGATTAGTCATTCAGTCATCTCTGCCTCTTTGTTCTGGTGGGGTGGAAGAGGGGTCAGGTCCTCCCCCACACCTAAGTGTGGATCTGGATGATCTCTGGGGGCCCTTGGTGCAGAATCATTTAATTGTATGCTGATCCACTTCCCGGCTCCCTGAGGCTGACCTCTTCCTCTGTTACAACTTGGAGCACAGTCAAGGCTGATTCGTAGCTTGGGAAATATATCGCAGGATATATTCCACGGAACAGACACAACAGTGTCTAACTCAGATCACGTAGTGGGGCTGAAGCACAGGGTCCGTGAAGTGGTGGAGATTTGCAGAATGAAGGGCCCCTGCACTAGGACCCTGTGGCAGGGACTGGTGGCGGGCTCTATCACCTCCCGCACTGGAGATAACCCTTGGACAGAACACCAACGAGCTATCACCACGTGTCAGTGGTTCTGAGTTCCTGAGGTCTTCAAGACCCAGTGCCACAAGGGTAGCCTGCAAGCCTCTGAATCACTGGTGCTCCAGGGCAACCGGCAGCTCAGATTACCCCCTCTGGTGGCTATTACTGAACCCACTGCCCACTACGGGTGGGGGGTGATGTGATGGATTAGAGCACATAGATAACAATGCAAAAACTGGGACATGATAACAGTGTAATGGGTTGAGGGTAATGCCACATAAACTGTTTTACACAGACCGTTGGCAGTCAGTAGACAGAGCTGAGCCGTGTGATTTGTCAGCGCGATTGGTCAGTCGTGCAATTTAATGAAATACCTACTGGAGGGGGTGCACGATAGATTAATGGACGGTAAAAATTCCAGTTGGGGGGAATTTGTGAGTCGACAGAGATCGGACCGACGTACCTCTTGATCGTGGATGCCAGCGAGTTAACCGGGTTCCACGCCACGCATTCCAGCTGAGATGCCATTTGGTATAGATTATCACTGCCAAAATCAAAACAGACACAATTTTTTAAAGGCAGACAATGCTTTCTGGCAAACCAGACAAAAGGTGCCCCTGGGCATGCTGGGTAACAGCTAATGAATGTGCTCCGCTGAGATGAAAACCCGCGCAGCGTGCGACGGAGTCATCCATCCGCACCACTTGCTCAGCTCAAACAACAATCTGTTATTAAAAGCAGGACCATTACTTAACTTGGCACATTCTGACACAACATACATTTTATATCAATGCTAAGCAGTTGTGTTAATATTTCAACTTTAAGTGGAAACGTCAAAGAGTTTGGTGCCTGGTACGCAGTACGCGGTGATGCTATGGAGTTATACATGATTATCAGCACTGTTTGTCAGGGAGTGGAGTAACATTTTTGTATGAAAGTGAATTCCTGGCAGTATGTTGTGGGCCTTATTAAGTTTAAAGGTTTAAACTGTGCTAATACTCATTTGTCTCAGAACACTGCTTGGCTCAGAACACTGCCGTCCCTAAGGCCAGCGAGGCACAGGGCTGCCTTTGGCCAGGAGCTCCTGGGCAGCGTGGACATACACCTGCTGCTGGAGGATGCTGGGACATCTTTGCCAGCACAAGCTTGCGTGATTTTGGGGTTCTGCATGTAAAGCAGCGGGGCAGTCCGCACCTTTTCTCTGTTCCTCTCACCTCCGTTGCCTCGCCTGTCACAAACACGACACTCCTGTCCGCTCTCCGGTTTCCCACAGCGCTTTCTGACATGTCAGCGTTGCATTTAACTTATTTTTGATTCCCAGCCTGCCAGCGACTGCCACTGTGTGGTTTACTGACATTTATTTTGGCATAAATCCGACGTGATGATTTCACGCTTCTGGTTTAGTTCCTCGCGCACGCTTCAAGAGTTATGACAGAGTTGGTACTGGTTTGTAGCAAGTCAAATCTGCATTTAATAAGATAAGCCAATGTGTTTCCAATTTATCCCGTTTCCAACCGGTCAGCTCCGCTTCACGGAGTGAGTGTGGTGCCATTGGTTCCAGGCATTGGAAGGGAACGGATCTTGGCCTGAGTTTGAGGAGCCCCAGCCCCAGTTTCAGACGCTATCTGCTGTTTATGACAGGGGAAGCAGGAAAACCTCGGGAACAGACTTCCAAATGCAAAAAGATGGGACTGACTCATGCAATCTTATCAATACAATTTGGTTATTTTGGAATCTTCATGTTCCCCCAGCTGAAAAACAACATGTTTGAGGCATTCCAGGAATGCTAGCGAATTCTGCACCCGGCTCAGGACTTTCACGTATAAATAACACGCCGAGCTAGCCGGTGCCGGGCAGAGGGCCTCTTCATGCCGAAGACAGGCACTAATCAGGATAAGGAATTCTGAAGGAAACCGGTAGTAGATCACGCTGAGTTTGTTTTGGCCTGCCGTGCACAGCTGCGCGGCTCGTGACCTTTGCACAGACAGAGCCGCACTGAGGGCTTAGTCTGAATTTACGCTATCCATTTTCCAGGTAGGGGTCTGGCCTACACGGGACAGTACATGTCTACCACAGCCATATACTGAAGCGCACACGGAAGACTCAGAGTCACCCAGACCCACTTCATGTAAAAGTTTAAATCTTCAGCAAATAACAAAAGATGCACAGGTGACCTGAGATTTTATAGATTTTTTTCAGTGTTTTTAGTTATTCCATCTGCCGGTGTTTATAGAGTAATGAGCCACTCCGTTACAGTGAATTGTGAAATTAAGGAAAGCACCCGTTCATTCACTGCAACATACCATGGCTGCCTTTAGCATCAAACTTACTTTTAAAATGGCAATTCATAAAAAGCCTATTCTTGATCCAACTGTAAAGACGTTTCAAAATAACAACACCTTTCCTGGAATAACAATGCAATCAAGAGCAAGTGATATGTGAGGCCAGATATTCTATTTTTGTGTTCGACACAATTATTTCATCAAAGGGAAAGGTGTGCGCGAGTGCGGAGGGGTCGGTTGCGGCTCTATCCGTTTTTTGTGTGGCCGACTGATGTCTTTATTTTGATTCTCTTGCAAGTGAAGGTCTCCTGGTGAAACTCAGCCTCTCACCGGCCCGTTTCCTTCCTCCCTTACCTCACAGCCTCCTTCCTCTGCACCAGGACATACTTAATGGGCAGCCTGACATTTGGACCCCCTGTTAAAGGTTGTCACTGACCGTCCCCAGACAAAGTGTCAGTATTAGTGCCAAAAGAAAACAACTAAGGTGAACATCCTAAACATCAGGTGCCTTCTCTATATGCCCAATCTTATGCCCAGGACCACAATACAGCTGCTTGTGTCCAAAATCCTGCTCATTGGGGTTACCTGTTGTAGGGGTTTCTCAGGAGAAGCGCCTGGCTCCCTGTGCAGCTCTCAGATGGATTGTGGCAGCTGTACACAGGGGGGGGAACCGGGTACTGCTGCTCTCCTGCAAAAATCACAAAGACACCCGTGAGCCGCACAGCCGTCGCTGGCACAGTGCCAGGGCCACCTGAGCTCTGCCTCTCCCAGACCACTCCCTTGCACAGTGGCCCGTGGCTCCAGACGTCTGTGACCCCTGACTAGAACGCGGAGAGATTTTTTCGCATCCTCTCTGTGAGATCCGTAAAAAGCAAATCAGTTGATTCATAGCAAGCCCCCTTCCTGGAGAATGGAGTAAGAATCCCTACCCAGTCGAGGAGAATGTCCGTGGATGAAATACCACTGGGGAGGGGGACGAAATAAAACGTTTTAAAAACGTTCACAAACAGAACAAGCGCCTGTGGAGTGCTGCAGACTTAGGCGAAGCCTTAGCCTAACCTTGGATTAGTCTTGGACTAGCTACCATCTTGTGATATAGTGCTCTTGAAAATAATGGTGAATGAAGCTTTCTTGTAGCCGTTGACCCTGAGCATTCTGTTGAGGTGCCTCAGGAAAGCCCGTATCTCAGAGGAGCCATGGGACCAGGACACAGCTGTGCATGCTGCAGTTATGAAAACAGCACAGCTTTCTTTGAAGACGTAAAGTAAACCCAGCCACTTCAGTTTCAAAGCGCCAGTGAAATATCTGTGCTTTTCCATGCCTGCATACATTGTGGATTGGTCCCTTGGTGACTCTGAACATTCCAAAAGTCTCTCATATAACCATTTCCTCGTGTTGTCACGTCCATCGGAGAGGCCAGGATTTACGTGAAACATATTAACACCAAACAGCCATTGCTGGTAACTGACATTTTGCACAGTGACTGGGGCAGAGAAAATCAGACATTACATATTTATTATCTTGACGTGACACTCAATGTAAAGTTTAACCTGTGGGTGACTTGAGAGTGTGACCATAACCTTAGCAAAAAGTCATACCCGCTATGTCAAGAGCCTCACAGACACCCACAAACTGCACGTTTTAAAAAGCTAAGTGAGGGGCTGTACATCAACACACACATGGAAACGTGTATTCACACAGGCACCCATCACGACAGACAGCAGACTAGGTGTGAACGGGATAAACATTACCCATGTTTGTCTGCTGGGCGATCGGGTCCTCGTGTTTAAAGGAGTGGTTGGGGAACTGGGAGGAGTGGTTGGGGAACTGGGACGAGTGGTGAGATGGCGTGTGGCCGTAGTTGGCAGTACTGTCGAACGCAACTGTGCCATAACCTGCAGAAAAGTTAGAGATGAAGAAAGGCAGGCTATAAAGTCCTTGAAAGGACACAACACAGCATGCACAATTCTGTGGAGTCGGATTTACACTGGAATTTTTTATAGTGGAAGAACAACACTATGGAATAACATCACCAATGTACTATATAACAATAAGTACACGCACTGAGTACATGAATATGTATAAAAATTTAAACAATGTTTTTATATAATAAATGAGCTGCTCTAGTGACATACTGAGGAAAGGATATAGATTTCATATGAAAATTAACACAGCTCTTATCCTGTTAACGTAATTTCATATCATTCTCATAAGGCTGCAGGGGAGATTTGTACGTTCAGTACCCAGAAATACAAAGCACATCCCTTCCCAGTGTGATGGTGATGTGAACTTGCCCCATACATGACTGAACAGGTGTTCAGCACCTGCACCTCAGGTCTGTGAGCAGCTTCAGGATGAATCATGCTGATCTCTACCCTTGCAGTGACGCTGCCTTGTTATTAATCCTACCTCACCACCCTGCCATGACTGTCCACTACAAACAGCTCCGACACAACCCGACTGGTGTTATGTCCTAGGTGACCGGTGCTGGGGAGGGACAGAGTGATGGTTGTTGGTCCAGGGTTATTCTCTGTATGACTGGACACACTGGTATCTTCCTTTCACGTCCTCCTAGCTCCGACGCAGGTCCTTGGACTGAGTAAGCGAAAACCGTAACCTGATTGTAAACCGTAAAGCGAGCCCCAGGGGAATCAACGGCCCCCCCACCACCAGACGTCTTAAGATCAACCAGCCTAGATGTTCTCAAATTACTTGTAAAGCTCATTAATGCCTAATAAAAATGTCTTAACCACTTATGAGCTTTTCAATGTTACACTATGAAATAAGTGAAAATTTAACAATATAAATATTGTAAAGGAAAACAAATGTTTGTATCCACCAGCTGAGTTAAAAGTAGTTTATAATGTAATTTTTTTCAGATTTAGAAATATTATACTAGTCTTGTAAACCACGTATAAATATAAGCCTGTTGCAAAGAGGAAATGTTTGTGAAAGAGAGCTTAAATTTAGAAAAGCCAGAGGAGACGTGATACATATCAATGCATGACTGGTAAATCCTTTTACTATTTTAGAAAAGGGGACATAAATAGTAATGGACTCTACATTTTCCAATATAATTCATGGTGTTTGCATCTGAATATCTGTTTTTAAGCGGAAAAAAGTAACCATAAAGAAAAAAGAAAACTACGGAATTAATCTGAAATGTCCACATACAAAATTGTACTCCATGTTCCCTAGAGTAATTTGGGAAAAACAAAACAAAAAAAAAAAGAAAAAAATTCATTTCCAAAGCAGATCACATTAAAATTTATGCCTGTTGGCCCAGATAATTACATTTTAAGTTCAGTGCTTGTTTCAACATTGCAACAAGAGCATAGTCTTTTACTTGCTGTAGTAAATCTTGGGGAGAAGAAATATTTGCAAGTGTGTGCTCTGAATCATTTGGTAAAGCACAGAATGAGTTCCATCCCACAGGTTTCTCAAAGGCCTTATCAGCTCTGTAACTCACAGAGCGGCTCTCACATTCTCCCTCACGTACAGCTCATCGCCTCGCACCGTTTGTGACACCGGATCCCTGGCGGCGGTTCGGCAACCTCTGTCCGAGATCTGAGTGGGCTCTGGGTGACCTTCACAAGTCTGCTCTGGGTGGGTTCATTTCTGGCCGTATTGTCCAGTGTTTTGCATGCCCCAGCACCGGAGGAATGCGATTACGGAGGTCGTAGCCTTTGGGCTGACATGTATGATACCGAGGTCTGTTTAATAAAGCCAAGTAAAACTGGCCATTTGTTTAAAAAGTACAGAAAGTCAGTATGAACTGCTCAGAGGCAATGCCCTCCCCTGGGAGGAGATACTATAGGGATGGGACCTGTCAGTGATAGGGGAGTTTGTTTGTGGGGGGAAAAGGGGTGCTGGAAGAAACAGACGATGATGGACCAAATGTTTGGAAACTTTTTTTTTTAATTTCCGAAAGATCACAAGACATTGGAGCACCATTCTCACGCTCCAGGCTACGTCCAGGACGGGTGGCCCAACCTTGACTGCCTACAGGAAGTGTTCGCTTTGCAACAAACACGCACTTTGAATAGAACTATCTGGACTTACAACCTGAACTCTCACTAGCGTGTCACAGAAAAAAAAAATTTGAAATGAACCCTGTAACCTTCTGGCATAACATGAATCCATAATAAAACCATTTTAAATTAACCGAAAAAGTTGTCTCAGTTTAAAAAAAAGTCAGTAAACAAAGGAACAATTCATTTAATGGCCAAAATTATCTGTTGGTTGTCATAAACATTATCATTATTGTACTGTCTTGAATTATAATTACTTTCAAATTTATTAATTATTCAAATAAAATTGAATAAATATTAAACTGATGATAAGAATATTTATATTTCAATATTTATTGTAATATTTATATTACAATGTTTATTAAGAATAGATTGATTGAACCACCGTTTATTAGATAACACTAAGTTTCCTTGATATTAACAATTACGGAATGTATTGTCAAGCATTATGCAAATATTTTTAGTTTACAACAGAATTACAGCATAAATAATTTTGAATGTATAACTCGTTAATGTAGTTTATATATTTACAAAGTACTTAAAACAGAGAAATTCTAATAATATAATATGTAAATAATGATAAGTTAAGTCCTTTTGTAAGAGACAAAAAGTAATCAAACCACTTAAAATTCCACTATATATAAACAAACTTTGTATTTATTTCATAAACAGCTATGGAGGAAACTGGATTGCAAGTGTCCAATTTGTGGTCTCTAGTTGTTCAATGACCAGCATTTATACTCATTCATAATCTTGCAAATGAGCACAGCATATATAGAAAATGTAATGCTATCATCATACACACTAATTATTATTATTATTATTTATCTAGCAATAATTTCAGTTTTCTTGTTTAGTTAAATTTTCTATGTGTAATTCACAAACAAACAATTTATTCTGGACAAAAAAGAAACAAAAAGAAAATCTAAAACAGTGACAGTTTTAAAAATTTTATAATAAATTACGCATGAAATGAAACATCACAAAAATCTTTAGCTGTCACATAACCAAAACAAAACACCAATAGTTTCAGAAAAGTCTTCCAGTCATGGCACTGCAAACATTCAGAAGCTGGCAGAACAGCAACACCGTGTTCAGGTACTTATGTCTTCAGGACAAGCAGAAAGAGAATAGAATCTCCATATATTATGAACAGGTGTACATAGCCCGTCTCTGTGCATTCAAAACAGAGTTGCATCACATCACCAACGCTGCACTATTATTTTCTTATCTCACCATAAGCTCTACTAGAGCTCATTTGCTCTACTAGATTACATCTCAAGAAACACTAGGCCTCGACGGAAAGCATTTAGTGAGTGCAGGAAGAGATTCTTACCCTGGTTCCTGGATGGTGGCGGGCTTTCCATGCAGTTGGGCAAGTATGGCCCATTGGTAAACATCCGAGGCTGGCTAGGTGGGGGCTGGCTCGGTGGGGGGGCGCTGAAGGCCCCGTACCTGCAGGCACCCGTGCCAGTGAACTGGCCAGAGAAGTGGACGGTGAAGGCACTGAGGCCGCAGTGGGGGTCCTCGTGGGGGTCAGCCGTGTTCCAGCCGGGCTCCTGCTTGATGAAGGAGTGGGAGGGCAGAGAGCTGTAAGGGGGCCCGGTGTGGAAGTCTAGAACAGGCGCCCACTGCGGGGCACTGCTCACGGGCAGAGCACAGTTCCCGTTCCCCCCCGGGAGGGCGGGCACCGCTGGCAGCAAGGCATTGAGGTCTCGCACATCCGATCCCATCAGGCCACGAACGCTGATACCAGGTGCGCCCCTTAGGCTTTGCTCACAATACAGAAACGTTCAGTCACCTCAGGACCTCAGGAAACACCTACGGGTGCCTAAAGGTACTCTGAGCTTGTACAATCCTGACTGTGATTCAATGAAGTGAAGCCCATAAAAGTTTCATAGTCGATCGGTTCAGCTTTATTCTCTCGTCCAGAAGTGTTCGCGGCACAAGCAAAACGAAAGCGGTACGGTGTAATTTAGTCCGTTGAGGGAAGCAAACTGCTGAGAAGTTAATGTCCAGCGTGGCCCCAGCTGTGGAATGGTCTGAGTGTGAGCGGTGGAGGCAGACGTGTGGCAGGAGGAGCCGCCTTCAACTTCTGTTCTCATGTGTGTTTTCTTTGGAGTCCCCAATGCTCAAATACAGCCTGACTCTGGGGGCAGGGGGAGGAGCCAAGGTCCAGTGAGCATGGAGCATGAGTCTCCTACATCATTCCCTTAGCATTCCTCCACACAAAGTCACAACGCAGCAAAGCAACACTCTACATCTTTTGTGTGTGTGTGTGAGTGTGCACACGCACATTAAACAGCAAGACAAAGATGTGCTTGTTTTTTGA
>JABJVR010000007.1:11232121-11253804 GCA_025773905.1 Chitala chitala | reverse complement strand
GGAGGGAGGGAGGGGGGGTCATAATAATTCAGTCCCAACATGTACATCTTTTCATTTACTTCCCAGCCCAACCAAACATTACTCTTATACAGGCAATGAGTGCACTCACTGTGACACTGAATTGTAAGTACGCTTTATAATGATGCTTATTACTGTTTATTTGGAATATGTGACCATTAAAGTGATTTTCGTGAAAGGAATTACTGTTACTATTACTACTTGCGTATGCCGTTTAGTTGTATTGTTGGAGTCAAGAACCCAGTTAGTCTATTTAACCACTTTTAAGTTAAACATTACGTGTTACGGAAATAATTACTGGCTTGCCATGTTTTGCGGAATTTATGCCGTTTTCCTCAACCATTCGAAATACTGTACAACAAAAACTGGAAATTAGAAATGTGTGTAATGTAAATGCATAAGGGGAACATTTTGTTTAAACAAACGCATGTCATAAATATTAATAATTGTCGTTAAATATTTTAACTTTAGACAATATAAATTAACCATTTTAATAATGCGCAAATGCAATTAACGTAAAATACGATAACGGAGTTGACATTTGGAGATAAGCAACAAACAGTTACAGCTGAAAAATATATTTCAGGACAGCTGAGACGTGGACAATGATTTTATAATGTAGTAATAAGGACTTTTTGGTCGAACGGCTGGTTTAATGTATTTACAAAATCGTATCTGAGAGATCTTAACTTTCAGTCGTTCAGTCCTCCATTAACATTCCCTGAGTACCTGGCGCTTTCACACGCTTCATCACTGTCTCCGCAAGGTCTCATTCGCGGGGACCCCGTCTGTAGCGTGTCTAAGCACGCGCTAACACCGCTTAAAAGTCGTGCTCAATGTAAAGCAACGCTATAAACGTTTATACATATTTTTCTTAATAAATGTTTAATGCATGGCTAAACTTGAGTAATAGCATAAATACAGAAATTGAAATAAATAAAAGAAATTAATAAATGACCTTGATAATAAACTATTTAAATCTTACGACACATCAAAATATCATGCATTATTATCTAAATTTTAATTGTACAAGAACAATTTCGGGGGGAAAAATCCAGAAACAAATCCCCTTGTCTTCAGTCGATCTAACACTCTATCTTTTCAGCTTTGATATATATGAAGTTAATTTCAGAAAACTGTCTTTTGTAATCAGTGGACTAAATTAATGAAATAACTGAAAAGAAAAAACTGTAATTTATACTATATATTTTGTAAACAAATATCCAATAATTAAATTAATTAAAAGCAGATAAAATATTACACGACATGCAGATTTACTGCGCGACACTGACATGTTTCAAAAATAACTAAACTACGGTTAAATGATTAACTACGTCAGTAGTTAATAATTATTTAAATTAATCATAGTGGATCCGTACCTGTCCATTCGAATTCATGTACACTATTAGCAGCTGATAATTAAATGGATAAAAGTTTTATTATTATTATTATTATTATTATTATTCGACAAAGGTGAAAAACTCTATATTTTGTCATAGTTGTGAGCCTATGAGATCATTTTGTGAGATTGGATCCCTGGTTTCTGAAACAGCACAAATAAAATACCAAAAATTCGAAATGTGAGCAAAGGGGTTATACGTAACACTTGAAAAAGGCTTTTCGAACGACACACCACAGTACACACGAAAGTGAAATATCTCCATGAAAATATAAGCAAATGGTTAAAGATATATATACTCAAAAATCTATATATATAGACTTTTGATTATATATTTCATAATTTACAGAAACTCTAAGGAACAATTATAACATCTGGTCAATGAACTTAGCCAAGTCTAATGAAAAATAACTTATGTGATCTTGTTTTGTCGGTGATTTACGAATGTGAATTACATTTTAAAAAACAATTTTCCTTATTCATATCTTTTTCTCAAACAATTTACACCATGCAATTTCATGCTAATGTTGAAATGTGTGTTGTTTTGTATAACACATAGTTAATAATGTGTGTACAATTTTTAAATCGTGAAATGTCGTCCAGGCTTACACTGTGACAAGCCTGACAAACATTGTCACCATCTGTTTTCCGATTCCCGCTCTGTCGTAAACATTTGGAAATTAATAATATATTTGAAAGTTACACAACAAAACAAGATACACAACAAAGGAAAATGGTGTCCAACGTAAAAATAACCAAGTTCTCTTTGTCTACCTTGAAAAAATATTTCATCTTTAGGATGATTAATGCACTCCGGTACAGAACAGAAAGAATTCTGTTTTGCGTACTGGAAGAAACCGTTTTCTACTTAATAACTCCACAAATCCATTAAGCGCTGGCTGGTGATGACATCATACTGACTTCCTGGAAAATTAATATAAAGGAAAACAAAAATTTGTGATACAAAATACATATATTTTTCTCGATTGCAAGTATGGTTATCTATTTAACATACTTCCCAAAAAAAATAAAAATAAAAAAAAATCTGGTTTATTGCTTCAGTGCTCATACTACTACTATACACCTAGTAACATCGCTAAAATTTTTTACGTTTTTTTTGTTTTAATATAAACAAAAACAAATTTATCAAACTGAGGTGTTAAAGGAATAGAATAAATCAAGTTGAACAATTTCATAGGCCATAAGTTAAATGAAACTTCAATAAAAAAAAAAAAAATTCTAATATATTATTTGGTTAAAACATCTCCAAATGAAATGTCACACAACTTCTCCATGTACCTGAGAACCATCAGTGCTGATTCAACACTCAAAAATGTTCTTATGAAATTTCCATTAAAGTGCCAGTGCTGAATCTCTTGTGCAGGCTGCATGCTTTACACAGAGGTTTGACTCCTCTTCAAAGCTGTTACTCAGACTCTGCCTCAGAGGTGGCAGAACTGAAAGGAAAAGTGAACAGGCAAATGTCCCAGCCAACACGATGTCCACATCTTACTGGAAAACCCATCGTCATCATACCAACTAATTCTAAGAACACACAGGATAGGTGTGTACAGCATACATCTTCAGTCTCTCTCTCTCTCTTTTGCCCTCTCTCACCGTTGCTGCATTGAAAATACCTTATAACGCAAAATACCTTATAACCATACAAGCGCACAACTGTAAAAACAGGCAGGGGCCTGACAATCTGTCAGACCCTGTGGATGTATTGTACTCCCAGACGCCTCTAGTGAACGCAGTGATATATAGTGAAAGTTACCCTGCTTTGGCATTCAGCGTGATAAAGAGAAATGCTGAGCTGGACAGTCATCAAAACACTTTGAAGTTCATTGCAGGGTTTCTAGCAAATGATTAAATTAACACTGGAACACGTCAACCTTTTCCCATTGAGTGTTCTTGTTAATTAGACAGTTTGAAATGGGATGATGTCAATGTTATTTAATCAGAAGAAAATGTTGTCAAATTAGCATAAGCCATCAGCAGCTAATGCACCGCGTCTAATTTAAGGCACCCTTCCAGAATATTCCGCATGCGATACTTCACTAAACAAACGTTATAACGACATTTGAAGATCGACCTTCTCTCTTATTGTTCAAAACTCCAGCCATAGTGAATGAAATTATTTGAACTCTTCAGTTTGTAGTTTATCCAGTTTCATAGTTAACACCACAACGCTAGTTAGGTCTCGTAATACATGCAAAAAAAAAGGAAACTAATCTCACCATACGTGCTAATTGTATCAAATTTGAAACTGCATCAGTAGATTCAGTAGTGGCTATTATTAGCACGTCACCATAATTAAAGTTTGCTTCAAACATAAAACACATAGAAGTACAAACAGGTCAAAGGCAAAATACAACCACTAGCTTCATTTGTAATATTGCAAAATTCAGTTTCTATATTATTTTGAGTCATTTTCCCAAAATTTGTAATTGAATGCATTTTGTTCTCGTTACTGTTTAATGTACAATATATTTAATTGAGCTGCATTTTGCTGACGTAAAACAGAAAACTGGGTTTTATCCTCTAACATATGGGAAGACGGTGTGAGCTCACGTTAAAGACAATACTTCTCAAGCCATGATATCTTTATTTTCCCTGTAAATTGCTGCTGATCATTTTCTGTGAATGCTGATGTGCACTGTTTAACATATTTACATGAAAACATCCCGTTTACGTCTTGGTTTCCCATTAATTCTTGGTAGTGTACAGTAATGCAGATGATGGCATAACAGTTAAAACTACAATTTCCAACAATACAAAGTGATGCGAAGGTCAACAGTTTTTAGAAGGAAACAAAATTACACAATTTATTAGAGAATTTATATTAAAATCATATTTACAAACATTTGTACAGTCTTTGAAATGAGAAAACATCTGTAATTTTCAGAAAGTGTTGACTTGTGTTTCAAATATTAATCAGACTCAGTAAATAGATGTTATTTTGAATGCTTACTTTTGGATAAACACTTTTCTTACTCACACACACACACACACACACACACACACACCCATGTTCAGTGTAAAGCGTGGCCATCCTGGAATCAATTAGGAAGGATATGTCTCAATTTGTTCTGTGTGCAGGCCAGAGTGTGGCTGGGTGCTTGGCCCTGCACGGGTGTAGATACACAGCGCTGGAGAAATTGATGATCTGAGACTCGCCACTGCTCCTCCGACTGCACCATCTGGAATTCTAGTCTGGGCTTCTGCTGAAAGCTACTGACCCGGGATTCAACTCTTTAACTCGGGGAAGAGAGTACAAGAAGAAAAAGGCTGTCATGTCGGAAAAGCCACTGTGTCAAAGTCCTTTATCTTACCATTAGCTGGGGAATAAAAATCGTTTGGAGAGAGTCCATTTCTTGGCAAGACTGGGACATAAAGATACTGAGTGATGAAAAACAAGGCCAGATCCCTTTACCTAGCTAGCGAAGTAAATTACAACAATGGAAAATTAAGAACTTAAGAACTAGAGCTTCAGATTTAATTATAACTTATAGACTAACTCAAAAGCCTTATGTGGCATAGCCTTTTGGTTCTGTACAAATATCTGTTGGTCCAAACCAAACAGAAGACAGGAAAAGAAGTGCATATCATTCATTTTATATCGCACCTTTGACGTTAACATCAGAACACTATGAATACTCAAGTCGTCTTAACGAGTTGCAAAGAACGCGCCTCAGAAGGTAGTAATTTACGCTAATTTCCATGAATACCGATATTTGCTGCAATACTCAACGTAAATAGTCTTTAAAATTTTTATAATTACTTTTTCTTTTCCAATTTATCTATGAAGAAATCAAGTGTAGTTAGTTGTCTGCAGAAATGTCAAATAAACGTGACAATAAATAATTAGGGTTCTGATATAATCATTCCCAAGGCTGAGAGTTTAATGTGTGTTCTGACCGAAGAACAGACAAGGCCTGTAATAATAAAAGTTTAGGTTCCCCTCCTAACCCTCGTCCTGGTCCTGCAAAGGGGCACGCACGCTCTCCCCTGTCCCACAGGAACACAAAGGCATCCAGTGGACGTCCGATGAGGTATTTTTAAATAATAGCAGAGAAAACTAATGACTCCCTTGGCTGTTATAATGCATTTTCCCCCCACAAACAACAAATTGTCTCAAAATAAAACCTGACTGCACTTTACCCAAGAGGTCTCTAAGAAATGTGATCTAACTGATACAAAGAGCATGCTGGCTATCCGCACTTAGCAGTTTCACCGAACCGTTTAACCCATAAAACTTTGCTACTTCATTCATTCAGCCCATTGATCAATAGTAGCGTTGCACAGACCTGCGTGCTTTTAATTAATCTTGGGTTATTTCAGAGTTTGCAATAAAAACATCCACACTGAAAGAGGATATGTAAATGACCATTTCCACAAAAGGACAAGTGGGGATAACACAGCTATATGGTTGCTGTATCTCCTTGTGGAAAAAGCAGGGGCTTGATGGTGTGATTTATTGTAAACGTTGTGCAGGTGGGGCTGAGTAACGTAACCAGTAGAGCGTAGGTAGCTGTGGGAGCCAGTACTGTCCACAGGAACAGAAGCTAAAGCTAAAATGACACACACAGTGCTTTTGTAAAATGGATACAGATGCCCCCTGAGCAGCACCCACAGATTGGAGGTTGAGTTAATCACCAGTACCTCTTTATCAGTCCTGGCTTCAGGAAATTGTATACAATGTTAAACCTCTGGTTCACAGTCTGAACTCAAACAATGTTTCTTTGTTCATGATTTCAAAAATGCACAAACACACACACACATCCACACATACATGGACATAGTCACGCAAAAGCTCACGGGACAGCGAACGGTTGGAAGATCGCCCTTATCCAGTGACGTGCCTCCTTTACTTCTCTCACTTCAGAGTAAACGAGACATGGAATAGGGAGATAAAAAGAGGGAACCTTTGCGTGGAATGAAGCCTCTTTTTGTTTGAGCCTTTGAGCCGAGGCGGTGTGACAACAGAGCCCGGTTAACTCCCTCTGAGTTCTGTCTCGTTACCAGGGCCGGCTCGTCACGGCCAGCTGGCACGGGTCCCGTAACGAGAAACAACAGCGGTACAGGTGGCAAAGCAAGGCGCTTGGCCTCCACTAGACCCTTCTCCCTGGGTTTTGAAGTGCAACAGGGTGGCTGTGAAGGGTTAGAATCCTGCCAAACAACTCGGGACTGGCCTTGACAAAGGAACCTTTGCATTTGGATGCTCTCTCATTCATATTTTTTCTTAGATATGCTTATCAAGAGAAGCTAACGGGGCCATAAAGGAAATGAAATGGACAACGTTGATAAGCAGTGTTGAAAAGTAAATGACACTCACTTTGCTGCAGTACTGTTTGTCCTTTATTCATACAGAAGCACCTGAACTTAACATTTGTTTACCATCTAAGTAGAAATGAAGTCCTAATGGAGATATGTGTGTTTGACCCAAACTTATCAAAGGGCAGCACATAGACTTCAGACACTGACACACTTTCTTATTTTAATGGGAGCATTGTGATAACTAAATAAATATAGTACAGCTAGACGTATGCTTGCCAAACCCTAATGAGTCATTATCTTTCTTTTAAATTGGATATTAATATACAGACACACACACATATACACACACACACACACACACACACACACACACACGGACACAAGTGCATGTATACATATACAATATGTACTGCATATGAAAAAAAAACTAGAGGATTTATTTATTTTTTTATAAAAACAGTTTTAAGATTATAATAATAAAACTTAAAAACTAAAAAAAGAAAACTAATTACAGGTTTTTATTATACTTACTATCTTTAGCCAACAATTATCTTAGGCGGAAGCAAACCGCAAATTTTTATGCAAAGCACTGCGGAAACAAAGGACAGTCTTAAAATCAAAGCATTGTGTAATGCTTTATTGCAATATGGGATAGAACGGTACATTAGAGAAAGATAAAACCCTTTTGTAAAACACACTCTGAAGTATTTGAAAACCTGGCTTCCCTTCAAAAGGCTGAGCAAAGAGATATTCTGCATTTAACTGGAGGTGGGAACTCATCCAGCATTACCTAAACAGAGAAGAGTTGGACAGCAGAGCCGCTAATATGGTCCAAAGTGGTACCACCAGCTGCAGGGCTATTAATTAGAGCACTTCAGAACGCTGCCTCGGTGACCTTGGATACGTGTTAAGACCAGAAATCTAAATTCCTTATAGGTTACCATCAGTAAATCTTCAGTGGTGGGGCACGATCCGGTTATTTACTGGGAGTGTCTTAATTGACTGGCCAGTTGCTGGACTCATTGGTGGCTGCTGAAACCAGTTTTACGGTTTTGGACAGAGGCCCCAGAAACCTCCTGGACTGGGGTCCACAAACAGTGCGCAGTAAAGCATGCAGAATGAGCAGAAAGCTGCAACTTCTACATCCTTGGAACACACAATTAATCTTTCAAAGATAAATATTTCAGTCTCCACAAGTTTATAGGGATGAAAACTCAAGAGAGCCTGGCAGGGGTCCAACAGACAGCAGAAATTATGTTTGGCTCGGACATTTCTTCGAAGATAGCATCTCCACGCTGGAGCGCTACGCCATCGGTTTAGTAAGAATCAAATACCAGGCCTACAAATCACAGCGGGAGTGCTTATCTCGCGCCTGACGGAGAGTCCTGAACTTTACGCCAAGGAACATGTCAAGCTTGTTTTCAACCAAGGGATCAAACTCTGCTCATAATAAAGCAGAGAAATGTACAGCTTTGATAAAAATATTACAGTGTGTTTGAATAAAAAAAAAGAAACTTCCCAAGCAAGGACAAGGGGTCATTTATGTACTAACGGTCTGGTTTTTGTTGTGGTTTTGCTGCATGCCTGGTCCTGCATGTAAGCGGCTAGCTATGATAAATAAGAGCAGCTGACGGGCAAAGTCACAGGCTGCAATCTCTCCACACCGCAGGTGCCTGTGAATCAACCTGCAGTCTGCGGATGGCCGCCATGGCTATATTTTCCACAGAAGAATCAACAGAGCACACTTCATCAAGCGCTTCTTCAGAAGTTTAAGTTCAGTAGGGAAGCTAATTGAAAATTATTAATGGACAAAATATCATGTCTTTTTTTCTGCTCCCATTGCAATTATGGTTTCACGAGCCTCAAGATGACTTAATAGCCAAAACGCACATACAATGTTATATGTAGAATAGCAAATCTTTTGTCAAAGTATCCCCACTTTAAAAACTGAATGCTTACCAGGGCATGGTGTTATTTTTACTCATTACCCAAAAGAACTAGAAACATTTCTGTCTGATATATGTACTGAAGTAACATTTTTCCTGCACTTTTTTTCTCCCATTCTGGTATTTTATTTATATGCACAAAACACTGTCCATGTGAAAAACACATGACACTCCACATTGTTTATTTCTTATGTAAAGTACCAGCTATGCAAAACTTTAAAAAATTCTCCTATTTTACAACCTCAGACGGTATAGTATTAATTATTTCAATGATAAGAAAGCAATCCATCATTCTGAAAACCCATTGTAATTCATCTCGGTAGATTGGTCTATGACAAACTGACGCACAGACATTCCTGGAATTTCATGCTTCTTGCTCTGTAGTTTAAGATAAAAAGTACTTCTCCATTAAAAAACCGATGGCATAACATAAATACCTGTTTTTTTTTTTATTATTGCTTTCGTTAAACTAATACAAATTTTATTATGTAAAAATACTGATAAAATCTAATTTTTTTATCTGTAATTTGCACCGTTTTATTCTAGGTTTCTGGTCTAGCTGTATGGTACTCCTAAATAACATGAGATAGAACTGTAATTATAGTTGCTATGGCTACACAAATAAGCAAAATATTCCTTATTGCAGCTGTGAAATGGCACCATGGCACCAACAAACTGGCAACCACTATGATTTCAATCTGAAAACATATGGCCTAATTTGTCTTCTTTTCTAGAATCTGAGAATCCATTAAGCGTGGAACTTCAGAGTACCAGTTAAAAACAGGATGAACAAAATTAGTTGATTGCCCTAACTTAATATTCCAAATCAAGTTTTCCAAGTGCAAACCAAGTAGATGTTAAGGTCAGCATCTAGCTACCAAACCAAACCAGACCAGCATTCTGCCAAATTCCTTTGTACCTCAACCATCTGTGGTTCACCCATTGAGAAGAACACAAACAACATGACTAATTCCAAAGAGGCGACTACATTTCACCATCACATACATCACAGACCCCATTATGTACAAGGAGGGATGTGAACAACAAGTTCACACTCTGCTTTGAGAGAAAACATCTAATCAGCCATTATTATTGGCTAGAGGAACCGAAAGGAAAAAAAGGCTGTTTTTCGAGTAGCCCAGAAGACACATCAACATGCTGGGTCATGCAAGTGTGGGATGTGCTAGTTAAGCAGCGCTGACAAAAGGCACCTGCTTGGGACAACGGCTTCCTGCCATTAATCCCCATTGGCTCAAGCTTGTCCTTTTCCCAGAATTCTTCGGGCCTGAGTCCCAGGGCTTCCACACCCAGCATGCCAGCAGTTCACTCAGATGTGGCGTCCCCCTGATGAGGTCCTCTGCACATGATGGGAACCGTGGGGACTGGAACCACAGTGCTGAAAAATGACGCCCAGTTGGTTAATTAGGAAGCAATGGAGTGCAAGAGAATAGTGGGATTGCTCATAAAATGGTGTTGATATTCAAGTCCTGTACACTCATCTAAATTTAGAATTTTAACCCTTATAATCCCTCTTTTACAATATCATCTGTCATCTCATCCAGTCACTTGAAAGTCAACGATTCTGTTTTACAGTTGACTATGCTTCAAAAACACACCATAATGCTGCAATTGAGCAAAAAAGTCCATTGTTTCTATGACACATCCATAATAAGCTGTTTATTTTTAAAATTACTTCAGACACTGAGCAGCCCCGTTATATATTATTGTGTTACACTAATTAGTTAACATTGTCAAAAAATTAACACACATCAAGGTATACCTACATGCAGAAATAATGAAACGTTTACACTTGATAGTTCAAGCACAGGTAGAAATAATGTTAAGGAGAGTTTAAGATGTACATGTGACACACCAAGCAATGGCTGGTATCAGAAAGGTTTCACAAAGCATGAGCAATGTGCACCGGGACTAGCGATGTCTGCCCAGCTCACTGTGGTGCCGAGGACACCCAGGGTCAATCCCACATCTTCCCAGCCGGGAAAGACAGTGAAAGCGGCAACCTGGCGACGACGCGCCCAACCGTTCCATTAATCACACAGGGGCAGTCAAGGGTCGCTGGGTGAAACTAATGATGCGCACCCTCAAGGCGGCATGTGGAGCTCACAGGCCCTGCCCCCTTCATGTCTCAGGGTGACAAAGAAAATACCACATCAGTCTTATCTGCGTGCTCCTATGGACCTTTAATTCAGCGGAAACACAGAGGACCTATGCTGTAACCACAAATTGTGTCCCTGCACGAGAGAACGTGGTAACATCTTCCTTGAGTCTCAACAGCACTTTACATGCACGGCTGAAATACAGGTAGATACAAAACGTTTAAATGGTCAACCTTCCCTGGTATAAGATGTTAAAACTGAATGCTTTAAAAAAATCTAAAATATAACTAAGAAATAACAAACCAAATGTCAGTGACATCACTTACATTCATCCTACGAGTTTAGTGTGAAAGGCTGTTTTATTGTTTTAGGCTCAGTATGATAGACATCGTCATTATAAAACAACATATCACTGTTTATCGTGAGCTTTGATATTCCAGTTTTTGAAGTATCTTGTCCACTAATCTTTACTAAGTGATGTAAGGATAATGACAAAAAAAAAATAGGACAAACATTCTTTTGCATTTTTATTTCTAAAACATATTGTGCCAATACAGTGCAGCTTCAATCAAGTATTGCAACAGTAACGACTGACAACAACAAGACTGACACATTGCAATAACTATACAGCAACACTGTTTTCGTGGAATGAAGTCACCGAACCAACTGATGGGTGACCAGTAACGAGTAAACCAAAAGGGGCATTCTGAGCCAGACTTACATTCCTGCAACAAGCCAAGAACACAGATTACAAAATAACAGGTTTAAAAATAATATAAGTATTTTGCTTTTCAGCAAATGCATTGCGAAAGTTTTCATTAGATCAGATTCAAACTGAAAGAACAGCCAGACTCAGCAATTATCTGAGGATTATGTGACATCATCGTCGCATTTTTGTATCAAGGTAATTTTAAGTTCAAGGACATAAAATGTAAGGGAAACCTGATAAAAACTACTCTGTGTGTATTTTCCAGAAGATAATGCATTCTGAAATTTTTCACTGTCGTTGCAGACTTTAAAACCATGGCCAGCTACCAAGCAATAAGCACCTGGAGTTTCAGATAAAAGCCCCTTTTCAACTGAAGGAGAAGAATCATTTGACAACAGCTGTTAACGTCACTTTGTAGAATACTTCATGTTGTATAAGCAAACTAAAGAGAAACCAACATGCAATATATTACTTCATGTGGCATACTTAACATTAGAGTTCAGATAAAATTTTAACATGCTGGTTGTTATGAACTTCAAATAAATGTATGGAACATTTATGGTACCTTTAAGTGTCATTCTTTTTTTTTGGAATTTGTCTTGAGATCAAATTTAAAACATTCTGTTAAACCAAAACACTAACGAGATCTTCTGGATCTTTAGAAGCCATCGGGACAGAAATGAAAGTACCCTCTATCAGTTTTGCTGCTGAGTTACTTCCTCTGCTGCAATGTTTTGTTATAAAAAAAGGAATGTGTTCTTTGACATTTTCGAGGATTTGTTTATGAATAAGGACCAGGAACGAGCTGTGGAAATGTGCTGTAAAGGGTCATTCACTAATTAAAATAGCACATACATGACTGATTCATCAGACTGCAATTAACAAAATAAGCTTTAAAATGTTACAGTAAACTCTTGATCAGATTGAATTCTTTCAATATGGATCCAGTAATTACACATACATAATTTTACTTTAAGTACAGCGTTGTTAAATTTACATAAAAAACTAATTAATTTATTAAGGACAACACTGACGAAAAAATGTAAACAATTGCTGCAAATGTGGATGGTTTCAGAGGTTCCATTGCCAGGTGCTGAAGCATAGTTCAGGCCAGATATAACATTTGTTTTCTTCCAAACACTTTTTTGATGTTATAATCATCCTAATAATTTTCTGTGCTTCTGAACAAATGCTTAATTTAGTGAAATATTCTTAGAATCATATATGGATTGTTTAAAGAATTTACAATGTAAGGCATAATTTTATTTATTTATAGAACTGTCTCTGTAAACTCAAGGGACTAAAGCCACACTTCCCGTTGTTCCAGTAATTGATTTAAACATTGAAGATCGTGGAATTCTGGGATATTACTAGACCCAAAGTTCCCTATATGCAATTTAATTTTAGTTTTCTTGTAAAGGATATCAAAAATGGAAACCATTTTCCAAGACATTTAGAAATGATTACGAAAGCATTATAAATATTCGTCACAACCGTCTTCCCCAGTTTCCTTGTTTTAAAGAAGGAAAACTAGGTAGTTTACAAAAAAAAAAAAAACTTGGAACCTTAATCCTATTGTGGATTTACATTTACCTTTTTGACTTTTACCCTGCATAATCAACAGTAGCCTAACCTGCTCAAAGCAAGAAACTTTTTCAAAATTTTCCATAATGTTAGAACGACATGACAGCTGCAATACATCCTTGCACATCCTTGAAATAACGAACCCGGAGGGTTGAGAAAAGCCACAAGCAGCCACCACAAGTTGGGCACGAGGGTTAGGCAACGCTTCACACAAACCATGTCGGGATATTTAGCGGGCACGCAAACACACCTTCAGCGCCAATGGTAGCCTGCTTTTTAGTGATTCTATCATACGCATGTCTCAACATTTTCATATTATTTTTTACATCATACCAATATTTCGATTCTCGACCGCTTGTGCATTAATATATATTCAGATTAGGGTGTGCTTAGTGACCCAGATTTATCTTTTTAACCAACCGAAATCCCGTTTTCAAGGTTCCCCGTCAAACTGATTCATCTCTTACCGTTTCGGGAGACTAAGCTTCACTCAAAACAATGACAACGAGCATAGAGACTTAGAAACGTTGCGGGATAAAATAATTTTTAAAACTAAGTTAAAATTCAAAGCTCTGTTATCCGTGTCTGAGATGCTTTGAAATGAAGAAAGCGAGAGAGCTAATTTAATTTAAACGGTAACACAGTAGCCTAAACGAATAGTATAGAATTCTGTAAGGGATATTATAAATATATATATAAATGGAGATACACATATATGTATGTAACTGTTTATATATAAAACGTATATGTACATTCAAACTTTTAAAGTGTTTTTGATGGAAAAATAATAATAATGATAATGGAAAAAAATATAACAAGAATTGTTAAATTGATATCACGTATTAGTAAACTGAAATGCATTATATGTTTGAATTGGATAATTATAAATATTGATCATTGCAAATTACCAAGTAATCATTACGGTACTCCTACTAGTCTTTATCTAAGCAACTTTAAATACGTTACGGTTTATATGTATTACAATATTATGCACTGTGTTTTATTCTGATATTTTAATACTTTTTGAATTAAAACTGTTGTCATTCGTAATAGTAATCTGCTACGTTACATATTACAGTACTGTTTACTTGTATTTATAATTAAATTTTTATGGATTCCGTGAAAAACAATTTACAGCCGTAGTCAGTATATATATTTGATGTGATACAGAAGTGTTTAAGAGGTTATTGCCATTATTATAACTGAACGATTATTGGAACTAAAATTGGCTCCAAATAAATTAGGCATTACTATTTAGCATCACTTAACCTGTTTCCTAACAATGTATACTCGTTATTATATTGTACAGTTCCTGATTTTTTTCCTGTGTTGCAAAATGCTACATGTAACGTAACGCAGACATACTCGTAAATACATGAAGTATTTTAATATTATTATTAGGTAATTTAAATATTCATAGAGAACCATGAATATAAATTATAAGTATTAGTGATAGATCACATCTATACTGCGTGTGGAGAGATTAATAAATCAGTACAGCCAATAACAGTTGTTGATTCAATATGGGTACATTAATATTCCGACGGCGGTTTACATTCGACCAAGTCAACTTTACTAGGAGGTCTGAGCAGGCGGCCAGCAACAGAAGTTTTAATGTCTTCCTACAGGGAGAAAATTGCCGTAATACTCGTGGTTCGTATGATGCACACCACGGTAGTAGATTTATTGACTGTCACCTCTAAGACGGCATCCAGGTTAAAACCCAGCTCCAGTTCCACTCTCAATCACTGTTAAAGTGACCCATTTTTTATACAGCACAAGGTTTTCCACCAGATGGAGGCAACGGTGACATATCTCATGTTTGTGGGAGTATCATGTACCAGCGCGATCTTCCTATTCTTGCCGAAATTGAAAACGTATGGGGCAGCCACGGTGGTCCTCCTGCATATAATTCAAACAAAAAAACCCACTTCGTTGAGTATCGACCTCACTTTCATATTTACCTCTGAAGTCACTGGGCGGAGATGTCTCATAATTAAAAGATTGATAACCGTGCGAAAAAAAGAGAAAGAATTACAACAACTGTGATGGTACTTATTTATGAGCAGATAAATGACTTGACCTGTAAACTTTAAACCCTTCTGACCCTTGATAGCGGCGAACGGGCTGATATTATTCATTCGCTGCGCAATAGTTAAAATCAGAGATAGAAAACAGGGAGATGAGTCACACTGGCAATGCAAAATAAGTGGGCAAGGTAGTTTACAGAATATTATTTTGATTAATACGATTCAACAAGTTACAGTATAATAAATGGGTTAATTAACAACTAAGGTGATCGCAGACTTAAAATCTATTACGTGCCAATGAAGGGCCCGTAATATTCTGTATCCGAAATTGGTGCACACATTTACTCCGCTTTAAGTTTTGGACCAAGTCATTTTACGAAAGATAAGCAATTAAATAAACAATAATACTAATTTAGCGAGAAAACAGTAGCTTATTTAAATCTATCAGACTTTAGACCTCGGGCACTAAGAAAAACCTATGTAGGAGTTAAAAGTGGGAGTATACTGGATATCGCTAGTATCTACATGAAACTTAAACAATTCCTGTTATGTCGCTCTGGATATAACCATGATCTATCCATGCGACGTATTTTATCACTGTCTGCCGCTTTGAAAACTGATTTATTGTGTTTCCTCCTGTGGAACCACGAAAAGTGCTGTAAAAAAACTGCCCAGTATAACGAGTGTATTTACGCATTTTTATAGACTAGCAGCTGCAGTATATCACTAAAGAAGGCAGAGGGTTTGCACAGCCAAGACTGCACTCAGCATCTCTTCGACGACCTTTTCCTCTCAATTTAATAACATTTCCTGGCTGAATTTATTGTGATGTCTTTTGAAGTAAAGAGGCATATTATGACAAAATGGACTTTATAACCTCGGGATATACAAAAAGACTTACAGGACTCAGTCTTCACATGCCAGAACATCAAAATATTACAAAACACGTTTTCGCTGCATGCGGATGTCAAAGATGGTAAACATACATTTTAGCAGACACCTTTACCTAAAAAATAACCACAGCATCTGCCCCATTGTCTGATCATCTATTACTCTAATAACCCTTCATTTTAAATATGGAAAGTTGGCCCAGGGAAATATGCAAGCCTACATAGCCAAGATAAAATGTTCAGTCTTTCACAAAGAAGGAATGCACTATAAGTCAATAATTCCATACTCAAGATGTGTTTCTCTAAAAATATATGAAAATGAGGACAGAACACAAAGTTGTTAATGCCACAATAACACAGGCCTGACTTTAAGTAATGAGCATATAGTGTATTTATGCATGATCTTGTTACTTTTGGAAAATATCCTGTCTAAAAAACATTAATTGTAATTTGGAAATAGTATAAGAATCAATTAATTTCCTGCAGCCAAACTGGAGCCAAGCACCTCATCTTATGATCCTTTGAGCCACTTCCCAATAGGACAGGAGGACTATTCTGATGCTTGGGCAACACAAGGCCATCTTATTATCTTAACGGACTCTTCTGTCCAGTATTGGTTCCTTGAGACAGCACTCCAAAAGCTGGCGGGAGACCAAAGCATGGCTTTTGTCTAATTATAACACTGGCTGTCAGTTTTTGTTTCCAACTCTTGTTTAATTTGAGAACTCTTTCACCCACATGTCAGAATCTTGATTGCAGGGCACATAAATATTGTTTCTTAGGAGACAAGCTTTGCCAACATGGAGGTGATGGCCTATGCAGTGACTGGTAGATAACTTCAAATGTTCAACAAAAGCCAGTAAAAGCACCATTTTGGGTCAGCCCTTGTTGGACTGTCAGGCTGCCCTGTGGATGATGTGCCAACACTTGTGTATGGTACATGGCGTACTGCAGGCTTATCAAAGTTACAGCAGCCTGCAGCATTTTTTCTTACAGACCCTGGCCAGGTAAAACTGGAAAGAGTTGATTTACATTTTCATTACATTTATCTGTCTATTACCAAACTGGCAATCCTGAACAGGGTCTCAGATAGCCTGGAATCTATCCCAAGCAAAATACGGCACAAGACAGCCACATTTTCATTACATTTTCTCTTAATGTTACCTTTTTACATCTTTTTCTAAGAAAACCATTGTTAGGCATTTGGACTAACAAAGCTAGAAATCTCTGTCAACTGTTCGTTATTGTACAAGCTTGTTGAAAGACCTAAATTTAATAATTGTTAGCGTAAGGCACTGTTATTAAAATTGAATGCAATGCTCACCTAGATCTACAAACGTTTTTCTGCAGTAGTTCTGTACTGACCTCCTTATACTCCCCAACCCTGCAGAAGTCCCGAAAAATGCTTTGCATTTGGAATAACTTGACACGTGTAATTCACGAGATCATCAGCTCAAGCCAACCTAATTAAGAGCTCACTTGGACAAACTAAAACATCTGGTATACATTGGAGTCACCAGGATTAAGACTGACAGTTTAATTGTGTGTGGTTTTTAGCACCTTGGTAACACTAATAACTTACCCATTTTCTCTAGGTTTGAAAACGTACAACAGACTGGAATCTAAACAATGTGCGGAAATGTTCACTGTAGAAAATATTTAATGAGACTGGTGGAACACAGAACAGTGAAGAACTATAGCTAGCAGCAGAATTATAGATTCTGTAGATAGATTTTTATCTTGCAGATTTTCTTCCCTCTGTCTTGACAGATTTGTGTTTAGTGAAGTTACGTGAAGCTAAAATCATTTGGTAGTTCTTGGGTAGACATACTGCGAACGACACATCTCAAACACGCACCAGTAAGAACAGGTGGCCAAAGGTTTTCAGATTGCAGATTTCATTCTCACAGAACAATCTTCTGTCAACATTACTATTCGATGAATGCTTTGTCCTGACTTCTAAAAACCCACGCTGTTTGATCATGAAGTCAGTACATTTCTTGGACAGGAAGTTGTTTCATGATTTAAGCCCAACTTTCATTATCTTAACTCGACATTATGTTGAATTGGCCCAATAATTCATTCATTAATGATTTGGTGCCGAGGGGAAAATACAAAATAGTGATTTATTTCTGTTCATAGCAGTTTTCTTTGTTGTACCTCTTAACAATATTACTAACTACAAAGCTTGCAGTGCATGTGAACTCCTACCAAAACAAAGACATCACTTAATGTCCTTACACTAGTAAATATGTCAAAGGTTTAATTAAGTTGACTTGTTTGTTTGACTGAAAATGCAGCAGTGATGGCACAAAATAGGGTGAGTGTTACTGGTTATATCTTCACGTCTGGCGGCGCTGAGTGTTATTCTGGTGGTAAATGAGAGCACTTGGCCCAGTGGAGCATTCAGCAGCCCTGGCTAATTTGCTCTGGCTCTTGGGTCGCAGTGATGGAATGCGAGTGTCAGCAGCCTCTTTATTTACACACTATATAAAAAGAACTAGTAATTAACACTGCAGCCCTCCCTCACTGATGTGTAATTGACTGTTTCAAAGGAGCCATGCTTCATAATCTAGTGTGTGTTAAAATTATGCTCTCTATATCCCACACCTACCCATCTACCCCCCTCCACCTAGAAGATAAGGGTCAGTGCTACTGGAAGAACCACCAAAAGGCATAGGGGTTTTTTACGATGGCATTAAGGTTTTGACGTATTAATAATGAGTTAGTGTATTCAGAGTTTTGATGACCTAAGGTTTAGCAAGGCCCCTGCCTCCTGAATGAAGAAATACTGGATAACCTGTTTGTGTGATTTTTGAGACGACACTTTGAACTTTATAGTAATGAAGAGTATAATCAATTACTGAAGTTGTACTTTCAGTGTGCCACAAAATACAACATTTCTAAAGTGGAACATAATGTCTTACCAGTAAGGCTGCATATAATAGCTTTGGTTAAAAAGAAAAAAAAAAGAAACATTTAATGTCACATGTTGCACACGTAGATGTCCTTAGAATGAATAGAATTGCAGGTGCAAGGAGTCGAAAAAAAGGGTGCTTTTCATGTGGGAAAAAAGTACAAAATTGTTCATTCTAAATGATAGCATTAAAGGTTAGTAACTGCCTGAATTGTTAAATCATACATTTTGACAGAGAACTTCACAAATGGTTTAAGTATTTTAATGTTATCATATGTTATGATAGATTTTTTTATTTTTTTTTTTGCAAATGAAATTACTAAGCAGCATCCTGTCTTGTTAAACTGCTACCGAATTCCAAATGTATTAATCTTTACAAGTTGAGCCAGGTGCTATAACATATTTCGTCAGCTGTATTGCCCTAACATGTGTCCATCTGGTCTCAACGGCCTCCTCGTACAGCATAAACTTAACGAGCTGCTCATTTGCATTTGTTAATTGTGGTTAATGTGTGTTAATTGATTCTTGTTGCTTGTATATTTTTAATTAAGCCCAGTTATAGGTGAGCATGCAGATCCTGGTGTAAATGAGTTGTTTTCCCCATTAAATTTCTCTTGATGCACCGCCAGATTGCTCTAGAAGTAATTAGTGTTAATTAACTGGTGTCGAATTAATCTGAGGTACTTCCCCTATACTGATTGCATTAGTTGGTCTCAGAATATACAGCAGATGAAAACTAAACCCAAATATCAAAGTCCTTTCCACTGGGTTGTTGATGTCTAATTTTCACGGCTGTTGAATTTTAAACATGTCTACGCCATGAACATCCTTTTCTGAAATTACCTGTAAAGCTAAATGTTGTCAAGAAGTGACATATTACATCATCTGAACATGACCCAGATGAGCCTAATAATATTAATGTGGATGGCTATTACAATGAAGAAGATGCGCAAAACAGTGTAGCTGCATCTGTTAATGGGCCACCCACTAGCAGACAGAACTACTTTCCATACAGTATGGGTAGCTCTGAAAACAGGACATCTAAAAGTTAAATGGATCAGGCTGGCAGGAGACTAAAACATAATGGTTTTATTGTAACTATAATGCTGGCTGTCAGTTTTTGCTTCCAACTCGTTTAGTTTGAGGACTGTTTAAAACAGATGTCAGATTTTTGTGGGTTTGCCTGGGGTTATTAAAAACGTGCATCACCCTCAACTCTTCAGCGTTTAACTGTTTCAACAAAGATGCCTTATTGCAAAACTGACCAGATGCAACATGAAGTTGTAGTGAGGTAGGTCGCCTCCATTGTTGTTTCATTTTATTTACTGTACAACACCGTTAGTGCTACTTTAGCAGCCCATAGCTGGTAATTTATCAGTTTATTAAAAATAGGCTGAATATAATTAGCCGCTGTAATGAAAGTATCGTTCTTTCCACCACACTTCCTTTAATGACTCAGCCAGGTCTGGAATATTAATGGGCCCACTGACAAAGAAACTGCTCTGCTGGACCTTATTGTTCTGTTTTAGCTGTAATATACATATATACGCTGGTTTTTACTGCTTGCCAAGGCATTCAGTGTATTTAAGAATCTGTTTAGAATATTTAAAATGTTGATTATATCTGTATCATAGTGCTTGCATGCGCATATGCTAGCCCTGTCACATGGGCTAATATTCCATGCTATTGCTGCTGTATTATCATAACATTCTTATTATGAGGGATGTTTGAAAACAATGTAATTAACAACAACCATGCAGAAACATGTTTTTATGTCAATGTTTAAAGTGGTTTGAGTGCAGTAGTTTACAGTAAGCATTTAATCAAATTTCACTTTTTCAAGCCGGTCGCAACAAAAAAGTTTTAATGGGAGCAACTATATGAATAAACGGTGTCCCGGAAACACAGTTTCGGCACCGTGAAGACCAACTTTCAGACCCATTCAAGTATTTCAGATTTTTATATGTGCTCTTAAAAACTAAACAGAGGACATCATATTTTAAATCTTGGTTATGCTGCTTTTCAATGGCAGAAATAATACATCCGTGTGCAGATGTTTTCAATAAGTAGGGAAACAAAAAGAAAATTATTTCTTGGAAAATATTCTGTAGCGATCGTTACCAAAGTAGTAAAAAATGTTTGTTTTTAAACGCTATATTTATTGAGGTTTTTGCAAAAACGTTTCCTAAAGGCAAACTGTACCCTTCGGCTATACGTTTCCTTTCTTTTGCATAATGATACTTATGTGAAGTAAATATGTTTGTTCTTTGTTGTCTGACCACACTGCCATCAGGTGAGTAAGGTGAAAGGTAAGTCCAGGATGGAGAGTTTCCTGGCAGTAAGATGACCCATGAATGAATATGTGGTAACTGCAGAGATATTTCACTACAGGTCTCACTCATCGTATCCTAGAAGGAACAAAGAACATTAACCTGTTGACAAGAATTTAAACTGCTCTTTTACCATTTACCATTCAAAAGGTCTATGCTCAAAACCGTATGCCCTGTTTTTTCATATTAAAACTATAACGTACTGGTAAAATGCATCTAAGGCAAGAGCATTAACAGCATAGCAGGAAAACGCTTTTGTTTTTCACCATTTAGGAAGAGTAAATGACTAGAAGCTCTCAAATCATCCACAACAAACACGCCCATTGTGCTTACAGCGTCAATCAGAATCAGAATCAGAATCAGAAAAACATTTATTGCCATGTAATTGAAGGTGATTCACATTACTAGGAAATTGCTGCGGTGCTTGGTGCATACATAGAGCAACACAGAACGAACAATTGGT
>JABJVR010000007.1:11197538-11231012 GCA_025773905.1 Chitala chitala | reverse complement strand
GGGTATGTCAGTTAGGGTGATGGGGAGGACAGAGGGTGAGACTTTCCTGAAGTCTATGATCATCTCCACTGTCTTCTAAGCATTCAGCTTCAGGTTGTTCTGGCTGCACCAGGACACCATATGACCAACCTCCCTTCTGGTTCTAATATAATAGAAATTAACAGATAGTGGCAGGACGTGAGAGTCTGAGCTCAAAGTTGTAAGGACTGCTGGAAGGTAGGTGATCCTCACAGGTGATCCTTTGTCAATAAACATGAATGGCTTTAACTGTGATCCGAGCAGCCAGAGCTGTCTTTACAAAAATCACTTCCAAATTCTGCTGGCTCTAAATTTTATCTAAAGTTCAACTAAAAGTTAGTATTGCCATTCTTTCATAAATACCAGAAAATGTCAAGCCTTATTTTGTGAAATTACGCAATAAAGCGGTGCTACTTGTGATTTATTAAATTAGTTCCAAGAAACACAAAGATATCCCCGTGGGCTTTTTTACTAAGCATGTTTTGGCAAATGTTGCAAAGAGGAACAATTTAATCAACACTTTAGAAAGTTCTGCTTGGCAGTTAATGTTTTCTGTACAATCAACGGCAAGCTGCCCTGCCCCTCCGTCATGCACTCTCAATGCTTACTTGCATCTTGTTGATTTATGTGATCTGGCTATTCTGCTGGTCTCCATCACCTTATAAATGCTGCCATATTGCATAAGTGAAATATTTTTGGAAACTGAAAGGGCCTCAAAACGCCCGTAGTGAGAGCAGCACATATCTCAAAACTTTACTCGCTGGGTGCGTTGCTGTAATGCCTTCAGTCAACTTACATGTTCTGCTGAGATTTCACAAAATGTCTTTGTGAACACATTCCATTTGCCTCACATATCTCTCTTGTGGTGAGGGTGGATACTGGAAATATTCAACATGTCAGCAGTTCTTTTAATTGTGGAGGAATCTGAATGACAAAGAGGAAATGGCAGCTAAAAGCACTTACTATATAGTGAGCCAAGATAGCATACCATCACTGCTTGCTTTCCAGCTACAGAAAGTCTGCTCCATCTTTGATCTCTCTGTCCTTTTCACATTAAAAACTGAGGCCAGAAAGGAAGTTTACCTTAACCTTGCAAAATGTCTTATCTCATTCTTCAATATACAGTGCATTAGGCAATAAAAGTAAAGAACTATAGACTTTTATCTTTGCTAAAGCCAAAACATCAAGATATCTTTTAACGGCTCATGCCTCTCAGTGTTATATTTAAAGTCGGCTGTAAAACATGAGCTTTGTTCATAATTGCTGTACTTAAAACCGTCTTTATGAATACTGCACTCAAAATCATATTTACATTCATAAACTGTTCCATTACTTAAAACGCAAAGAAGTTAAAACGTTTTACCATGAGGAGTCAGTTTTTGCCTTCTTGTAAAACAGTCGGGCTGCAAAATCAATTCCAACGGTAACAGCTTCCGTTAGTTTTCTCTTGCAGAAGTACTGACCTCTATTGTACGGTTTGTCATCTTGAAGTTCAGACGTGGAGGTGAAGAAACATCCTGGAGCCTGAACAAAGATTCTATTTTCTCTGAAATAACCGGGGCTGACAATGGTATTGAAGGCAAGCTGTCCATATGATTGCTCCAAATTTCTTTTAGTGGAATAACAAAGTCATGGGCACTTGACACTTCTGGGTCACTTTTCCCTTCTTGTGATTTATACAAAAAATGATGCCCTAAAACATTTAAATTTTTGAGAAAATGCAAACTGTCAGTATGACCAGAGTTGTGCTTTACGCTGTGCTTAAGAGGTTTTTCCGGAATATTCGTTATCGGGGATTTTGGCATTTGTCCTATGTTAAACGTGCTAAATTTGGAATATTCTGTTACTTGTGCTCTTTAGATGACAAAAGTATGCAGACCATTTACAGCTTGCTCCAATGTAGTGTGTGTGTGTGCGTGTGTGTGTGTGTGTGTGTGTGTGTGTGTGTGTGTGTGTGTGTGTGTGTGTGTGTGTGTGTGTAGGGCTTTTTATGTGATATGTTGGCTGATGTACCAATACAAAGTGTTTCAGAGTTGAGTTCAGGGCAAAAAGCATGTCCCATGGAAAAACCTGTGCAGTATGATGCTTCTGGTGCAGAAAAATCACTACATTCAGCCTTGATCTTTACTGCCTGGTGATCTGTCAGTGTGAAATCTGAGTTTATGTGACTCTGACATGGAACCTCTTTCATGGTACATTCAGGATTTGTAGGTTGTCTTTGGCGTGATTTTTTCAATTGCTTTTGTTTCTTGCTCTGTGCCGGAGATGACAAGGCCCTTTGCAGAATGAGAACTGTTACAAGGACTGCTGCTATTTTCACCTGGGGCCATGTTTACAGTTTCTTGCTGGCAGTATGACTTTAAGTGTAACTCTGTTGGCGGGTTAAAGTCAGAGCAAACAAAAGCCTCCTTGTGGGGTTCATCTAGGAATCTTTCAATATCAGCAGCTTTTGTGGTCCAGCTGCCATATACTCCATGCTCTTCAGGTGTACATTGTCATATGCATTTCTAATCTCTGTCATTTGTTCAACAGCACGCTTGGTTTGTGCTTCTCTTCTGGCCCCTTCAATTTCTTCTCCGTAGGCTGCAAGATGAGCACCCCAGGAAAACACGTTGCCAATAAAATCGCCATTGGAGCATGTAGGTGTGCTGGAAGCACGGTCCTCATTAGGCACATTGTAGCCTGGATGAGTTTTACCCACGTAGACCTGCGGTCTTTGGGAGTCTGGGGCCTGCTGACCTGCACCAGCTCCACAGACACCCAATGCATCAGCAATGTGTTCAGACAGAGGCCCTCCAGCTGGGATCACAGCCAGACCAGTGGGACTTCCTGGTGGCTGTAATACTGCGCTTGGGCTGTCAGGGTCAGCTCCGTGGCAGCTTTCCCCTGTCCCCTCCATGTCTGTGCACCCGAACACATAAACAGGGCCATCCTGCTCCTTGATAGCTGCACAGTAGTCTGCCTGTGGAAGCCCATCACTCACTGTCTCCCTGGGCTCAGCGGGACTGGAATCCTTGTCTTCATCTGTTTGGATAAATCATGCGGCACGTCCTCAAGAAGAGACCAAAGTATAGTCCACGAGGGAGGAGTATATATTTTGACAAATGTTTTCAAATGTTTGGCTCAACAGAAACATATAAACACAACGACCTTTTGCTCTCTGCAGTACAGTTTGATTTCCATTTCCAGTTGATTATGTCATATGTAGGGAGTGTGCATTGTCTGAGAATTACCAGTCATGGTTCCACTCATTCATCTTACCTGGTGCATGTCCAGCATCATCTTTTTTATCAGAATGTGCCAGACCCTCTTTAGTGCCTGTTAGAATAATAAAAAGGCCAGTTCCTTGCTGTTTTGCATAGGCACACATTCTCATCCTCTGTTTTATAGCTCATATCAGTATATTAAAACATATAATCTTGGTTTACGTCCTTTGAATTACTTTACAAATAACAAAATAATGTAGCATGTTGACCGTCACCTAAATTAACTTTGTGATCATAAAGTAAACATATTTCAATTCAATACATTGCTGATTATATCATCCATACAATATAGTGCTGTCTGCAACTCTAACTCCTAAACATGGAGATTCCTAGACACAAGCAAGACTTTTACATTGGCACAAAGGTATCATACCACGCTCAGTGCAGTTTTACACTGCACATTTACCTGCCCTGAACCATTCTGTACTGTGTAAAATGCACCCTGCTCAGAAGCAAGACCAGAGTTTCTCGAACTCTACCCCTCAAGACCAGAGTTTGCCAGACTCTACCGCTCAAGCACGTTCAACCATGTCACATTGAAGCATTTCATTGGGGTGTTTCTGTTTTTTGTTTCCTGAACTGTAGGCGCCATTTTTAATTTTCATCTGAAGGGCGTGTAATGTTTTTTACTTATTTTTCACAAATTCAATTCACTTCAAAATGGAAAGCAGGCAAGACTATTGTGTTGTAATGGGCACTATTTTATTATGAGTGTGTAGGTATAATTGGCATCAGGAGGAGTTTGAGAAGAGAAGGAGTGTATTGGGTTCTGTTCAATCAATTTAGCCGCCAGTGTTTTCATATTCTTACTTTATTAAAGCCCATTAAATCCGTATATGATTCTTATTTATTATGTAACACATAACACTATAACTGGCACAATAAAAAGGTGCTGGCACTTTCCTCTGTTTGGTCAAACAACACATCGTTACTTGGAGGGTCAGTGTTTCGTGATATATCTACATTTTCTAAATTAGCAGACACGGGGGCCTTTGGTACAACAAAGCAATGCCAATATACATCATTATACACTAAAAGAATGGTGACATACCACATAGCATTAAATAACTGATCAGAAGTGCAAATAACAGCACAAACGTCTCCATGTTGTAAAACTACTGTGTGCAGCGTGCTGATGTGTTTTTGCTATGGCTCATGTATGACTTAATTACTACTAAGCGGCACCTTTTCTGAGCCGTACCTGCTCCATGGAATACCAGTTTGCATCACATTGTGTGCTGTCTGCATAGTATTGCACAATACAGCTGTGCCAGTGTTGCACTGGCTGTTAAAATACCGCAAAAGCACATCACCACAAAAAGAGTTATGTCAACACATTAACGACCTTAATATTAAAGTCCTTCATTATTGCTACATATTATCCACCCGCACTCCTTGCATGTTCTCAGTCAGCTGTGTGGAACAGGATAATAACCCTCTTTGAAGATGTCCATCAGCCTCATGCACAATTGTAACTTCTTTCTGTGTGAAAGAACACAAGTATAATGACCCAGTCACACACAAGCAGAGTGGCCACACTTAGCGTGTATGACGAAAGGTTTCATTTTCACCATCGAATGCATTAAAAAAGGTAATGACTTTTAAAAATTTAAACTGCATTTATTTTTCAGCACACTTTATTTTACCAGAATCCATTATGTTCTATGTGAATTAAAATACTAACTTACAGATTTTTTCCCATTAGTCAACCGATCACAATGAGACAATCAAAGAAAATTAATTCTTTTCACACTTTCCTTTTGATTCTTCACACCCCTCCATCGGACACACAGATCTGCCTTTCCCATCCCTCTCTGGTGTTCGCTTGGAGAAGTTCGTGTTCTCTTTTAAGGCCCTGTCGTAAAATTAATCACCCAAGAAATTTTTAATACAATAATGAAATTTTATATGTTTATTTAACCTGGACAGGGGATCCTGCACATGAAAAGGGGGCCTGCAGGAATCAGTCAGATTGTGTCATCTCAACAATAATTTCACTATATTACATATTATTAATATACAGGGAATATGGGCATTTAACTAAGCTGCCGATGGACTGGTCAGAAGTACCATATAGGAGGAGGCAGCAGTAAAAGGGAAAACAGAAAAAAACAATTGCTATTACTCAGTTTCAGGCCATGGTTCCTAATGTGTAATATAATATTATATACTATGCATTCAGGCAAGTTTATGTGCAGTGCCCTCCATAACTTATCATTCCCCTTATAAATTTATGCTGTAATCACATGAAAGTGCTAAGAAAACTTCTCAACCAGAGGGAACACCCAAAATTCTGCACTACCAATTTAATAGCTGTTTTAATATGCGGTTTTCATTGTCTTAATTTATGACCATTTTCTGTAAAGATCATCAGCGTGGTATTGATAGCTGTGAAATTATTGACAGCATATAGTACTCTTATTAATTTGCATAATGTATTTTAAATGTTTTTTTTTCATGCAACCTATGGTACAGCAACATTATAAATCATTATCAATCTTGAATGCTGTTACCAAACCAGTACAAATGGTGTATGTATTAAACCTATCAGGGCTGTAAATAGATGTAAACAAGTCTTTATTTCAAAAACGTGCAAATACTGAAGATGACCAAATATTTTGCCAAGTTGTTGTCCATACCATTACTTGTACTGTCATTTCTTCTTTTCATGTAAAAAACTTGTCAGTGACATCAAATTAGCATTTATGGTAAAAGTCAAGGACAAAGAACATTTCCTTTGATGTGCGCAAAGCAACACTCATGATGATTCCAAATCCACCCAAAATGAAAATCAGAATTTGAGAAAAGCCATGAAAAAACACTGAAGCCCTCCGGTACAATCTTTGTTTAAAAAGGCCCTGTTTACACTAGTCAGGAGCAGGTTTCGGCCAATAAAAGCCCAATTGCGTTTACAGTCGAGGCAGACACAGACAAACGACCCTTTGAAAACCCTGACCTGACAGCCCTCCCTCTGCCTGCTTACCTCCAGCTCCACTGGGCCAGTGGCCTTGGTCTGAGTGTGGAACAGCCTCTGGGCCTGCAGCAGAGAGTTCATCACCTCCTGAGCACACTCCCGACAAAGAGGGGATTCTTGTTAATGACATACATCACTGAACGCCAGCTCGCTCTGTTGCTGCCCTACCTCCCTTTATAGCCCCGTCTTTTAACCTTCAGTAAATGTTGGCTTTTAGACACTTCCAGCCTCAATTGAAGGCCGCTTCATGACTAGTGGAAACCTAATTTCGAATCGTTTATGTAACACTGGGGGACGAAAAAGTGAAAACCAATCCTCACCTGTTTTTCAGCTCGTACCATACAAGTCTCCTCAAAGAGTCTTTTATTCATCTCTGTTTGCTTAAAAAACGTGTTCACAAAATTTACAACAAACGCATTAAATTGTAACAGGTTTATTAAAAACGTTTTCCTTTTCCCCCATTTTTAACATATTGCAATCTATTTAAATTCAGTAATAAATGATTCAGTATCGCCACATGCAATTTGTGCTTCAATTACTTGAGTTGTTCCATTGTTACAATCTCCTCCCAAGATTTGCGCACTGACAAAACTTGGGCTTTAATCATCTCACACTTCAGTTTTTCCATGTCCTGAAAAAAAAAAACAAGTGACATAAAAGAAACACATTCAAACAAGCATATGAATTTTGCAGCAATTATCTGACATTTCAATAATTAATTAGAAAACACACTGAACAGTTAAAAAATGTTCCCTTTAAAGACCCAAGGCGTGCGGAAGATATGGATATAATATTATCATACAAAAACATTTGTGTAAAAGCCACAACTTCTCTTGATAAATCACCACCCTTCCTAAAATATTTCTGAGCAACGTAGGAAGGTGTAATAATTAAATATGGCTTTCTTTGATCTCCCTACAGAATAATTTATTGGCTTGGGGGGGGCACTCTAGATAGACCCTCTTCTCCCCCAGCTCTCCCTTCTGCTGCACAGCTGTCTGTTTCCTCCCCCCCCCCCCCCCTCCTGCAAGACACTGACACGCACCCAGACAAACAACAGGCCAGGAGTGCTCAATGCTGATAGACTAGAATTCCTGTCCATAGCACAGCAATGTAGAGCACACAACATTGCCTGGTATGTACTGCAGTCTGTTTCACTTTGAGCCTGCATAGCTTCTCATGTTTTACTAGCCAGCTCATAAACCCAGACAAAATACAAATCATATATAAAGAGTAGAGGAAGAGTAGGTATGACTGGACCCATGAAAATTATGAGTGCCTTATCTGCCTCATGTTTTCCATTTGACCCAGCCAAGACATGTGACTCATAGGCATTTTGCAAAGGTGATCATTTATCAATTAAGACATTTTACCTTCCAGCTTCAACATAATGGCCTGTTATACAATGATACATTTGTATTAAGCACTGGAGAACACAGCTAAAGCACATTTTAAATAAATGGTTGTCGCAAGGACGTATGGAAGTTTTCTATTCATCTTCGTAAATAAAAGCAATGCTTTGTTCTGTTTTTTATAACACTGAAAATGAGCAAATGACATAACACTTTTACTTGTGAGATATGTGATACCATCTATAGGTTCCTAATATAAATTAATATTAAGGGATGCAGACAACAGCGGGAAATACTGCACTGGAGTGGAGCACCATGGGAGGTAAAGGTGAAAATTGATAATACACACAGATGCCTTCTTCACCAGCACTTTGTAAAAAGTTTTCTACAAGCAGTCAAGATGAAAGGCAATCTAACATGCTAAATGATTTCTATAAAAAACTACATGTGCTTTATTCATATTAGCAGGATGACATATGGTAAAATCAATCAAAAAATATATTTGTGATGAATATTTACATTTAAAAGAGTACCGTACCTGTTTTAAGGAATTTATTGTCAGTTTTTGTTTCTTGCTCACAACCACCAGGTTCTCAGGCTGCACCAAATATAAAAATATATACATACATACATACCTAATAATGTAAATAACATATTCTCTATCATTAGTTTTAATATACAGCTGTGCTTTTACAATGTAGACTGTCCTCATAGGACTGTGTAAAGTGAAGTTTCTTTTCACTGTCAGATATACACAGTAAATATTAATGCGCAATAGACCAACTTTCCAGACAAGCCTAACAGGATGTAAAAAACGTTTCCTATCTATACTGTAACCATATCACTGCTTTAAATAAATAGTGATAGTACAGTTTAGAAACAAGTGATTAATGTGTTTATAAAATTCCACTTAACATAAATACAATATTAACGCAACAAGATACTGGACAGACACCAGGCAAGACCGATTAGCTGATAAGGCACCAGTCTGTCAATGTTGTCAAAAGCCCGTCTGGTAAAGAACACGAAAGTGTTCAAGTTTGTTAAATTTGTGTAAAAATATACGTGGAGTTTCTTAGGCAACATAAGCATGAAGGTGAGGAGGCGGGCATGTTGAGCGTGACGCGGTGACCAGACCGTGATGTCACACCGCTGCGCTCCAGTTTCGCGCGCTCCTGTTCCGTTACGGCGCGCTGCCGACACACAGCGCCAAAGCGCTTCTCCACTCCACGTCTTCCAGCTGCAGATTAACATACTCGCCTTTCTGTAACTTCTGCTCCTGCCAAAAACTCTTAACATCTCATTTCTGTATCAAAATACAAACTAGAAATAATTTCTCTATTTAACGTTTTTCCGTAATCTTACAAAGATTGCACCCTTAACTGCAAGTGCTATTCTGGGTAAAACAACCATCATTTAACAATTAAGATGGCGTCTCCTTTCATCAATACAAGGAGTTGGCAGTGGTTTGTTATTAACATCTCCCGTTACTGTTTGATTGTGTGTATCAAGCAGCTTTTCTTTTTACTGCTGAGAGGGTTCAGCAGAGCAGGCCTCAGTTATAAAATATTTTGATAGTGATATTTTCTATGCTGCATTGGAGGTTCAAGTGTCACACACTCCCTATCCGTTACTACTGATGGACCGTTCCCTTTCATGTTCCTCCCATTCAAGTGCTCCCACTCCCACACCTTTCTGTTGACAATACACATCACCGGAATCCTTACCAACTCCTTTAATGTTTTCTGCAAACTGTTCTTGGACAACTGCAAAACAGTAGTAAAAGATAATCAAACTTTATCATGCACTTTTCCCCTTTATATACCTGAAAATTGCTTTAAATTTCAAGCAATTAGGACGCTATTTTTAATAATACCCTACATCCTCAGCCCCCAATATATTCATGTAACATAATTAATGCTATGAAATTAAAAGGAGAATTTAGTAGGCAAGTCTAACAAATCAAAAAAGTACTTTGTCATAAAAATACTAATTATTACAAAGTTATACTCAAAAGACAGTGCTAAGCCAGAAACACAATTGTACTGATTTGCAATGCATTTCTGAAATTT
This sequence comes from Chitala chitala, assembly GCA_025773905.1. Classification (NCBI taxonomy): domain Eukaryota; kingdom Metazoa; phylum Chordata; class Actinopteri; order Osteoglossiformes; family Notopteridae; genus Chitala; species Chitala chitala. The sequence continues at coordinate 11,221,330 of JABJVR010000007.1, read as the reverse complement.
TAAGATTAAGTGATCAACAATGAAATTGCTCATTCAGAAGCATCACATCTTCTGCATTATAGATATGAATGCATTTGGATGTGCAAAGCCCAGTGGGTACCATATTTAAAAAAGCCAAACTGAAAGGATGTAAACTCAATCTCTGTGCTGGTCTGCAGCTCAGACATGCATCTACATTTCACAGTCATTTTTCTATAGCTGAATATGGTCAAAGTGAACAATCCCATTATGCAATTGAAAACACAAAATAAAAGGGCAAAATAAGTGTTTTACTGCCTGATGCTGTGGCTGTATCACATATGCAGTGGACCATGGGGGACACCATACATCACACATGCCGTGTCACATGTCTGACTACAACATCCAGATCAGCCATGACCTCTGCTCCAAAGGGCGCTCGAGAGCACTTTTCCTGGTCTGCACTGTTACCCTCCATACGGAGTTAATGAAGAGGGGTTATGACAGTAGGCTGTACTGTTAGGAAAGCATGTTATTTCTTCCAAACGTCTTACCTGGAATAATTCAAGATCTTTTTTCAGTATCCTAATCTCTTCATCCTTTAATTTGGCAGTTAGCTGGTATTTCCTCTTCAAAGTGAAGAATGATACAAAGTCATTGCACATTCTCAACATCAGTGCAATAAAACAGCTGTCAGTCAACATCAGTGCCTATAACTGGAGCTGAAGCAGTGAAAACTTGATTTCACTCTGGCAAGATATAAACGTGCAATAATATACACTTATATGCATATTTATATATGATTACTGAACATCTAATGATCTGCTTTACCTTATCATCTTCCATTGTATTTATTCTTTTCTGAAACTTCATAAATTTGAAAAAAAAAAGATTAAGTGAAACAAGAACTAAAAGCAACTTGCTTACATTTGAATTTACATATTTGTAGGATTGTCTTTCAGATAGTTGGCCAACATGTCATTTATAATCACATTGATTCTGCAAGTTCTGTGTGTTTCCACTCATTTCTATACTTACCATTCTTCTGGAAATGTGACAGGGTTTCAGCTGCTTCTGACCTAAAAAATGTAATTACAGTACAGTACACTAAAGGTGAAGAAGTGTTCAACAAATCAAACTAAATACACACCCAAAAATAGAATATGATTACCTTGGGAGTGTGTTCTGAAAAGGGGCGTTCATTTCACACACAAGCTGCCATTACTTGTTGATTCCATATTATAAATTAAATACCATTATGGTAAAGCAGGATATTACATAAACAAATGTTGAAAGGCACAGCACCTGTTTTTCAGACCAGCTATACGTTCTGTATGCTGATGTTGTAACATATCAATCTAACGTTGGAAGGATTCCTATAAACAATTAAGTAATATAGTAATTGCAAACCAATACAAATGCCATCAGACACAAGTTGTACAATATGTGTTCACAGCAACGTTTCTTCATGTTCATAAGTATTCCGTAACTAGTCAATGAACTAGTGTCCATCTCCCCATAGCCAAATCCTCTTTAGGTCCATGCATGTAAAGTGAAAGTAAATCTTTACACTCAGGTGGGTACTTCTGGTACTGGAACAATGAAACTTCCCAGAAAAAAATTTATGTTTCAGACAGATGTTAATGCTTAACCAGGCAACTATTTTAATTAGGTGAATTTAGAGCATACCTTCATGGCACACTAATTAAAAAATATATTCCGGCCGTCACTGCCACTTGGGCAATATCCCTTCTTACAGCTATCTCAAAATTGTTTTAAATTAAGCACATTTAGATATATAGTCCTCTAAATGATTCTTTTTGTGATAGTACATATATTTTCCATGCACAGTAACATAAATTCTTGAGTTTAAGATACAGGCTAACCTGTTGGCTGTAATATTGCCATAGGTTTCACTATGAGAGGGGGAAGGGGCACTCTACCTATAACACTTGATCCATCATATGATTAAAGCAGCAAGGTTGCACGGTAAGGGGGTGGGGGGGAAATGATTGCCTACACACAAAATATCAGGGGGGACATGTCCTCCCTGCCACCCCCAAGTAATAAATATTAGTTCTGATAACTAGTACTGCAGTCAATAACACATATTTAACCCAAAGCAGCCCTAATATACTTACTGCTATGCAACATTTATTAATTGTTATTATAGCGCATTATTGTGCATTAAGATGTGTTCCAATATTTGGGATGAAATGACTAAGATATTAAATTCCAAGTCCAAGCCGTGGTGCATGACAGTGTGCACTGTGCATATATCACTAAATTACGTGTAAAGTAGGATATCGTGACTGTGCCGCGACAAAGGAATCAGTCATGAAATGTCTGCTTTTGCCAACTGCAAAGTGCCTATCAAAGAAGATTCTCCTAATTGGTGGTTAAGTACACTGTGACGTGAAGTCATCACAGCTTCAGTAATGCCTTGTAAACAAAGCTCCTCCCATAGATATAAAACGTGGAAATCCAATTTATATGATGTGTAAAAACAAGTAACTGACTACACATTACTGCTGAATTAACTCAGTTATTTGTTAGAAAATGCATACAGACGAATTTTAAATTTTAGGATAACAAAACATGGCAAAAAAATCCATGGGGGTATAGCATATCTCATATAGGTACTAAACCTGAATGTGATCCAAGTCAAAATGGAAGATGTATTTGCTAGATAAAAACAGGACTAACAGCAGCATATGTGCATCTATATGCTTACATATATACCTCCTTCCATTCTAATTCCTGCTCCTACAAAAAAGTTGACTGACCTGCCTATCAAATCACATTTTGGCATCCTATAGGAAAGAAATGCAAAATTAAGCCTTTTATTGTTTTTTATGCCAAAAAAAAACAAATCTAAGCATGTGTAACATAGTGCCACAGAAAAGCACATATTAGAAAATATTAAACTGAACTTCAATATTCTATGTCATTAAGCAGTCTTAATTACAAATTTGCCAGTGCTTTTCAAGTAGGTTGCTTTCACCAGTTATTTATGCATCATTCAATTAACTCACATAAAAGACATAAAACCAAAATGTATTGTTTCCACCAGGCTTTGTTCATTCAATATCTCTGAGGGAATAATGGCACATCAGAGCTATAATATTAGCACAATCCCATCCTTATCCGCCTTCAGCTCTCAAAGGTAGGTAAAAGTCAATTGCTTTCCACTATCTAGTCACTTTTTATACGTATGTGGGAGTGGACTCATGTGGTTTATTTATAAGTTCCCATTAAAGTGTGCTACCAGCATGGCAAATTCCAAAAGAAGTGCACACTAGATAAAGCAGTTAACAGTTTGGAGTAAAATAATGAATAGATTTTTTTTGTCCTGTAAAGACATCATTAAACTTGGTTATCCCTGTAAATCAAAGCCAGATCTACTCTAAGCTATAACCTGAGTCAATCCATTCTGGGCCATAAAGACACCCGAAGTATGGAAGTAAGTACAGAGAAATCAAATGCATTCCCATTGACTGCAACAGTTCAGATTTGATACTCAGAATCCTTGAATGTCCTTGAATATGAGAAAGGCACTACATTATGGTATTATCTAATTATATTTAATAACTACCCAAATATAGAAGATATTTAATTGCCATATGAATCAGCCAGTGTGAGAATGATTGAGGCATTTTGTCTAGCCTTGTTAAGTGCAACAATATTTTCTCATGATTAAACATTAAAACATTATAACGTAATATGCAATACTTTTTGCAATCCAGCTAAAACTAACATTAAAAGGAGAATGAATTTAGCTTAGTTAGTGCCATCTTTTCTAGGCCTATGGCAATAAAACATAAAACAGTTAAATTTAACCCAATGGCATGCCTCAGGAAAATGCTAAATTAATATTTCTTTATTTTACAGTTACACGATCATAACAATAAAAGTGAGTGATTCAATAGTTTATTTCTTATAACCTTTAAAACATGTTCACAGTCTTTTTTAAAGGGCTTGCTCTAGGGTACCATTTTACAAGCAAATATGAGAACTGGCCAAGTCTTTGCTTTGTGACCCCACACTGATGTAGTGTCTGACAATGTCTGGCTAACAACCAAATTACAGCCAAAAGCTTCTAGCTTCTTCTGAAAAGTCATAATACAACTCCTACGAAATGACATTCCTCTATTCCTGATGACTTGGCCAAATCGAACCTTTACATGTTTGAGTTCCTCCTGGTAAGTGAACACGGAAGCAAAAACCTGCTTCAGCAGACATTGGCAATGTAACATCTTTCAGGGCATACAAATAAACAAGCAAAATTTTCCATGGTGCAAATCAATAGCTTCTACAAGTTCCTCCTTCAAAAGGTCTTTAAGAAGCAGGGTACATCTCTGTCCATCTAAAACTTTGGTGATGCAATAAATAAATAAATAAAGTAAAAAATGATAAAACTACAGAGCAATCAATCATTTTCAGACAGTATGAAAATGCAACTATAACTTTAAAAATAAATATACATTTCTGGTCACATAAATATTTCAGACAGAAGAAAAAGAATGACCTTCAGACTCAGCTCCTCCATCGTGTCAACAAGGCTGGTTTTGAATTTTAAAACTTGCACACTAACGGCACAAGATGGCGATGGCTCATACTCAAAACCGTGATTTCCAGTCTAGAAATATTTTGAACATTAAGAATTTAACCTTATGTGACATTTTCATCCTCACTTTAATAATAATAAAAAACAAAACTGTACCCTTACCATATTTTCATAAAGTTTATTTGTGATGTCAGTGTGTTCACCTGTGTCACAGTTCAACTATCCTGAGATTCATCAAACATCTTCATGCACTGCAGCCAAAACTGTTGAAATTTCAATAAAAACACAAGTGTTGTTATACACATACTGACATATGCACACCAGAATTTGTAAATGTGCTGTTTTGGACACTAGCCGATTATTTTCCAAGGCTACTGAAACACAAAGTACACGTGGTTACTTCAAATACACCCAACTGTAAAGCAATTAAAAGACTTAACAAAGATTTCAAAGCATGACTAATTGCCGTTAAATGTTTAATCAAAAATCTGCTCCTGGTGCTTCGATTGCCTTTCTTTTTTTGTGCGCTTAGTACTTTGAAAGTTACATCTTTGGTTTATCAAGGTGGAAAGAAGGCCAGTCTACAAGTATAATGGGGGTCAGAGTAATAACAGCAAATGGACAAATTGCACTGTCATTCCACTTAAATTATATAAGTTATTTAATTTGACCTATGGATAGTCCCCTGTCCCCTCATCATGTCTGACTTTTAAGTGGGAGGTCTTCATTCAATATGATCCTTTAATAGAAGAGAACCTTTCTCCATTTAACCCATGCTGTTATCAATCATGTGCAGGAATAAATGATCCTGTTAGAATTTGCTACTACCACAAATGACATTGTGACCTGAGGCCAATGTCTTTATTTGCTTCTCCAGTGATTCACTTCAGCAGATATTAAACAATTTTATAAGCCATGAACAGCAAAATTAAAAGGACATCATCCATAAAACTGAATAATTCCTATCAGCAACATGTCTGTATTATCTTTTCTGAGTTATATGACTATATTGTGCTGCAGTGTAAAGGGGGAAAGGATATTCATACACTCATATGCAAGGGCTCATCGGTAATCAGAAGCATTTTATCACATTTTAAAATCCATCTATCACAATGACTGCAGCATTACAAGCCAAGCAAAGCAAGTACATTGTCACATCAATATTTATACAATTAATGAAGAATGTGTTTGTTTTTAAAAACAATCATAAACAGTTAATGCAGTAATATTAATAACCGTACCTGAGTGGTACATTTTCTTACTAAATATCAAATACTTTGGCAATGAAGTAAATCGGTCATTTTCACGACGTTCGTCGCAGAGTCCTGAAGCCAGGTATTTGCACAAGGTATTGCAGGTCCCTCCGTGGGCTGTAAACAGAGCGCAGGACACATTCAGTATTAGAAGCCATTCACCTGAAGCGCACGTATCGGGTGAGAAACCCTTGATCCAAAGCTCGTGCACAGCAAGACCGTACACGCACGCGTAAACGCCAAGGGCCGGATTTTAAGACACGACCTATTGTCAATGTAAACGATTTAGATGATTAGCATTAATATTTAAATACGGATAAATAAAAACCTCAGACGTCTACATATCTGAGGTTTTAAAGTGCCACAATTTTAAAACCATAATTGCTGCCAACTACAGCTACGGAATAAATTAAAAATGTTTAGGTATAAATTTGTTTACTAGATAGTTTAATTAAAATATCTTGTATTACTGGGGTGTATATCGTTTTTTTCTTAAATTCACCTTAGGCTAAACAACAAATATACTACTTTAATATGATCCGGCTGTTACACACAGTCGAATAATTTGTGTCGTGGGACTAACGCATAAAAATGTTTAAAATATTTGTGAAGCCTTTAACACGGGAACATCTCATCGATGAAAAATCACAGGATAAAAAATCGATGTTCATGTTCTTTATTAAATTTTAATTATTAATTACATTTATTGTTATTATTGTTACCGCACCAGTAGAATACTAACATATTTTGAATAATTTAAATTATACAGTTTTTGTTTTCATATTCAATTACCAAATGAAAACAGAAAAGGTTCTATTTGTAAAACTTGAAGTGAGGTTAGGGGTTCACGATTTCTCTTCTTTTTAATGTTTTTTTTTTTCAAAAAATTTTTAAAGCGTGTTGAAATGTTAACTTTTTGTTGAATGTCTTTCCGGATTTTTTTAATGAAATCACATTAAACCAGTTCATATGTGATCATGTTTGTGTAAATAAAGAAAATTAATATTTTAAGACAGTCAAAGTTTCTTTTCCGCAGAAATACAGCAAAACGTGTAAATAGCTCATGTTAAATTGTTACGAATTAGACGCCTTTAGTAGTTAAATGCTGCCATCTACAGTTGCAAAATAACACGTAGGCACACGGCATTATTTCCTAGTGTGGCTACTGTCGACGTCTAGTTAAATTCTTAATAATTTGGCAACAGGAAGGGACTGGGACTTGAAAATAGCCATGGTGTTTCACTCAGAGATGGCTGTCCACACACAAGGTCGGCTGGCTGCTCTGGCATTTGACAGAATGTCCTGATTATTAGTCCATTTATGGTTGACAATAATGTTTAAATCAATATGCCACTGGACATTGATTCCAGCAGCTCATTGTAAGACGATGTTGAATTTTACTTGAACAATTTTCACTCACAGCTGTATATCCCAGACACACCTTAAGTTAGAACAACTAATGTAGCCCCCGAGGGCACTGTCTCACGTACCAAGTGGGGGTGTGCCCTTAATATTTGTCACTTGGGGTTCTTATGGTACCCATTACTTCATAAAAACTGGGATCTTCTAGTACTCAAAAATCAGAATATTTTGATTATTGTAATATAATACAGGTACACTACAGCGCAAGTTTTCTATTGAAAAACACATTTGTATAAAACAGAGACAGCACTGCACAACGAAGGTTTTGCTTCTTGCACACCGTTGGATGTTCCTTATAGATTTTTGGCTGCTGATCATGAAAATCACATTCAAATTTGCCCATCACATACCATTTCATTGCAATCTTTAGTTTTGTCATTTGTGGCGAGTATACGCTTGCTCATCAGAAACACTTGTGAAGAAAGCACATCGTCTGTTGGGTTGTGACCGCGACCCGCAAGAGTGGCGTCTCTTTATTGACTCGTCAATGTTAAGCCTCAAAGCTGTTCTGTTACACATTGACAATGGTCACCCTTCAATACCTGTTGGCTATGCAGCACACATGAAAGAAACCTATGAGAACATGGAAATGTTGCTGAAGCACATCCAGTACAGCAAGTACAACTGGAATATCTTTGGAGATCTGAAAGTCGTTGCTTTGTTACTGGGACTGCAGCTCAGCTATACAAAGTACTGCCAAAGTCGTGCCAAAGAGTCACATTATTGTAGACAGAGCTGGCCACTCCGTAAGAAGGTAGATCCAGGACAGAAGAATGTGGCGCATGAATTGCTTGTCAACCCGGCAAAGATTTTTTTGCCTCTTCTTACATAAAATTGGGACTTATGAAGAATTTCGTAAGAGCAATGAACAAAGAAGGCAAAGGTTTTCGTTTTTTATGACAGATGTTCCCAAGAAAAACTGAGGGCAAGATCAAAGAAGGCATTTTTGTTGACCCTCAGATCAGACATATTATGAGTGACAAGCGGTTCCAAGATCTGTTAGCTGGGCCAGAAAAGATTGCCTGGAAAGCCTTTAAAGACATTGTTGACAATTTTCCTGGCAATTAGAGAGCATCACATTACATTCAGCTGGTACACAAACTTCTCAAACCATACAAAACAATGAAGTGCAACATGTCACTCAAGATTCATTTCCTCCACTCACACTTGGACTTCTTCCCTGCAAATCTCGGTGCTGTCAGTAACGAACATGGTGAAGGGTTTCACCAGGACATTGGTACAATGGAGAAAGGATATCAGGGCAACTGGAATCCATCAATCCTCGCTGACTACTGTTGGACACTGCAACATGATACACCAGACACTGAATACAAATGAAAATCAGGAGCAAAACACTTTTAATTATGTTGAACTTAATAGCATATTAGAAATATAAATGCGATTAAATACGTTATTGCCAGTAAACAGTTAACTGTCTGTTTCTCAGAGTTCCTACGTGATACAGCAAAACCAAAACTATATTTGTGCATACCCACCAGGTACCTGTCGCAATCAGCAAAAACTTTTCAGGAAGCAAAACTTTTCAAACAAATTGTTGTGCAGTGTAGTCGGTTACAACCACTGCTGGATCGTTTACGGGATCTTAAATAAAGGTTGTCTCGAAATTTTCTCTCTTTCTTTGTATTTTCTATTTCTCAATGAGAATAAGACTGAGTTTATTGTCTTTGGATATGTAGGGCAACATTACGATCTGACCAAGAAGCTGAGGCCTTCGCTTATCCAGTTGAGTAATGCCATAAAAATATTTCCATAATTTTTGACACCGACTTTAAGTTTGACAAATAGATTAATTACGTTGGTAAGGCAAGCTATTTACAGATGAGCATTTTGGCTAAGGTTAAGCCATTTTTATTACATGCTGACTGGGAAAAAATGACCCATGCTTTCAACGGCTCTAGACTTGACAACTGTAGATCATTGCATGCTGGCAACAGTCAGACTTCTCTTGTGCATCTCCAGTTAGTATGGAATGCTGCTGCTCATTTTTTAACTAATACTTCAAGATATGAGCATATCGCTCATGTTTTTGTATTCTTTACATTGGCTTTGTTTGTTTCAGGGTTGATTTTAAACTTTTATTTACTTATAAGGTCCTACGTGGCCTGGCCCTGATTTACCTCCCTGAGCTTCTGTATCCTCATACTCAGAATAGATCCCTTAAATCCTTTGACCAGAAACTGTTGTATATCTCCAGGACAAGATGTAATGTAAGTGATGGGGCAACTGCTCTTTTTCTGTTGTGGCACCAACACTATGGAATTCTTTACCCTTGGAGATACGCACATTTTCAGATCTTGCTCTGTTTAAAGTGAAACTTAAAACGTATTTATTTACGCTGGCTTTCAGTACATTGTACAGGATTGTCTCACTTCTCGTTAGAATTTAGTTTTTTAGATTTGTCATGTTAAATGTTATTTACTTATTTTATATGTTATTTTATGTAAAGTACTTCTGTCAACTTTGGTTAAGTGCTAGATAATTACACTTTGGATTTGATATAATTATGCAATCATGTCTGTTTATTAATCTGTTGTCTAAACAGAAGTAAACCATACTGTAGCGACCGCCGTGGGTGGCGGCAGATCGGCTGCAGTGCCGTGACGTCACCCCCAGATGATCTGCAGATTAATGTTAGGCTATTTACGGAAAGTCTTTAAAAAGCAGAGGTATCTATACACGATCGTAGCCACACTTGATCTTACGTCCTTTTTGCTTAAAACGGATATGAAACTGATTTCTGTATTGTAATTAGTGACTAATCTGTGACAGCGTCCATTCGACCCTTCTATGCCCCCCTCCCCCCACCTGCTTTATCTGATTTACCTACGGTACACTTACACGTATGCATTCTCTGCAGTACAATTTAAAACACTTCAGAAATGGGTTAAGATCCGAACACATAATTACACTGTTGGACAACACAATTAAAGTGATTAAAATGAAAGAGTTACAAATCAGGCCTTGTGATTTTTGAGTGGAAAAATAATTGACAGCAAAGCAATTACTTTTATAATACTTATTTGTAGTTAAGTACAACCGAAATAATAAACTTGGATATGCTAATCTTGTTCATTCGATACAGTGCTGAAGCTTACCACAAATTTTACGTTTTAGATTTCTAAATTTAATTAAATTTCTTGTATTATTTATTATTTTATTTTATTTTATTTATTTATTTAAGGAAGTGGCAGCGAACAAATTACTAACACGTCATCTACTGTTCAATTAGACACTTTCACTCTCGGAAACTTGGAAAAGGAAAGCTTCGAACCGCGCAACCAGTGGTGTAGGTTTCATTTCAGCGTTGGGACACACTATATCTATAACATCATGGGCCCGTTTGGTTCAAGGTTTTGTTTTCGCCAATTTATGCTCTTAACTGAACCATAATGTCAATTAACCATTACTGACTTTTTGTATAATTACTGTCAGTCCAGAAATCTCTATAAGCTTTATAAATTTTAAATAATAGTTTTAAAAGCACAAGGGCTTAGTGATGTTGCTTCGTAACATTTAACAGTAATGGTATATTTCAGTCAATTTTTTGTTGATAATCACTTAAATCACTGCTCTTAATTAAGCAATCTTTGTCTTTGGCATCTGTTTCTGCTGTTCATTAACGATTAAAATTTCAAAACAATTAATGATTACAGGTTTGAATAAAACATGCTGAATTATCCAGACATTTTCTACTATGATTGCAGAATTCCACCCCCCACCTCCAAAAACCACATGTATACTTGCATGTAAAAAAAGTATATACAAAAAAAATACATAAATATGTTTCCATAAATATTTAAACACAATTCCCTTTTATTCAGAGTTGTATAGTTTCAGTACTATTTGAAACTAAAGTTCAGATGTTCTGTAATGCTTAATTATTGAGCATACCTCTTTAGATTGTGTTTCAGCAAGAGATGAACCCATTAGAAATTTCAGCAAAATATTTTTTTTTCCTGCTGCACCTGTTTTGCCTGTTTTTTAAACATTTTTTTAACCTCTCTGACAAACACAACCATTTCAAGCCTTGTGTTCAACACCCCCCACCACACAGGGCCCACCCTGTTTCATTGCAACTTTTATTCACTTCCCTCTAACAACCTGCATGTAAGAGTATTGTGCTGTGCCCTGCAGACTGTCCTGTCTGCCTGATTTAGTGTTTGAGCTACTAGCTGCTCCACCTTCTCTAGCCTTACCAGCTTTTTTCTCATTCTCAGTTCCTGACTAGTAGAGTGTGTTAACGGCAAACATTGTAAAGAGCACCATCACTGATTATTTATAGATATAAAGTCAATATCTTCAGACTATATCTTCATACATGCTGAATGCAAAAGTAACACCTTTCAGCATAGGTAGAGTGAAGCCAGGGAAATTCATGATAAAAATGGAAGGGAAAAGAATATAAACAAACAATAATTAATCTATGTAAGGCCGGACAATAAACAAATGGAGTCGTCTAGGACAGCAGTAGGCTGATCCAGATCTGTCAATGCAATTTTAAAGTAATTTTGAATCCCCATTATTCAGCATATAGTGCAGTTATGTGAAATGTGGTTTTTAAAAAGTTTTTGTTTATTAGTTATTAAGAAAACATATTGACTGTAATTTATACTGATATTAACATAAACTGAAGTCTCTGGTATGATGTGGTTGTGTAACAAACTTGATAAAGGCATTTCTGAAGTTTTTAACTTTCAGAATCAGAGCAGTTGTGTAGAAAATACAGTAATGAAGATTTGAAGTGGACTGTGGTGGTTTAAAAGGAGTCACTACTGATACAACTACAATGGGTTGCTTGTTTAAAAAGTACTTTACTGAACAAATGACTAACACCATACAGTACTTTCATTTTTGGTGCAAATGCTTTATTTATTTAATGTAATTATCCCAACATAAAATACATTTTATGAGAAAGAATTGAATGTACTCATCAGGGTAATCGTTTTAAAGGACACGTGTAAGACATTAATTTTAGCACAAATGTAAAGTAACAGTGTTAGCATTGGAGGTTGCACAACCTACTTGTAAACAAAATTAGCAAAAGAAATTTCTTACCACAAACGCTTTCCACTTCAAAACAAGTGACAACCATTTGCAAAAAGCCGCATAGCCACTATGCAGACAACATGGGTAACCAAATTTAATTTTTCTGCAAAACGAATTCTTATATTACTACCTTTTGTTTATATATTTCTTAAATTTCTGTCTCACACACATATGTTGATGTTTTAAGACAATAAATCAATGCCTGAATTAAATTATGAAAAATTAATGTACTGTTTTTACTGTTACACTACAGATCACATTTATTAACCTGGTTTAATCCAATATCAGATAATGATCAGCCCAATGCATGAGATGTATTTTACACAACTGAATACAAATCAGTGAAATAATAAATAATGCTTTAAGTGCGTGTCACTGACAACTGAAACATTAGGTCACACCAGGTTTTACATACATTTACATCACATACAGTTAATATCCGCACCTTCTTTATACTCCTTAATTCCAAATTTATACGACTTACCTGCTCACCCATAATGTAAAAAACTTCCAAGTCATGCTGCAGGAGGGGTGCATCCTGGGAAATAAACCAACATGGGGATTTGATCCAAGTTGCACCATGCAGCAGTGTCCCCATGACTGACTGAGGGACAGGGACGATAGTGATTATAATAGTAATTACACAATACGGACTCTACGGATCCCCTTAAGCCTAACAGTCAGAGAGACAGCATTTGCCGGTATATCCACAAAGGATGTGATTGTTTCCGAGCAGCCGTACGACTGTACGTGCGCTCGCCTTAACAGAGGTCCATCGGGGGAAGTGCATCGCTCCACATCTTGCCGGATGATGGACAGGAATTACCCGATTTCCAGCTTTGCAGAGCCGGCAGTTCCGCCAGCACAGTCCGCAGCTTGGGCCTACGAGCGGGGCGCCCCGAGCATTAAGCCAAGGTAAGAGATGAAGGAGGGAGAGGGCCGCTCATCTGCCAAATAAAGCTCCGATGATGGAAGGCCTAGCGGAAAAAAAAACAATTAATGCGCCGTGTTTTTGAAGTTAACGCTGTTCGTAGGACATCGGGGACTTTTTAAAAAAAAAGGTCTTCGTCCCGTTAAGAATCGCAGATGACTAATTTGGTTCCAGAAGGACATGGTGGATTTAGTGAAAGCAACAGCAGGCACATTGTAATGCTCGTACAGCAATGCTGGGACTTAATTGCCATTATGCAAAATGGATTGGGTGCCCATCGGATATAAGTGAAAGGAACGGAATGCGCTGGCTTTGATTTCTACGGATTAGTCGGTATCGTGTTGTTATTTGGTAGGGTGATGTGCTGTATTAACTGCGTGGATCTCGCCTAAATGCTCAAGAAAACAAGTTGTTTAATGACCGCCCGCAGCGTGCCACTCAGAAATGCTGCACTATTTCAATGTTTTCATTAGGTGACGTGTCGGGTGCACGGTTTGGTGTACTGCTTACTATGGAGAAATGCGCAAAGTTATGTTTATGTTCAGTTTTGGGCACGTTATGTTTAGCTAAACGAAATATGTGAACACATTTTAACTCCGGTAAAAGTCTTTTTGTTCATGAGTATTTGCAGGATAGTTACCTCCAAATAAGCAAAATGACAACAATGTTTGAACAGCAGGTATGGAGATCTGTCGCTCTTTTGCTGAATAATTAATTTATATACAATTTTACTAGACCTTTTTATTTCCCATGCTTAGGAAAAATTATTAATAAATGTGTTAATATGAGGTCAAAACCTTCTTTCTGAGATTGATGACCCCTACTAACACTGTCTTCACCTTCAGTGGGAAAACATATTGTTCACTGTACCTGTCAATCTATTTTGTAAATCTTTAGTTATTCAGTACTTCTCAAACCTGACCCTGAAATTAGGTAATCACTGACCCCACTGATGTGGCATGTTCTAAGAGGTCACAGAGTTTGTCTGTTTTAAATTTCCAGTTAACCTAAAATACAAACCACTTAAGAGTGGGCATATGCAAAATCTATGATGAAGTTAGTAAAGATGCATTTGGAGGGCAGTAATGTGTTTGTATGACAATTATCCTTCTCTAAATATGTCATCTACAAAACAGCAGCAGGTTTACAGGTGATAGCTGTGAAGAACAAGAAGGAAGACCTCTTGCTATTTAGGCACTGCTTGTATAAATATAAACAGAAGCTTATCTCATGGGCCAGCATGGAGTCTCAGTGACTACACTCTCAGTTTCTCTTTAAGTCCAAGCTGAAGGTGCTGTTGGACATTTAATGTTACAAGCCATACAACTGAAGTATAAATTGTGAATGTTACTTCCTTAAGGTATGTCCATATGTGTGCATAGATTTGACGCACATTCTATGATCATTGCAATATTCAGATATCATGGAGTGTGGGTAAATAAGTGTGTTTTGGTAATTTCACTGCATTACATGTGAAAATCCAAAGAGCATAAAGATATCCTTTGACAGTGATTGGTAGAAGTTCTTAAAATAAGTGGTCAGCTACGAAGACCGAGCATCGTGCGTTGTGGAATATTGCACAGTGTAGATTATAGAACAGAGCATGCTTAGAATGTGGAGCCTATGAACTGTGAAGCAAAAGGATGTAGTGGTTGACGGTGTTTTATAGTTCGAATTTGACTTTTTCATTTTATTGATCAGTTTTTTCCAGCTAGCTTTAGTCAGGTTGTTTTTTTTTTTAGTGTTTTTAGAGAACTGTGACATGTACACTGTGAATTCAGAAGTTTGGAGAAAGTTGACTGTTGGAGTTTCATTACAAGTCAGTAGTTTCTCTGGTTCCTTGCCTTTAAAGGCAGTTTTGTCTATTCTGGCTTTGGTATATGCCTTCCTTTAATATGCCTTCCTATTTGTACAATGATCAGGTTTAACGTGAATGCCACAGCTCTCTAAACTCACTAATATGCGATATTTTATAGAACTGTACTCTGACTACAAATATCCTTTAATTCTGAGAAAATGTAAAGTGCATTGACTGTCTTATTTCCGTAGTGGTGTAGTGCTCTTAACAGTATTTTTATGGTCTGTTTTGAAAGCATTAGACTTGTAGAATTAGCAGTTTCAATATTTCCTAAATGAGTACCTGTTTATACTTTTTTTTTTTTTTTTTTTGGTGGTGGTGGAACATGTAGAAATCACATGACCACGTAATTCTTTATAACGTTGCCATTAAATTCAGGAAGTTAATTTTGTACATGGACTATACTGTTAGTTCAAGTTACATGTACAGTATAAGGCTTGTTATGACCAGTCCACAGTGCTGTTTTCCATACAAGTCTTGCTTTCTCATTTAAAGGGAATTTACTGAAAATGAGGCACACAGGTGGGATTTTGGATTAGACTGTTTAAGTCTTATCTATTTCTTTATCTGTCTTAAAATGGTGCAGAAAACTGTGACTTTAAACCTCTCCAGTTTCAGGGAGACTTTTGGCTATTTGACACTTCAGGTTTATTATGTATATTAGCAAGTGAGCATGGAGTGAAGCTGTTTTTTAACTCGATTAGAATTACTTTGTGAGCTCTTATTGCGTACTTTAAGACATTTTGTTGAAACTTAAGACGGCATGCGTTTTCATACAGGCCTGTTGCCTGCCTTTTGCTGAAATGATTAAAGCTTTTCCTGGATATGAGCTGCAATATTAGCAAGACCAGTTTGTGAGAAGGAGGTTTATTCAGGGAGATCGTGATGTACTAAGGAAGTTTTTAGAAGCACGTCATGCTGTTTCGTTTCATTCTTGACAGTATCACAAAATCAAGACATACAAAAACCATCCTGTTTTAAGGTCAGATTTTCACATGATATACGTGTGTGTGTGTGTGTTAGGTGGCAGTGATCTTGAGACTGGTGTACTTTGCCTGTCTTTGTATTCCCCTAGAACTAGTATCTTGTTAGCTTTTTTTAGTAAGTTGGTTTTGAAAATCATATCTTATTAAACCTGTATTTTTTAGTGTATAACCTTTTCCATTTTCTTGTCTGATATTTTTCAAATTATTTTGAACCCTGCTCAGTCATGTACAATATAGCGATTATGAACTGATTATGCATTCAGTTAAGCATAAGCAATGTTAGTCTGCTCACATTTGCTTAGCTATGAGAGCCAGCTGTGCTTAGAGGTAATTTTCAAAGAGTGTGAAAAATCAAAAGTACTTTAAAGTAGGCTCATACACTTCCTGCAAGGTGTAGTTCCAAATAATAGTTATAGGTTAATTCACACGCATTTCAGTGGATGGGTTTCACACGAGCAATAGTAAATCATAGCCACATGATCTCAGATGCAACGCTTACAAAAAGAAAAACCAAGCCATTTTGTCCTCACTTAGAATTCACTTACAGTTCTAAAGTGATGAACCAGTTTGACTTGGTTTTCATTCAAAATTGATGTGACCACGAATAGTTTGAAGTATTTAGTTTATTTAATGGAACAAAACATAAACAAAGTTAAGCCACATAAACTGCTTAGCACTAATTCAGTGACGAGTTAGTGGAAGAACAATTAGTTGCGAATAGTAAGTTCACTTGTATATTGCAAGATTGCAAGAACCATTAGAGCAGCGTTAAGGAGCAAAACGGAAGCAAATTGTGATGCCGAGTTGTATCTCAGATTGGTGCTGAAGCTCCTTAGTATCACGTTACGCAGTGTGCACACCGGTAACAGGGCAGGTCCATGACGTGTCAGTCATCAAATGTTGAACACTGGGTGGGACATCTTCGAATCGGGCTCATCACTCACCCCAGGTTCAGTTGTGTTTGTGCAGGCGTTCCGCCCTTAACATTTTGTTCAAACCGTGTATGCGCAGACTTATTTTCGTAGACGTAACATCCTGTGTTCTTTTGCATTCTGCAAAATGGTAACAAATGACTGTGTCATAAATAACGTTAATGTGAATGTGTTGCCACACCACAAAAGACCATGTGAACTTCGAGAAGAAGGGTAATCTCAGGACCTTTCCCAGAAGTTTGAAAGGCATTCCATGGCCATGCTGCAAGGCAAACTCTGTTCTGTCTGTTATTATTGGACCTGTTAATTTGGTTTAATAAAGTAGATTAATTACATTCATACTTTACAGCTTCACAAGTCCTGTTTTAATGCAATAAATATATAATGATAGGGTGGTCCGTTTGCTACTTTAGTTTTTCTTGCACATTAAATTTTTCCATTTTATTTACAAGTGATGATCTGCATCTTAAAATTATCTGGCAATTTGCATAGAATTAGATTTATGTATATAAAGCAGAAATTGAAACTGTTGACCTGTTTGTCACCTGCCATTGCTGTCAGGGATGATTAATTAGGCGTGTTTGAGTAACTAAGGTCGTTGACCCATGCCTCTCTGTGCAGTTTGAGTTATGGGCCTTCTCACACGGAACCGGAGCTCGTCCATCGGCAGACCTACGCTTCCTCCTCTCAGCTTCCGTACGCTCACCACCCTATTGGTGAGATCTCCTGCATGCTCAGCAAGGCCGTGCCGGCATCTGCCCGTTAACCTCTCCCGCTTGTTTTAATCACATGTCATCTCTGCCGCGTTTTGCCGCACGCAGGCCTGTCTGGAATCTTCGACGCTGGTTTGCACACCGCTGGCAATAACACTACTGAAACATCGGTCATGAGCTTCCTGTCCTCTATCGAGTCCCGTGCCCCTCAAGCTGGGCCTTCTGCTGCATCCCTTTTGCCCCAGTTCAGAACACCATCATGGCAGACAGGTAGGTAGAGAGGAGCTGGTGTGTGAATAACTGCTGTATGTCTGTTTGGCTCGTGTGTGTACAGGATGCATGGTGTAGAGTTTAAACAATGTGTCCCGGTTGTCTCTGTCAGGCATGAATTCGTCACCTTCTACAGAATTGTTTGTTACTGGAGCCCTGCCTTCATCTGGAACATTCCCAACCCCTACAGCGCTCCCTGCCTATCAACACCCCAACACCTTTTCCACCCGAACCTTTGCCACCACCTCGTCGCTGGCGATCCAGGATGCTGCCTTCACCCCGGCCTCTAACGGTTTGCTGTCCTCCCACGACCCCCTGCTGCAAATTAAGTCTACGCAGGGCACGGTGCCCTCGGCTCTGACTTATGACCGGATCGGCGCTGCTGCCTTGAGCGCCAGCCTGCCCCCGCAGTCCTCCACATACCGCTCTGCCCAGGAGTCGGCTCCCCACCTTCTGCAGCCTCAGTTCAGCCTGCTGCCCTCAGCGATGGGCGCCCCCCAGCAAGCCCCACAGCCTTACAGCACGTCCGTCTTTACGGGCTCCATCGAGCGAGCACTTCCGCGGGAATGTAGTGTCATTAAGCACCATCAGCGGCCTTCCAGCACTCCGTCAGTTCAGGCGCAGCTGCACGGCAGCACCCAGCATTCTTTGCAGGGCTACCTTGCTGACGAGAGTGAGCCCCCATTTCAGGACCCCTCGCAGCAGTCGGCCATCCCCTGCAGCCCCTCAGGAGACTCTTCTCAGGTGACCAGCGGCGGACTGCAGCAGAAGACATCTCAAGCCACACTGGAGCAAACTCAGGCCTTCCCCCACTCCATACCCTCCCCAAAGTTTTCACCGGTGCAGTCTAGTGCAAAAGCTAACGATTTGTCTGCCAAAAAGACCCCGCTTCCTCCAGAGGCCCCCAAGTCTCTCAGCTCTTCCCCCGAGCAACAGCTGCAGAGCTACCCCTCTCCTACACAGCAGCAGAACTCTGTGATTGCTAGCCAGTCACAAGCTTACACAACGGCACAGCTGCCTGGTCTGATGTCAGTCAGTCCCTCACAGCACTACATTATATCACAGAGTCTGCCCGACAGCATCAGCCATTCACAGATGTATTCTTCCAGTCAGTCCGAGAAGTTGCCTTTGTATAAGACCCCCACTGTCAGTGCGTCTTCTGCATCCCAGGTCCAAGTGTACTCTTCCAGTCAGCAACAGCGCTTGCCTCCCTCAGGACACAGAGAGGACTATGGGGTCCAGCCCCAGGTGCTGTGCCCAGGAAATCCCTCCCAGACATATTCTTCCAGTCACTCTCAGGATATGCCAGCTGTGAGCTATTCTGCCCAGTCCCAGAGTTTAGCAACAGTTAGCCCCTCTCAGAGTTATGGTTCAGGGCAGCCATCGCAGTCTGTCTCCTTCTCCTCTGCTCGTACACATAGCATGCCAACAATGCAACAGTCACAGGACTACGTTCTAACGCACCCCGCCTCCAACGGAAAGACGGACAGCACAGCTTCTCCTCAGCCGCAGAAATACCTGACTGTTCAGTCGCCGTCCTTTTCTGCCGATCCCCTCTCGCAGACCTTGCAAAACAACAGACCCTCGAACGACTTTAAGCCATCCTATGCCGGTAGAAAAACGGGGTCGGAGCCGTTTGCCACCCCCAAACAAGAGGGCGGTCAATTTCAGGTTCAGGATTTGCAGGCGCTGCAGCAGACGTCGCTGGAGGCTTCGGCTCAGACTCTTGTGGGTGGCGACGTGGGTGCGCAGCATCACGTTGTGTACGTTGTCTCCAAGATGGACGACCGGTACAACTCTCAGAGTGTGATTCGGAGCAGCCTGCGCCCCGAGGACCAGATCGCAGTCCCGGAATCCAAGAAGGGCGAGCGAACGGTCTCGGTGGGTCACCCCGGACATCACGTGTTGAGCGCCGCTGGTCAAATTGAGCTGGATACAAAGAGGAGCTCCCCGCAATTACAGTCTCCGCACTTAACAGTGGCCACGGACGAGCTGAAGCAACATGCTCTCCAGAGCAAAGAACTTGAAATCCAGCCCCAGAACAGGGACACAGAGGCCGTAGGTATTCAACACGGTCAGATCCTCACAGCGCCACAGACGCAGTTTGTCAGATTGCCCAGTGCTCAGGTCCTGCTGGAACCCGACAGAGAGTTGCAGATGATCCTGTTGCAGCAGACTCATCTTCACCCGGGTGTAGATTCATCAAAGGTTTCAAATCAAATGCAGCAAATTCCAGTGCAGTACCTGCACATGAACAATCAGACGATTGGTACCAACAGCGGGCATAATCAGCAGCCAACCGCGCTTGGCCAGAACTCAGATGTCCACAAAATAGAGCTGTCAGATTCGTCAAAGGCCCTCCACCAACACTTAATGCTGAAAGAGAACTTTGGCCAGCAGCCTCAGCATGAGGGAAAGCACCACTTCACGCTTAGTTCCATCTGCTTCTCGGACTCCATGCTCCTTGGGGATGAGAGGAATATCTTGTCCAATGTTGACGATATCTTAGCTGCTACCGCTGCTGCTTGTGGAGTTACCCCTCAGGATTTTGTGAAAGCCACCTCTTCCGAAGGAGAAATGCCTTCACTGTCGACCCCTGCAGACTCAAAGGGCCATTTCCAGTTAGCAGACACTAGGCATATGTCTCCTAGCTTTTCCCAGCACTCAGCTATTGCTAATACACAGACTATTACCATGGCACAAAATGGTGGCCAGCTGCCTATGGGAATTCACTTGTTGTCCAAGGGAGGTGTTGCGGATCCCCAAGCACTTGACTTATTGAATTCACACATGCAACCTGGTTTGACAGCTACTGTGAACTCCGTTATGTGTGATAGGATGGCTGCGTCGATGCAGAAGCCCAGGAGTAGTAGCCATGATTCAGTGGAGGAGAGTGAAGACATAACGGAGAAACAGACGGCGAACCACAGGAATGGGGTAGACCCTTGTGGGAAGAGCACTGGTTGCAAAAGCCCTGTATGTGAAAATGATTTCCACCTATCCAACAGAGAGGGCAATCCCTTGGGACTTCCAGGCAAAACCAAGATGACCGTGGGAAAGGACCAGACTCCGTGCATGGAGTTAAAGACAGCTGACATGGAGAGCGTTGCTGTAGAATACCCTGGCGAGTGCTATCCAAAGAAAAAGGGCAAATGCAAAAGTTCTGCAAAGCTGGTTAATGAGGAGGACAGCCACCCAAAACCCGCAAAGCGTGGTGGCCAGGGAAAGCGCCAGAACTCCCGGGGGAGTGACGTCAATTCGCCCTCCACCTCTGACAGCTGCTACGACAGCTACCAGCAGCAAGAGAGGATGCGGCAGAAGATCAGAGAGGTGGAGGAGAAACAGCCAGAGGTCAAAACTGGATTCATTGGCTCCTTTTTAGACTTCCTCAAGTCTGGGCCGAAACAGCAGTTCTCTTCCCCACCTATAAGAATGCCGAATCGGTCTAGGAAGCCTTCTGCTTCCTCTCGGCGGCCATCCTGTCCTCTGCCTTTGCCTCCTAGGCCTCAACCCCAGCCTGTTCCCCTCATGTCATTAGAACCCAGTAGCTCAAGTCCATCAAAGCGGCTGGACGACGAGCTGAACAGGAACCTGGAGACCTTACCGTCTTTCTCTTCCGATGAAGATGATTCTATGGGAAAGAATCAGGACCTTCAGAAGAGCATCAATTCTGCGCTCTTTGCACTGGATGAAACTGCAGAGAAAAAAAGCAAACAAGGTAAGAAAGGAAACTCAATGTTCTTCGAAATATGTGTTGCTTTTGGTTTGCTTTACTTTCACAAAATTAGCCCGGTGTAGCCTGGGCTGGTGTTCAGTAGTATAAAGGAACCAGTGGCAATTAATTTTTTTTGTATTCTGGGTTTCATTGGAACTTTTCACAGAGTTCTAAATGTTTGTATTGTATACTGTTTACTTATACTGAACATTCCTCAGAAAACAGAATAATTTTTAATGCTGTTATGAAATTAACCAAATAGAAAACTTAGCTCCACACCTGTTCTGTCCCCCTGACACACGTATTCTGTTCGATTTCACAGAGATGAAAGTTGCAAGTGCTACTGTAAAACCAGAGCAGTCTCCCAGCATGTCTGCCCCAGTGCAAATGGCACAAGATCAGTTACAGGTCACGCCTGCAGAGCCGTCTGCGCAAGACCTCCCCCTGGACCAGCTTGCTATGAAGTTGACGTCCGTGGCTATTGAAGGCTTGACAGATGAGGACCTGTCTGACAGCGGCGGGGAGGGGATGTACCGTGAACGGGACGAGTTTGTTGTTAAAATTGAGGACATCGAGTTTCTTAAGGTAAAGCGCTTCAAATGTAAGCCTGCGAATTTTCAAAAAATTACATACAGTATGTACCAGGTTCTCTCAGACTTACTATGGTCTTTCTTTGGGGAAAATGTTATATGACTCACTGTGGTACCTTATAGAAGTAGGAATATGGTAAAGTGATCATATATAAATCTGAATGATCATAGGTTCCATATTATTGTAATTACACTTAATCTGAGTAATCATGGTATTGTTTATAAAGGTTTCTGTATTAACCAAATTAGGAATTAAGAATACAAATGTTTTTCTGTCTTTTTTCAGCAGTACAGGAATCTTTGGGGGGTGGGGGGGGATGTCTTCACAACATGTAGATAAACATTAACATGTTCACTTGGTTTTCGGATCTTTTTTTTTTTTTTTTTTTTGCTTCTGTTGGAGCAGATGACACTTAAAGCAGGCCGGGAACCTCCTGCCATCTGGAAAGTGCAGAAAGCCTTGCTGCAAAAATTTGTGCCAGAGCTGAGAGACGGAACGAGAGTCTTCTCAGCTACTAATAGTGTAAGTTCAAGAACATGCAAAGAAGTTAAACATCATCATTTGATGTAGTCTTCAAATACCAAGAAAACAAGGGCTGCAAATGATGATGAAAGGTTCTTGCACCTGGACATGTTGATCATTGGCATTGGAGTGAGCGACTCATGGGCGCAGTGCCAAATTAAAAAAATTAGAACTGTGTAGCCGTAAAGGTTTTTCTGTCCCCTGAGAGTGTTGTGTTGTTTTGTTTTGGTTCGTTCTCTAGTATTTGGGGTACTTTGGCGATGCGAAGACAATGTATAGACGCGTGTACGTGAAGTTCATTGACACTGTGAACAAGAGGGAGTATGTGCGTGTCTGCAGTCGGAAGCCCAGGTGTAAACCCATGCACTCCATCAGGTATTTTTTCCATTCAGCTCAGTCCTGTTTGTGGATGCTGGTTGAAAATAAGGGGTAATTAGTGCAAGTCATTCACCTATTTTATACATAGATGTAGCCTGTAATCCGTTTTTTTTTTTCTTTCTTATTTATTTATTTTGCTGGTTATACGGTTGCTGTTATTTTTACATTTTCCTGTACCTGTTGCCTGTTTTTATTATGAAGCTGTAATAATATCAGTGACTTAAATGTCAATTACTTAAATTATTACAGTAAATAGAAGATTTTTAAAATGTAGTTGCTTGCATTGGTTTATGTTTGATGAGGAAAAAAAATGGTCTGTTGGTTTCCCATAATTAGAGGCTCACAAGCCAAAGCCCTCTTTGGCCACAAGGTGGCGTCTGGTGCAGCTTGTGTCCCAGCTATGCCAAAACCAGTGTCCAGCAGGCCTTCCTCCAAGCCTAAAGCCAAGCAGCCGAAGGTGAAGGCAGAGCCCCCACCCAAAAAAAGGAAAAAGTGGAAGGAAGAATTCTCTTCTTCACCCTCTGAATCCTCCCCAGAGGCAGTGAGTGAAGATGATGGTGAGGAAGAGCCAGTGTAGTAGTTTTCCAAATTTCTTACTGGAATGTTTGTCTTTCTAGTGTAGTGTTTTT